>JAYGXS010000002.1:13985671-14012033 GCA_036362985.1 Ligula intestinalis | reverse complement strand
GTATGTATGATGGAGTGTAAGATTAAGTCGTTAATAATAGTAAGTCTGTCGACAGCGAACCACCTTGACGACTAGACGACATTCCACGTGACAGGTTTAGTGCTGCATGCTGGGTGTCGATGACGTTTGTACAGACAGTGCCTTGTCTGCATATATCTTACGTGAGTTCTATCATTTGTTTGAGACAACTCTATCACCCGATCCGTTTGCAGTATGAGAAAATCGAGGTGAATCAGCACTCAGAGAATAAACTCAGATTGACTACCACTACAGAGCCTGGCGATGAAGCTGCGGTGCCTCGTCAAGTGTGCGGCTCATGCGTGACTGCACGTGCTAGTAGCAGCACCAGCAGCAGCAGAACTGACCTTTTCCGTGCTGACCCTGAAAATACCATACACACAAGTGCAATGCAAACGGTATTTTTACAAATTTAGATGCCTGAGCTTCTGCGCAGAACGAACCGCCTGGTGAAAAGCACATATGAGGACGAGAATTTAAACTGCCATGAACAGATTTCGGTGGTCACTGACAGGAAGACAGAAAAACAACCTAATCGACCACGCAGGAAACAGTGGAAGTTACCAATTTTCAAAAAAAACTATCCGGTAAAGGGGACATAGTCCCACGTCCCCATAGTCTGAACGATAGACCGCTTCTATTTTCTTCCGTCCAATAGATTTAGTAGAAACGAGCAGTATTCCAGACTAGGTCTAACGTACATTTAAAAGAAGGTTCATCCTAAAATTGATGATTTTAGCAGCGGATACACGTTGTAGTCAAAACACCTGTACAGAAACCGGATCTTCGCAGCGGTTGACGCCTCACGAGGCTTAAATGCCTTCCATCATCAGACCGATCGGAGCGCATGGTGCACCGATAAATAGCCAATACAAGCGAACATGCGAGTCTTGAAAAGTAATTAAAGAGGAGATGCGATCGCTGGGATAGGACTTTTAGTCGCCTGGCGTTGAATTATCAACAGAAAACAGTAGCAGAACCGTTTTCTGGTGAGGTGCCTGAGGAAGAATCCGCGACGGGTTTCAAAACGTCAGGCGAATAAAAGCTCTGTCCCCACGATCACATCTTCCTCTGTTAAAATTTCGCAGAATAAATCGGCGTGCTTGCGAGACAGTCTAGGCGCAGTGTTTCAGCAGACTGAGACCGTTGGAAGATTATATGCCCAGATCCTTTATAAGTCCGAGTACATTTCTGTCGTGGCCGTCTAGGCTTATTTGCGGCCAATGCTCGCCGGCAACAACCATAACGGAGCAGTTGTGTCAAGACGGGGAAAGGCGCCATCTGCAACACCATTGGGCGAAGGCCTGAAGATCCTTTTTTCAAAACTCGAGCATGATGCACCCACCTGCCGGTTTATATCGAAAAGCAACTTTTAAATCATTAACGTACATAAAGGGCATACCATACTGAAAACAATCAGGAACATCTTTGACAAAAAGGCAACATGAGAGCGAGTCAGGCGTGCTACCCCGAATAACTCCACGCCTCACATGTGTGGAGTTGGAGATAACATTGGAAATTTTAGCTCGTTGTGTGCGAGCATCCAAATAGGAGGACATGCCGAAATAGGGCAGTTTCAGGAGGAGGAAGTCATGACCAACACGATAAAAACCCACGGGGAGGTCGAAATCAACACTGTACAGTGCAAAACCATTGTCTCTAGGTTGTAGCACGTGAAAAAAGGAGGAGAGCTGGCAGGTTTCGCGAGATCTTTTTTCGAAACCCATGCTGAGGCGCATTTAGTAGGTTGTTCTCTGTCAGGTGACGCATAACATTGTCGTTGATCAAGGTCTTCAAGATCTTCGAGGCTGCGGGAAGTGTATTTAGTGGCTCAAAGTCATCAAATTATGTAGATCGGCCATATTTGGTTGTAGGCAGAACGTGCGGTTCCTTCCATAACATAGGAAAGGTTTCACTTTGAAGGGCAAAATTAAATATCTTACACAGAAGGGACGGAACATATCATTTGAACCAGCCTTTAAAATGCTGACCGGGACGCCATCGGGTCCAGGAGTATGAGGTTGTTTCGAGTACGGCACTGGTCCAAACCCGGATGGTCAGAATTCGAGCTACCGAATTTTCACTAAACTTCGAGCTCATCGGCTAACCATTTGTCTTCGGACAGCCTCCTAGTCTGCTCTGATGTTAGTTTAATCGAGGGCAAAACGGAAGCGTCATTTTGTAGATGGAAATTACGTGAGAGCCTACACAGTCTACGGTGCATTTTCAGGTGGAGTTCAAGCGTGACTGCACGCGCCAGTAAAACAACTGACCTCTTCCGGTCTGACCCTGAGAACAACTAAAATGCAAGCGGTATTTTTAAGAATTTAGATGCCTGAGATCCTGTTTTCAGCAAATCTCCTAGGGGGAGAGCGCGTATGATGAAGAGAAGTTAAATTGGCATGACCAGATTTTGGCAGTCACCGAAAGCAGTGGAAATTTACGATTTAAAAAGCTACACACTGGAAGAGGGGATTTAGTGGAGCAAACGGGCTCGGAACCCAGTTAACGGAGAAACAGAGGGAGAAAGATCGCGTAAAATCGTGCCGTGAGACCGGTAAAGTAAATGAATGCAAGGGAAGTTTGCGCAACAGAGTGGTAAACCAAACTCACGCAGTTCGGTTGCACTGAGGAATTTGTGCTCTCCAAGTGCGGTACAAAAGTTGCAGACCATTTCATGCAAGTCCGCTGTGCGCTGCAAAAAAGACATAAACAGGGTTGGAAGATCATTAACAGATACGACGAACTGTCAGAAAAATGTGCTAACGTTAGTGAGAATGACCCTAAACCGGCACAACAATAGAAGCGCACCAACCAAGGGGTGACTATATGCAGAATTCTCGGAAGCGTAAATAGTCGTGTTTTTTGCACCACCTCTTGGATAAACCTAACCCTTAAGTTAATCCATACCTTAAGTGTAACCTTAGTTTTTATTCGGTTGGCTTTTGCGCAGCCGACGCTCTACCACTGAGCTACGAGGCTCACCGTGAATGTAATCCCACTTGGGTCGGTGTAACCTGGGCAACCTACTGCCCCCGTAGTGGCGCATTCAATACGAGTAGTAGGTTGGGCGGGTAAATCGAACCAAATGTGATTAAATTCACGGCTTATTGCGAGCCTCGTAGCTCAATGGTAGAGCGTTGGCTGCGCAAAAGCCGCCCCTCCGGTTGTGTGGGTTCGACTCCCACAGGGGGCGCGCGTTTTTCACAATTGGGTCAACTATATTATTCAAATCCTCCAAACGCCCGTAATAAACCACCGTAGTTGGTCTGTAATTTAACGCAAACCCGCCTGTATTGTGGGGGGGTTCCTGTTCTCATTTCCTGTTTAATGGACCATATTAATAATCCATACCGATCAAATCTGTTAACATGGAGATGAGCGAGTCGATAAACTATAGTAGAGGGTGCGCGCACCAGTCACATCACAGAACCTACTCCAGGTAGGCAATTACACATCTATTAATACATGCAGAGGGAGGCTAGGAGTGTGGCCATTCCTGGCTTATCAGCCACCGGTAGAAGGTCAGGCTTACGTGGATGGTGTCTGTCTGAGAGAGCCTTTCGATGAGAAAGGTTGCACATGTTATGAGCAGGTTCCGTCTGTTGTCGGCATCATCTGCAGTAGCAAGGGCAGTCAGCAAAGAATTGACTAGCGCCGAAGATATGGTTGACCATGCGGCAACCTAAATCAGGAGAAAAAGCCTGGTTGTTGGATGTTATTTGGATGAACTTTAAAACGAATCGTTAAGCAGGGAAGAAAGCAGACAAAACAAAAAAACACTGTTCTCAGCATAGATAATCCAAAACATGCAAAACATGTAGATCTGTGAGTATGGGTACTTTGTGTACCTTCACCTTCTCCCCCCCTCTCCCTGGGGTCTTGGTTTGGGCTAAGGTCAGTGTTGGAATACGGAGTAAGCACGACTTACTTGGCTGTCCCCTAAAACTGACACGGGGTTTGGAATGCCACGCTCAATTAATCAAGGTGTTCCTACGCATAATTCCAGCAGGGGTAAACATTCATGTGCCCTATCACCAACATTAGCCTCAAAGAAAACCTAAACTGAACCCTAATCTTGATCTCTTAACCTAAACCATAACTCTACAGTTGCCACTAAGCCTAACCTTGACCCTAAGCTTAACCTCAACTCGTATTTACGCCAACCTTCATAAAAACGTGGAACAGAATCCATATTTATCGGCAATCAACGGAAAACGCTAAGAATCGAAAGGTGTTCACCATTATTTCAAGAACGATGTGAACTGCATTGTAATCGAACACCCGAACAAATTACAAATGAATGTAACGGAAGAAAACTTCTCTCAATGTACACAAAATGGTAAGTGTACGTTTGCAACTGACAATTCCACTGGCCGACATACCCACATTTGAGCTTATGACCTCCGATTGGGCACAACAAAACGAAAGTCTGGTTTCCCTAATCCAACGTATCTCAAACAATGTATAAACTGAAGAAAAGACAAGCAATTCTCGTCAAACCATGCTGTAGTACAATTTCAAACTTTCGGTGGATTGGTAACGGTCGTATTTTGCACTTGGCCTTGCAATCGATCTCCCGGAAACATAAAGATAACTATTTTCAAACATAATTCTACTGTGCTATTTTATTCGCTGTTTTTTTGCACGAACAAGTTTTATCTACATTTCAAACTTGTGATTACTTGGTAAACTAGAATCTTCTCTTTTATGGAATTTTTCACTTCTTAAAAAATTTGTCATTTCTAAATAAGATAATATAAAGCTATAATACGAAATAGGGTTTATTTTTTAAAAATAGGTTGCTCTTTTACTGTTTTGAGAGTTTTTTTGGGGCGCAATGTGAGCTGATTGTGTGCAAGAATTCGTGACATTTCAAAAGCTAGGCAACTGATTAAACTTTGTTTTGCAAAGTGGAAAAGACTGAAACGGTCGGGTCTTTTCCCTGTCGCAATACTTCTCCATCTGAATGGGTTACAAGCAAATAACTGACAAGCGAGCTTTAACTTACTAGTGTATAATCATCAATCGGCGTCCGTGTTTATTATCAGAAATGATTAATTGGGTGCTGAGTGTTTGATTACTACTGATTCCTTTAGCTCTTGAGAATATCGGGAAAGGATTACTTATTTGACCCCCAAAAGAGGACATGGGGAAGCAACGCCCCACCCAAGTAATTAAGGTGGCTCGGATAGTAATGTCCGGAAGTGTTAATATTCCCGTGTTCTAACCCTACCACCATCCTGACATTAGCCCCAAAGTAAACCTAAACTGAGGCCTACTCTTAAACTTTAACCTAAACCATAACTCTGCTGTTACCACTAATCCTAACCTTTAAGCTAAACTTGACCCTAACTTGCATTTACGCCAACATTGATAAGAACGCAGAACAGAATCCGTATTTATGGACAATCGACTGGAAACATTGAAAATCCTAAAATGTTCACCACTATTTCAAGGACTATCTGAACCCTGTCGTAATCGAACACCCGAAATTATTAGAAGTAAATGTGGCAAAATGAAACTTGTCTTAATGTACTGAAAATTTTACGTGTAAATTACTGGTCACTGACCGGTATGTCCATAGGTGAGTTCAAGAAATATCTGAATAATATGACGTCTCAATCGGCTCAACCAGGCGAAAATCTGGTTGCCTCAATCCAAAGTATCTCAATCAATGTATGAACGGAAAAAAACAACGGACAGTTCTCGTGAAACCATGTTGAAACTCATTCTCGAAGTTTCGGCGGTTTGATAACGGTCGTACTTTACATTGTGCGTTATATGGAATAATTTTTCCACCAAAAGCTAACAAAAGGACTGTTTTCAAACATAATTGTACTTGTGCTGCATGTTTCACTCTGTTTTATGCACGAACAGGCTTTCTCTGCATTTCAAACATATGATTACTTGGTAAACCGGCTTTTGCCTTTTATGGAATATTCTGCTTTCTAAAAGTATTTGCCATTTCTAGATATGATAACATTAATTTACAATATTATGAGTCTGCGCATGACTCAGAATATTGTACCATTACCTATTATTAAGGATTCTCGATGGAATCCAAAACGTCAGGACAATTAATTTATAAACCAAAATACGCCTTCTTTTAAAAAAATATCGTTATTTTACTGCTGTAGGACTTTTTGGGAGGCAGTGTGGGCTGATTGGGCCCAACAGGAATTTTTGAACTCAATTCGTGACATTTCATAAGATAGGCAATTTACTGTACTTTGTCGTAAGAAATGGAGAAGCTGTAAGCGATCGGTGCGTTTGTACACTGTCGCGATACTTCTCCATCTGGACGGGTTTCAAGCAAAGAACTGACAGGTGCGCTTTAACTTACTGGCGTGAAACTATCAGTTGGTGGTCGTTTTTCTCATCGGAAAGGAGTAATTAGATGCTACGTGTTTGTATAGCGCCAATTTTCTCAGCCTCTGAGAATAATGTGAAAGGGTTACTTAAATGGCCTCCTAAACACAACACGGGAGAGGAATGCCCCGCCCAAGTAATAGGGCTGGCCCTACGCATACTTCCACGAAGTGTCAAGATTCCCGTGTCCTAACCCTAACAATAGACCTAATAGCAACTGCATATTTCTTAGTGGTTGACGGTTTTCAACTCAAATATGCACTTACAATTTCGGTCTGCGCCTACAGACCTTAAATATCCTGTAGTATACCGCGAACAGAAATTAATTTCTCAGGAGATTAAAAAACTGAATTTTCAAAACCGATATATCAACCATAAAGCAGACAGGGGAAGCCGGGGAACCCACTGATGAGCCGGACCCCTCGCAGCTGTGTCAAGCAGCGGCAGAATACCGGCGAAACACGTCTATAGACCTTTAAGCTAGTACCTAGGCTGTTAGCATCGTAAGTTAAAACGTCAATTTATACTACTGAAGTCTGTCTATCGGCAGCAAGTGGATATTTCGCAATGGTTGACGGCTTTTAACCAAAATATGCACTTACAATTTTGGTCTACGCTTATAGACCTTCAATATACTGATGTATACCACGAACAGAAAATAATTTCTTAGAAAATTAAAAAGCTGAACTTTCATAACCGGTATATCAACCAGAAAGCTGCGGGACCCTCGCAGCTGTGTTAAGCAGCGGCCTGGGCCTTTTAGCTAGTACCTAGGCTGTTAGTATGGTAAGCTACAACATAAGCATAAACCTAGATCGTGGTGCCAATCTTAATCTAGACCTCATCTTAAATACTAACCCTTTAGTTGACAGCAGACTTAAGCGTGATCGTTAACTTAAGCCTTCCTTGAAATGTAACTCTAAACCTATCTCTGCTTTATCCGGAATTGTGCGTAAGCTTACTTGTAATTCAGACGGATCCTGTGCTCATTTTCTGTATAGAGAGCCAGAAAGGTAACTGTTAGCGGATACGGAAAAGGCATACTGGTTAGGAGATGTTATGTTAGCCTCTTCGATTTAAAAAAACGTGACCGGGCCTGGTTTGGTTCATTCTTTCATGACTACAGGAAGCAAGCCTTTGTGTAGTAACTACTGCATTTATATGATGACATGCAGGAAGTTGTTTTAACGCGGTGTTTGCTATTCAAATTCCTTTATACTTATTGACAGTTGCTTCCTGTTTATTTCTTTTTTCAAATATAACCCTCAATTTTGTTGCTTTATATACAGACCTAGAAGAAGTACATTTGGCAGAAATTTACATACTTGTTAATGTACATTCCCACGTATTATCCCCTATTGCCCCCACTTCCATCTACTTAACAGTAGCATAACTATTTGCCTCATTATAACTCTGGACGCGTTACCTTTGGCATTAACGTTTCAAGCCATTTGTATGGCATTTTTATATTAACAATACAAACATGCGAATATGCAAGTCTCAGGGAGTAATTGATAAGATGTCGACTCGATCACTGGGGCAATACTGTTATTCGCCTGTCGTTTCGATATCTGTCACGGATTCATCCTCAGAGACATAATCAGAGAGCAGAGAACCCTATCTGCTACTGCTATCTGATTACATATCTGATGACGAATCCGCCACGGATCTCGAAACGTCAGGCGAATAAAAGTATTGTCCCAGTGATCGAGTCATGTACTTCTGAATTTTATGTTATTCAACATCATAATGTTTATCCTATAGTTTGTTATCCCCTTTTTGGGTAATTACGTCCTTTTTGTTTCCCTAACTCCTTGTCCCACGCAAACTTACTCAATGCCGTTGATACTAAGTTTTGTTATAGAACCGTGTCAATTGTCTCATTACAGTTATTGATTCAATTACAAAGACAACGCGTAAACATAAAACAATTAGAACCAGCCCGACATTACACATCTGGTTATAGAGTACGCAATCCTTTACAGTTAGGTTTTCTTGCACAAATTTCACTGCTTGTTTGCCGTGAGACCCCAATTTTTAAATGTACCATTTGCATCACCCCTATTTAACACAATCCCGTGGTTAGTGGGGCTAAGGGGGGCCTACATAACCTACCGTTTCCGAAATTTTTCCTAAAAGATTAACTTTATTGCCGGAGAAGTTTTCTTATGCCTCTTTCCTGTCGAAGGGGTAGGGGGGAGATGAATGATTCCAGATAGTTGCGTCCAAATGAGTCACAAAATGTGCCGATTTCGCCCGGGCCTCCTAACAAAGGTCGTCGCAGACTGTAGTCGCATGCACGGACAAACCCTTGCATGCATCTGACTCATGACTACGTAGGCCACTTAGTGGACGTACCGTTGAGGTCGCACATTCCGTGCAGACCAAGTGCAGCGCATACTGAAGGAAGTTAAGGGGTGCACCGTCGGCTGTGGTGACAAGCAAATCTGCGGAAGAAGAAGACCTGAGCATACCAGGGCTTGCCTAGGTTTCCACCCTCTCAACTCTATCCACCAAAAGCGGTGTCCTAGTCTTTTACGTTCTGGTTAGGATGCTGCTGCTAGAAGTAATATGCCACTGCTAACAGTGCTAATTCTATTAATTATACTTACTTAGACTAACGGATAGTATATTCTAGTAATATATTCCTAGAACGCCTCGAGTTTTTCACAATTGGGTCAACTCAAATTAAGCAGATCTGCCAAACCCTCTAATAGTCAAGTCAGCTTAGTTGTCATTCTGGTGGATTTTAAATGATTGCTTAGGAAATCCTGCTTGGGCAGTCAGCTTGCTGTTCCATATTGGTGGATTCCATACGAGCGGTAAAGTTGGGTGGGTAATATCGACCCAAGTGTGATTAAATTCATGGTGCGAGGCGGGGCGTTTGTAGCTTAGCTGTTAGAGCGCTGGCTTCCGGTAAAAGCCTTCTCTACTGCACGAGTTCACATCCCGCCGAACACCTCGATTTTTTCACAATTGGGTCAACACAAATCCTATAACTGTATCAATAGGTGACAATAGGTTGCTATGTAAATACCTAGATGAGTACACTTAGCAGACATTTACTTATTCGTTGCTTTGCTTTGCACAAATTTCGTTACTAGTTCGCGATGAATTCGCAACCTTTAAAATTATCATTACTATCATTCCCGTTTTACTCGATCCCATGTTTAGTGGTTGTTAAGAGCTTACCTAACCTACTGTTCCCGACATTCTTTCTAAAATGTCCTTATGCCTTTTTGCCGTCGAGGGAGAGAAGGGTCAGTTCAACGATTTCCACCTATGTATGCCCAAAAGCGTCGCATGGATCTCCTAACAAAGGTTGACGCAAACTGTAGTCGCATGCACTGACAAACACTTGCATGCATCTGAGGCATGACTACGTAGGGCGCTTAGTGGACGTACCGTTGAGGTCGCACATTCCGTGCAGACCAAGTGCAGCGCATACTGAAGGATGTTAAGGGGTGCACTGCCAGCTGTGGCGACAAGAAAATCTGCGAGAGAAGAAGAAAGGAAGGAAGGGGCGGAATTTTTGCGATTGTTTGAGCAGGCAAGCAGACAAAACGCACTTCGTCCATTTAATCAAAACGATTTATGTAAGGCTAAACTCCAACTGACACAGTATGACGAAAGCACCTTAAAAGGACGGAGGCTGAAACCTGTTTGATCTTCGAAAAAAGACAGCGACTACAGGTCGTTTCGGTACATCATCATCATCATCATCATCGCATGCACACCGACGACAAAGACGGGGAATAAAGGCCCTACTTCATGTAGGCGTCGCCTTGCTAAGCGAATTAAAGCCCTCGGTGGTGTTCATGCGTGGACGGCCCTTCAAATGCTGCTGTTGATCGAAATGGGAAGCGGCAAATAGGTTGGAATTATTCGAGTGTTGTTCAGCAATACTAGGGTAATGATTAAGTCCCTACCGTTAGTTGAAATCACTGTCCTCAGAAATTACGGATGAATTACCGAGGGTGAATTGTAGCGCGTGGTCAGGGCGAGTAATGCCTCTGAGCATACAACACTCACTTACACAGTGGCCATCCACACGCGATCCGCTATGATTCACCAGGTTTTCGCTTAAAGGAGGTGCCTTAGAAAAGTGTAGAACGGTCGGGGAACGTACTCACAAAGCAGCCCAAGTCAGATTATGGTAGCCAGTATTTTTTTAAACAGCTACATTTCTACAACCAATCAGTCAATATAGTTAGACAAATCTCCCTTCATCTTACATCCCGCTGGCGTCTAAGGGGTAAAAATAAATATAATAACTCTTTCGCGTTCAAGACCAAATCGAGCGGACAACCGCAAGCCCAGAACGTTTGTTTGGAAATCAGTTGTACATTCCCTGTCCGGTAGCCGTAATCAACAGGAATAATTCTGGAAGAGCAATTTTGTCAGTCTTTGTACCCGAAATTAACAGCGGTGACACGGTTAAATAACGTCTTTGCTAGTATATTGGAAGTAAAATGCCAAACCTTAGTGTACGCAGTTAAATTACAGGACAATCCCACCAGTAACACACATTGTTTATCTGAATACAGGGAGGGGTGATTAAATCGCCAGGAATGAGGATTAGGAAATTACCTCGGAGCCACGCCGATGAATATGCGTTCCCTTTGGATGGAACAACTGGCTTTGGGGGAAAACGATTCTGTGTGATTCTGAAAGATAGCAAATAAAAGCGACAGAGTACAGTGCCGTGTGTCTGTGAATAAACCGAAAAACCCCCAAAAAATTGATGGTATTCCACTCAATGATCAACGGGACCAAAAAAAACTTCAGTACATCAGTAATAAGGGACACGAGTCCAGAATGTCTACGAATGACTGAGAAAGTTCGCGCTTGAGGTGCTCGCATGGGTAAGGAAGAAGGCTTGTCGAGCTTTAAAATAATTGGTTTATTTTCCTGAGCTTTCAAACTCTAACAGGAATTCATTTTAGAGGTAAAAAACAGTAAAAAAGGGGGGATACTTATAGAGGGGTATACGCCAATCAACTTTCAGAGGTCGGCGGGTCGTTCGAGGTAAGAAACAGCAACAAAAATGAGGGAAACAATTATGGGGGGCATAAGTTAGTCAACTGTTAGTGAGGTCAGAAGTCGTTCGAGGTAGAATACAGCAACGGAAAGGCGGGGTGCATAGGTGTGAACTGCAAATTGCGATAGTTCGTCACCCCGTCGTACAGCAAGCTTATGTTCGTGTCTGTGCGCGATCCGAGCATGCGTTCAGTTTGACATGTGTTATTGCAAGAAGAGCTTCGGCGCGGGATACGATATTCTACTAGAGATTGGGATTAAGTCAGTCTTTTACTTTGATCATTCCGCTGCGTGTGGTAGCTTTGGGCCGGTGTGCAATTCCAACACCCAGTCCCGCAGCGATGCGTTTAGTCGGTTCTGATATGTCCCTGAAGTGTGGCAGAGCGTGTCATATCCTCCGTGGTGTTTCTGTTTGGGTCTTCCGGGGCCGAACGCATAGATATTCGGGTTAAAAAAGCTTTCGGATACGCATTCCACATAAACTGATCGCAGAGATGTCGGGCCTCGCGTTGATTGATTGGCGTATACGTCCTAAAATTGCTCCCTTTTGTGGGAGTTTGAAAGCTCAGGACAAGAAACCGATGGCTCCGGTGCTCGACAAGCCTTTTTCCTTAGTAATCCAAATTGTCTATTCTAGTCCTGTGTTTTTTTTAATTTCGGAGGACATCAATGCGCGATCTTGAAGCAAATCCTTCGGAAAATTACCAGGAATATTTGCGGTGAGATCCATCAACTACTGTGGCCAATAGGCACATAGTAGCATACTAAAGACACTGTAATGACAACCCAGCTATTCCAGTCTTCGCTGTCGGGACTTCTTAGTTGAAAATGAAGTGAAGTCAGTGGCTTAGGGCAGGAATCGTGCGACCCAAAAAATTGCACTAAAAAAACTTAATTCGGTCTGTTCAGGAGCCGTAGGGGGCTGCGGCCCCCATAAGAGCCTCTGGTCCGAAGTAGACCAGCATAAAAATCAGGTCAGAAATAATATATCGATTGCCAAGGGCAAGTTAAACCGCTGTAAGGGGGACTTAACTGATCCTGTATTCATCTCAGGGGCGAAGTATTCACGCAAATAAACCAAGCGACATCAAACCGAAGACCGTTAGGACACAGGGCTCAGAGAAATTGTTACCAAAAACACTATGAGAGGCCGGAAGGCCGCCTCGGACTTCACTGTGGATTTATCTGGTCGGAAGGGCCTGAAGATATAAATTCAGTGGTGTCAGTTCAATTGTGAATAGTCCCCGTTATGCAAAGTAGTGTCCATCTATCTGGTCCGTTTGCTACAAGGATCATGCACGTTCAGATAGGTCTTCGAGTATCCATGCCAAAACGTTGTCCAGTGTTCGGGAAAGAAGATAAAGACCAGCCCACTATATTCATCGAAACTTTTCACCGCCGCAAGCGGCCTTAGACGGTTATCAAGAAAACTAGGAATAATATACAAGTGGTGTCCTGATCCCTCGAAGTAAGTCAAGAATTAATCGGACTTATCCCCAAATTTTTTACTGCAGAATGCAGTTAGTTAAAAAAGAAGGCCTTGCTAAGTGAAAAAGAAACACCCATAGGAATGGGAAGCTAATAATACGTACGCTTCAGACCAGGTCCGCCAGGTCATTTCCGGGTCGAACACCCATTCTAGGAAGGTGGACGTCAGCTGGAATGCGCGGGCAGCTTCTTCACACTGAGAGGGCGCCTTAAGGACCTATTTTTGAGGAGGTCGTTAGTAGTGCAGAGGTAACACACACACACACACACACATACCTGCTGCAGAAAGTCACGCGAGCAGTTGTCGATAGCCTCCAGGTATTCGTAAACAAGGAGGTGGGGTCGGTTGTCCCGTCGCCTAGAAAGATTCCTTGTTTACAAAAGGGGGCAGAAATAGCTCACCTGGCGAGCAGACAGAGGAACTTGAATACAGATATGTAGGCCGGATTCCATTCTGTCGATTCACGCAGATGAGACAGAGCGTCGAAAACTACCTTTAGGCAGTCGGCCGGGAGGGAGGATAACGGCACACCATCAACTGTGGTCCTACAAAAAGTAGTGTGTAAATAATACTACTAACTATAGAAGTGATTGCGTCTGCAAGTGTATGTAATTACTGTTGCCTGTAATACCATTTACCAAAATTGATTCAGCCCGCTTGATTCTGCAGGTTTACGGCATTACTAATGATTCCCAATCAATCCGTACGAGATTCAGACTGTCTGCACTTCAAATGCACGAACCGCAAAACCCCCTCATCCCCATTGTCTACTCCAGATTTTGGGCGATTTCACCTTCATTTCAGCGTGCAGCACATGGTCGAACCACATCTACTGACGATTACGCTAAGCCCAGTTAACTGATTCTGTGCCTGTCTGGATGAACAGTACTTTGTTCGAGATGCTACAAGACGGTTGAATGTTGCGGAATGAAGGCAAAAATAATCGCTATAATATACCCAGGTGATTTATTCCCTCTGAGGGTATGGACTGATTCTCAATATATTTTTTGTTTCATTGAAACCAATTTTTTTGGATTCGAAGGCATCCTTCCTTAGGCAGGCAGTTGTCCATCAGACCACCGTCCAACAGGACCAGAAAGATATCTCCGACCCTGTAATCGGACTAGGTGGCTTATGCCTGGGAAGAAGTAAATTTCAATCCTATTACGGTGACATCTGTATCTCTCTCTCTAGGATCCCACAAGCTGCACTTGATGTGACGAACAAGGCCCACTGCATCGCAGAGGGGATCCACTTGCAACAGTTGAACAACACATTCTCTCAGGTAGATGGGTAGAGTTGGGTAGATGAGTCACCCCTTATGGAGGGCAGAGATGACAACAAAGAAGTTCCGCTCTTCGCCAATAACGCGAACTTAAATCCCCGATGAAACAATGCATCTTAGGTTTCATGCTGTCAAGCAATATAAGCAATCGGTCCAGTGTAACGCTAGTGGTGGCCAGAAACAGTGGCAAAATCGACGACACAGGCCGGTAGAAGGAAGTATGGTGGTCAAAGATAAAATAAAACCCTAATTTTCAATCAAAACACTGTCAACCGAAATTTACAGGGATTTATTCTCTCGTATTCTCTCGTACTAGAGACAGAAGCTATGGAGGACGACTACGATGAGTTTTAACGAATTTCGGAGACTTATGATTCCGTAGTGCTCACACCACCGTCGGTGCAACAGCATCACTACACCTGTTTTAGGTGGGGCCTCTGCTTTTCAGACTACTCAGAATTTTGGGCACTTTCACCTTAAATTCAGCGCACAGCACATGGTCGAACCACATCTACTGACGATTACGCAAAGCCCAGTTAACTGATTCTGTGCCTGTCTGAATGAACAGTACGTTGTTCAAGATGCTACAAGATGGTTGAATACTGCGGACTGAAGACAAAAATAATCGCTATAATATACCCAGGTGATTCACTTTTACTGAGTGTGTGGGCTGCTTTTCGATGTATTTTGGTTTAATTTAAACCACATTTGTTGGATTCGAAAACAGACAGTGGCCCATCAGACTACCGTCCAATAGGACCAGAAAGATATATCCGACCCTGTAATCGGACGTGGTGACCTATGCCTGGGAAGAAGTAAATTTCAATCCCATTACGGCGACATCTGCATCTCTCTCTAGGACCCCACAAGCTGCACTTGATGTCACGAACAAGGCCAACTGCAACGCAGAGGTGATCCACTTGCAAGAGTTGAACAACACATTCTCTCAGGTAGATGGGTAGACTTGGTGAGATTAGTCACCCCTTATGGAGGGCGGAGATGACAGCAAAGAAGTCCCGTTCTTCGCCAATGACGTGAACTTAAATTCGCGATGAGACAAGGATCTTTACTTAGACAATTTACATTGAATTTCGTGCTTTCATGCAATAGAATCAATCAGTCCTGGACAACCCCGGTGGATTGTCAAAAACCTAAGCAAAATTGACGACACAGGCTGTTAGGAGCAGTTACGGTGGTCAAGGATTCAATAAAACGCTGACCGAAATTTACAGGGTTTTAACCTCTACCCTGCATTGCAGGACGACAACGATGACTTTTTGCGAATTGCGGAGGCTAATGAGTCCCTTAAATAGCCGTCGGTGCAACGCTATCACTGCACCAGTTTTTAGGTGGGGCCTTAGGCTTGCTTCAGTAGCCGTAGACGTGTGTTATAACAAAAATCGCTACAAGACACTGTTGTTTTTCGCGCCCCCGCCATAGTTTGAGTCTGGTTTTGTGGATGTAATCTCATCCGCTCATGGTATGCTTATGCACACCAGGAATTCTTCATAATGGATAAGCAGTTTTAAAGAAACCGAAAAACGTACTAGTCGAGGACCTGCTACGCAGCAGTATCCGTATCCATCAATGTTAATTAATATACTCATGCAAGGTCATATTTGAAAAAAAAATTAAAATTATGGGTTAACTGCACAACTGAAGGCAGAAGGTTGGCAATCGACAGGGTCGGTTGGTCGACGTAGAACGTGAAAGTTCATATGCACTCATTAAAATACGAATGTCCATCTAGCATTAGAGGCATATCGTTGCCGATAGAAGCGAGTATACGAGTTCCAGGAAGCAGTACAGAAGAAAAAGAAAATACATGACAGTCTTGAAGGATCACTCGGATCATACGTCTGCCATACTGAAATTCAGTGCGTCTCGCCAACTGTGTATTAAACATATTTCGGTAACACATTATTGTTGAGAAACTGGTGCAGGAATCAAGTCTACACATACGTAGACGACCTCGAAGGGCAAATTTTTCCAGCGTCGAGCCGATTTGTGTGCATCGCGCCTAAAAAGATTGTCGATAGAAGCAAATATACGAGCTCCAGGAAGCAGTTCAGAAGAAGAAAATGCGGTCACTGAAACAAAAATTTTATTTTCCTGGCGTTTCGGACTCTGTCAAGGACCCTTAAACTTAGGTTACCACAGGATAGTGGGAGACATGCACAGATGGTGGTATATAATAATCTTAAAACCTTTTTAAGTTAATTGGCGTTTCTTGCTTTAAGTGATCTTTTGTAAACTTGCTTGAGAGTCAGACAATTCTGAGTTAATAAGTTACAGACAGTCTGCTCGGTAGTTCTTAAAAAGACGCATGAGTGACTGCTAACGCAGAAATTGTGCAACAACCACAATGAACGAGGATAATGGCGCAGTTTTATTTATTAATTAACGGAACTATATTTCGTCATGCAGCAAGTTTGGTGGCAAAAACGGCAAATCTCCGCAAGGAGCCTTACAGGGGAATTTCAGTGAAGTCTTCTTGTATTGAGTACTCCTTCAATAGATTAGCCGTAAACTGGTCAAGCGATTCGAAACTCTTCTAGAAAGACAAAAGCAAAATCGTTAAGTTATTCTACAAATGATGCAGTAATCAAGTTATTCCAAGAAAAGGCAATAATTTATCAATGAACAGCATCACGCCGCTAAAAAGTGCCCGCTGTGGAGTTGTGCATGAAAAAAATCCCCATTTGAAAGTAGGCAGCTCAACTTTGGTCCTGCTGGCAGGCAGTTAAATATCAACCGGGCGGTTATAGGACGCGCCCATTCGGCTGTCCTTTTTTGTTTCATGGCAACGATTAGATCGTTAGCACAAGTCAGAATTTCAGCACCCGACCTACTTTCACGAACATGTTAGGCGGTCTAAAGTAATAAATAGAATGAAAAAGGGATAAACACTTTCCTTATAATCCAAGAGGTCGTTTAACGACCAAATTGCTTATTATGTAAGATGCAACCCCATGGCTATGACCAAGGTGTTAATATAAAATAACACAAGAACGCCTTCACAAGGCAAGTGTTATTTCGTCTGAACGTCCTCCCTTTAGTCTGCAGCTGTTAGAATATCATCGCCAGATAATTGTAATGTAATACAGATTTTAAAAAGTACATTGAAATTTTAGAAAAAGCTTAACAACTGTAGGTCTTGTTAATTTATAGGCAGTTAAATGTTATTTCGTGAGACAAAACGGAAAATACTGCAGATCTTTGCCAAAGCTTCATTTGAAAAAAACTGAAGCAATTTCCTGTATCTTTTTCGTTCGTAGATTAAGTAATAGAATGAGCACCGACTTACTGGTCCCTGCAAAAAATTACTGATGCGAATGCATAAGCATGTTTGAAAATTTTACTTATCGGCACCTGCCCTGGAATCTTATTTTTATCCTAATTTTCCAAAAGAAAGTATTTGACTTCCAATTTATGAACTGTAGAGTTTAATTTTATTTGACTTTAGTTTCTCCGATAAACCTGCAATAGGTTCTGGTATAATTTTGATGATCTTGACTACGTGTGCTTTAAGTAAACTTATTCATTCCAGGACAAGTGGCAACTAGCACCTTTTAAAAAGTCGAAGTTTGCTGAGCCACAAAATTTTGGGTGAGCTTACTCCAGACAGCCTCTGACAAGAGATAGTAAATTTTTTAGACCGTAGAAGATAAAAATTTCAATAAATTACTCCAATGGGTACTAGTAAAGATTTATTCCACCGTTTTTAAGAAAAACCTTTCTACGCCGTGTGAGTATCTTATGAATTCAGTTTCCCGCATAAAGGATATTTTCTCACACGCTCTTAATGATCAACATTGAACATGCGGGGAAAAAGTTTAAGGTTACGTTGCGGCCCAGCTCTGTTCAAAACTTTGTGTGGGGGAGTGCAACAGATAAACATTATTTTCGTACGTACTTTTCCCTATGGCCTACGAAAGTTAAGCCACTTTTACGCTAGTCCTAGTAAGGCAAATTATCATCAAAGTGTAAGGTTTTTGAGATGAAAACCATTATGTCATTTTTAGTTCGTCCAGGTAGTTACGCAAAATAATAAAACAATTAGCTGTAACGACGTCACCAAAGACAGAATTCCGCAGTTAAATGAAAGCAGTTTTATGTTACACAGCAATTCCAGTCCTTAAAATCGAGTAACGTCGCAACAACATATCGAAGCCGGTGTTTGGATATGCAATGTGTTCATATTAATTTCGCAGTTTTGCAAAAATGTTAATTATGACGTCAAGTAACATGAACTAGAATTGACTTAACTGAAACAATGGATATTTATAATTGACTCAAAAGCCGTTGATAAGGGAAGAACGCACGTATTCTTATTGATTATTTATTTTAAATAACTCTAAGTATTTTGTAGAAATAACAACTAGAATTATTGCAAACGGAACTGAAGACTATTAAAGCAACTTAAAGGAACAACTTAGTTTAGGGTATGACACTAAAGGCAAATACGCATGGAATCGCATATTATGAGCTATATATTCGCAGACTCAATTTACTCACAACAAGAATGCATATTTGCAATAAATCCACATAAAATGGCTGAATTTTTTTATAAGCACCCATTCGTAAATACTTTTGAAATTAATAATATTAAAAGCCCTTCTAAAAAGTTGCACGATTATTTTATTAAATTTAATTCGTCAATACCTTTGTGTGTAATTAATGTGGATGAAGGAATAATTCATGTGCATTTGCATATAATGCTTCATGTCCTAAAAACAATTTTGCAGTGATTTACTAGCTAGTAAATCACTGCAAAATTGTTATCACGTGCTCGTGCACGTGCGAGGTCTAGATCTCGCACGTGCACGAGCACGTGAGCATGTCTATGGGAATTTATTGTGGCACTAGGCAACTCATTTAGGGCCTCAATTTTTCTTGAAGGCATCGGATTAGCTAATCAACGTACGGAATAATAGGTAACTGCGTATTCCTCTCGAGTAAGTTACAAAGTTGTCAGTAACTTTTATCAGGGACAGGAGCGTATAAGTATCAGCATATAGTAAAAAAATTAACTTATGTAAATCAGTCAACATAATATAGATACCTCGTTTTTGAATATTTCCCAGGTATAAATATCGGTTAAACTCGTCATCGTGTGTCTACACAAGGTAGCATACCGCGTTTTCGATGATTTTAAAATATGCACTTTTTATATGAGTCAATAAAACAATGTTTTAGGCCGAAGAGAAAAAAAGGGCTCAATTTTCCCAGCTGATCAAATGTCTCTGTGAAGGTTCTGCAACAATTTAAATATATGTTTATCTAAAATAGCAAAGTGAAAAATTGATAATATATTTGTGGAAGAAGGTAGACACTGAAAAATATTTTCAATGAAGCCTTTTTTTCATACTATATATATTATGTTATTAAGGTTGTTCTTTTGCTTTGTATTTCAAACCTGGTCCAACTTCACTGTAAATTACGTTTATACTTGGCTGCAACTATGGAATACTTTGATAATATAGTGAATGATTACGATGCAGAACTTCCCTTGCCGATTAACTTTCCTGGTCTAATGGCGGGGGCTAAATCATGGGTTTTTTTCATGGCACTCCACCTGTAAGCTTGCATCAAATGGTACTGCTTACGTGATGGAGCATTTTCGTTTTCGAGTGTCCAAAATACCGCTCAACCAGCCACCTTATCCATGTCCATATTGGCCAAATTCTGTTGTGTGCCTTGATTACGCTTACATGGCTAGCATACAATTTGACGGCTGATTCCCTGACTGTTGCCTTATTTTATTTGTCAGCCTTCTGAAAAAAGCAATTAAAACTGTATTTCGTATTCGGACTTGTTTTTCGCGGGTCACTTTATAAAGAGAGGAAGGCTTTCGCCCTTGAGGTCCCCATTCTTAACCAAAATAGAGTTAGACCGTAGCAATAAAACATAATAAAATGTTGGCTTAATATCAGCGATAAGTGTGAGCAAGTTGCAATGTGCTGAAACTGACACTATGTTCATTATATCTGTCATGGTTCTTAAGCAAATAAGACGCAAGTTTGTTCCGAAAAAGAAGATGCGATTACTGGAACAAAGACTT
This sequence comes from Ligula intestinalis, assembly GCA_036362985.1. NCBI lineage: Eukaryota > Metazoa > Platyhelminthes > Cestoda > Diphyllobothriidea > Diphyllobothriidae > Ligula > Ligula intestinalis. The sequence continues at coordinate 13,991,765 of JAYGXS010000002.1, read as the reverse complement.
TATTTTCCTGACGTTTTGGATTCCGTCGGGAATCCTTAGTCATAGGTTATCGTAAACAGGTCTGAGACATGCGCAGATAAGGGGTGATACATGCACAGATTGCATGGTATTTATGGTTCACAGCGGTCAGCCGCATGTGTACTATACTTGTCCGTTCCTGTAGCCACCACTGGATGTCTTAATTGGTCCGGTAATTGCCCTTAATTGCAACAGCGTTCTTGTCCGCGTCGGATGCAGGTTTGATAATTGCTCGACAATTATGCCCGCTGTCGTCAGAGTTGCGCCCAGTCCTTCCCACGTGACTGAGTTTTTTGCTCAGGAAATTTCTCAGTACACCGTATGGGAACGCCAAATCGTTGCGCTTGTGGATGGACTGGGGGGGGGGCTGAGAACCATGACTCGAGCAGCTCGCGACTCACGCGATTGTCCCCTCTTGCGAGGATTTCGGTCTCGTCAAACTTGAAAATATGACTGGGACCCGTTGAGTGAGCTGCAACCTGGGAGTTGACGTCTTTCTTCTTCACCGCCGCTGCATGCTCGGCCATTCGCGTCTGGAGTAATATCCCGGTTTCTCCGACGAAGTTGCTTTGTCCACAACTACACCATATCCGGTAAACGACTCCAGCCGTTTCCTGCCGTGGTAGTGGGTCTTTCAGCCTCATGACCCGGCTTCTGATGGTTGCTTCCGACCTGTCTGCAACTCCAACTCCAAGTGGGATGAGTAGACGGCTGACCGCTTCCGATACATTCTTCCCGTACGGAAGAGCTCGCCAAACGTTTGGATCAGCTGGACGTGGTTTCGTATCTCGTTTGCGAATGCACTGGTTGACAAAATTATGCGGGTATCCTTTCGCTCTCAGTACTCGTCGAACATATTGTAATTCAGCAATCTCGTCTTCCACTTCGCTGCAATGCGTCTCAACGCCCCGTAATAGCGCTTTTACGCAGCTGTGTTTGTGACCGATTGGATAGCTGCTGTTTTAGTTCAGGACTTGCATAGTTTTGGTTGCTTTCCTAAACACTTTAGTTTTTAGGCCACCATCGTCTTTGCGGCAAACGAGGACATCCAGGAAGGCCAGCTGGTTGTTTTCTTCTTCCTCCATCGTAAATTGAATGTCCGGGAAGACGGCGTTAAGGCGTTCTTTGAATGTCAGCATCTGATCCCGCTCAATAATGACGAAGGTGTCGTCCACATACCGAACCCACAGTTTTGGTCTGTGGTGTCGGAAAGCCAGCGACTCCAGCCGTTGCAGGACGGCCTGTGCTATGAGTCCGGAAATAGGCGAACCCATAGGCGTGGCCTTCACCAGCTCGTAGAAAGTTCCATTGGAGGTAAAGTACGTCTTCAGGCAGAACTTCAGGCGCTGAAAGATTTGAGCGTGCCCGAGGCAATTCTCCGTTTCATCGTATTTCTCTCGAAGGAGTAGTTGGATAGTCTCGACGGCTGGAGTCGCTGGCTTTCCGACACCACAGACCGAAACTGTGGGCTCGGTATGTGGACGACACCTTCATCGTTATTGAGCGGGATCAGGTGCTGACATTCAAAGAACGCCTTAACGCCGTCTTCCCGGACATTCAATTTACAATGGAGGAAGAAGAAAACAACCAGCTGGCCTTCCTGGATATCCTCGTTTGCCGCAAAGACGATGGTGGCCTTAAAACTAAAGTGTTCAGGAAAGCAACCAAAACTATGCAAGTCCTGAACTAAAACAGCAGCTATCCAATCGGTCACAAACACAGCTGCGTAAAAGCGCTATTACGGGGCGTTGAGACGCATTGCAGCGAAGTGGAAGACGAGATTGCTGAATTACAATACGTTCGACAGGTACTGAGAGTGAATGGATACACGCACAATTTTGTCAACCAGTGCATTCGCAAACGAGATATGAAACCACGTCCAGCTGATCCAAACGTTTGGCGAGCTCTTCCGTACGGGAAGAATGTATCGGAAGCGGTCAGCCGTCTACTCATCCCACTTGGAGTTGGAGTTGCAGACAGGTCGGAAGCAACCATCAGAAGCCGGGTCATGAGGCTGAAAGACCCACTACCACGGCAGGAAACGGCTGGAGTCGTTTACCGGATATGGTGTAGTTGTGGACAAAGCAACTTCGTCGGAGAAACCGGGATATTACTCCAGACGCGAATGGCCGAGCATGCAGCGGCGGTGAAGAAGAAAGACGTCAACTCCCAGGTTGCAGCTCACTCAACGGGTCCCAGTCATATTTTCAAGTTTGACGAGACCGAAATCCTCGGAAGAGGGGACAATCGCGTGAGTCGCGAGCTGCTCGAGTCATGGTTCTCAGCCTCCCCCCAGTCCATCCACAAGCGCAACGATTTGGCGTTCCCATACGGTGTACTGAGAAATTTCCTGAGCAAAAAACTCAGTCACGTGGGAAGGACTGGGCGCAACTCTGACGACAGCGGGCATAATTGTCGAGCAATTATCAAACCTGCATCCGACGCAGACAAGAACGCTGTTCCAATTAAGGGCAATTACCGGACCAATTAAGACCTCCAGTGGTGGCTACAGGAACGGACAAGTATAGTACGCATGCGGCTGACCGCTGTGAACCATAAATACCGTGCAATCTGTGCATGTATCACCCCTTATCTGCGCATGTCTCAGACCTGTTTACGATAACCTATGACTAAGGATTCCCGACGGAATCCAAAACGTCAGGAAAATAAAGTCTTTGTTCCAGTGATCGCATCTTCTTCTTCGGAACTGATGCCTGGAACTCGTATATTCTTCTCTATTAGCAATCAATTTTTGTTTTAAAATAGCAACACTATCTGCGACGACCACCTCCGCGGGGATTCCGTTCCATGCTCTTATGACCCTCTGTGTGAAGGCGTTTTGTGAAACGTCCATTGGGGCCGGGTTCCTCTGTAGTTTAATGGGATGGCCCCGCAGATGATCCACTTGAGCCAATTCGAAGAATTCGTCAAATTCTTGCGCGCATTCATAGCCTCTAACAATCCGGTAACTGTACTCGGCTTTCTCGTCATTATCAACGACTTTTCCGCTATTATCATCCTTTTTTAATGTACTGTTAATATAGCGGAATAGAACTTTGGGTGTGTCTTCGGCCTTTACGACGATTCGTGATTCATAGTTTTTCTTGGCCTCATCAAATGTGAATATGTGGCCGGGTCTCGTCAAATGAGCGGCAACTTGAGAATTGGTGCAATTGTGGACATAGCAACTATGTCGGAGATACTGGCAGGCTTCCCAAGACGCGAATTGCCAAACACGTGGCAGCAGTGCAGCGAAATTTTACCAATTCTCAAGTATCGGCTCATTTGACGAGACCCGGCCACAAATTCTTCTTTGATCAGGCCGAAATTCTCGTTAGAGGTAACAATCGAGTGAGCCGAGAATTACTGGACTCATGGTTCACGGGCTCCCAATCCACCAAAAATTGCAACGATTTGGCCAATCCATATTCGGTGTTGAGACTAAATTTGGCCAAAGCAAATCGCCACTCGGAGAACAGACAGGCCACGACGCCATCTTATGCCAACACCGCAAGGCCAGGTGGTCATTGATGACGCGGCGAATTAGCGCACACTCAAGGAATTTATCGAGTTCTCTGTACGCTTACATTTTACGGCAAAACCCCGTGCACACACCAACTTGTTCTGCTACTGTTCCGTGAGTATGTCTCCATTGATGAATCAGCGACGGATTTCAAAACATCAGGCAAATAATAATATTATCCCAACAATCGATTCGTCTTCTTCTCCTCAGCCTTTTATTATCAGCCCTTCGTGTATAACCATGGCAAAGGTTTTGCTGCAGTCACTGTAGATCGTATTGACCGACAAACGCACGTCCATTGACTTTGGTTAGGTTTCCCTATAATTAGTAGGTTAATGATACAGGATTGATAAATTTGGAATCGATGTTGATGCGCATGTAGTGGGTTGCCCTCAGCAATATCCATCATCAGTTGCGTTTTGATTTTTTCCCCTTAATTTGCAACAAGTGGTTGTGGCACTCGTTGTGGGGAGGATAGTTGGTGAAGTTCGCTTTCATCCTTTTTAGATGGGTGTTATGTTGACGAACTTCCAGTAGGTAGGCAGAATCCCGTCTTCCGAGATCATTCCAAACTTCCCCAGATATGATATCCAGACCGCGTGATTATGTGGGCTGCAACTGTTTTTAGACGTATTCTTAATATGTATGGTGTGAAAAACACCGTGCTAGTAGTCTCTTTGGGTATGACAATAGATCTTTCCACTTCCTTGTCCAATGGTGGCTCCTCCATATATATTTGAGTTATCGCTTCATTTATTTCCTAGGTAGTATCTTATACAAGGAATGGGGTCCGATTGTGTTTTTTCTATCCGTGTAGGAAAAGAAGCTTTTGAATTCCTTCATATTTTGCAATTCGTTTTGTATCTTAGTTGCTTACTCAACGCCATCTTATATGGATATTGCGATTCTTCACCCCACGTCCATATATATATATATATATATATATATATATATATATGGATCAGCTAAAACCTATTCAACCTTAGTTGTGTGTCTGTTATCTGCTCACTTGACTATGTTTCAATTAGAGCTATGAGGTCAGGTCACAAAAAGTCCACGACCAATTAGAGTTCGACTATTCTTGTGAATAACCTGTCCACGTTTGTGTACCCATCAACATCATCATCAGCGTTACCATCACTACCATCACCATCATTATCCTTATCTTGCTAAATACTCTCAAACCCTGAAGATTGTTTGCTGTTTCTTGCGCCCGTCGATGATTGCTCGATGTTTTATAAGATTTATGGAGACCAATATCCGGGTTCCAACCTACCGGTATTATATAGTGCTGACGACTGGTGTGCTCGTTATTAATCCAAACGGATGATGCCCTAATCGTGAGTGTCCGTGGTCGACTGGCGCATAATTTCGTGAGTTAAGTCACTTTATTAAGGGAAGAAGGCTTTCGCCCTTGAGCTCCCTAGTTGATTAACTGATAGTGCGTCGGGCTGACTAATGTTTCTAGTAGGCTGACACTAGATATCGAATTCGCGGCCCAGCAGCATACTCGCCCAGCTCTAAGGACAATTTGTTGAGTAAACTGGAATGCTTTTAATCAGAAAACTAGTAAAAGGGGGTTAAGGAACTTTTATACATGTGAAATGACAAACAAAATTATCGTTTGATATTTCTTCAAGGCCCTCTTCTTGATCTGTTCATAGTGGTTTTACACAGACTTAAACACTTTGTAGCGTGACAAATAATCTCCATATAGCCGATCACGGAATAGGCTCATTCATTCGCACCTTAGAGTCCGATCTCAAATTGTGGCAGACAATTGCAGGAAAACGTTCATGAAAATAGAAGCGAAATTGGGACGACCATTTGTGGCTTATTACTCGTTGTCAGCCTGTCGTACCGCACTTCAGGGTTGCAGAAGTTGATATTCACCTCTTATTATTTGCGAACTGAGTTCAGTTCAATTCTACACCACAGAGCCACGGGCTCAGTTATCCATCGATTGTAATCTGAACGGGTATACCCGCAACCGTAGCAGGGCATACACTTCTCAGGATGGTAATAATTTCACATGTCAACCAATAGGGTAAAGGGCCCGAGATTCAATGTTGGGATGTTTCATCTGATGTAAACAGTATGGCTTCCAATCCAAGTTTATTGAGGCGCGGGCTTAAGTACGAGGAACAGCGGCTAGTAAGCGAAATATTACAATTACAGTCTTCTTAGTCCTTTTTGATCATGCTTCCAGAAAAATAATCACGTTTACTTTGGCACTAACGGCTTAGCAGTGTCAAGGCATAACCAACTTACAGAGGTCAAATCAGGACACACCGAAGAACAAGACAGTGCTTTTCCCATTGTGCAGATAATTCAGTATGATTCAGCATATATAACGATGATAGTCAGGGCCTTTGAAAAGTCCATTTACAAATAGCTTCTGCCCAATCATGCATATGTTCTAAAGGCATATATGTACGTTGTATAAATCGTTGTTGTCTACCAAATGTATGACCAGCAAGTAAAGTATGATCGACTTTCCTTTTAAATTATTCAACGCTTTCAGCAAAAACAACTTAGGAAGGAAGTTTGTTC
>JAYGXS010000002.1:13936936-13984734 GCA_036362985.1 Ligula intestinalis | reverse complement strand
ACTAAATGTCCCAGGAGTTATCAAGGATTTGGGCATATCCTACTCTAATAGTCTCAATTTGTCAGAGCACTGTGCTCTGATAGTCTCGAAAGCACGCCGAATCACCGGATTTATCCTTAGAAATTTTAAGACTATGAAGGTTAGAACTAGCCTTAATAATATGTAAGTGAGACCTAGTCTTGAATACTGCTCGCCCCTATTCAGTCTTCTGCGCACTAGTGAATGGAAGAAAAATAGAATCGGTGCAGCACTTCTTCACTAGAAGAGTTTGCACTACAGAACACCGTAACTTAGCCTACCAACAAAGGTGCGAACTTATAAAGCTGGATCCCTGTGGCTTCGTAGATTGCAGAAGGGTCTATTTTTTACTGTTTAAACTTTTGAATGGTCAAACCTTTAATCCTCTCAGTACAATAAGGCAGCTTGAGTACTCTCGACGCGCCAGTCATCGAGACTTATTTTTATTTCTTCCTATGGCACGTACAGTTAATTACCGGCAATTCTTTTCAGTAAACACCATATCAATCTGGAATAAGCTGCCCAAAAGCATTAAAACCAGCAAAGTTATCCTATGTTTAAGAGAGCTATAACTAGTTTTCTACATTCAGGACAACTTTCACGAATTTTGGGTACTGACTCGGTGGAATCTCTCTTTCACTCTGATGGCGTTCGTGGACTTTGAACCCCGCCAGGCTTCATGCTGAAGATAATGCTGCTGAAGCAGCAGCCCGCAGTCTGCTAACCCTTCAGCCGATAGCGCGCAACTTTTGCCGACAACCATTGAAGGAAGACTGAGAACACTGTGTTCTTGTGCCAACCCTCTCCGTCTGGAACTAATGTCCTTAAACGATATGCAACATTTCTCCTGCTGATGTGTCAACTCAGCTTACAACTGTACATTTATTCCGTTTGTATCATATCTTTGAAGTCAGTTTTTTTTTCACTCGAAACCAACTCCCTATCTCGCCCAGTATTGATAAAACACAAAACCTGAAACAAAACCAATACTGGCTGCAACATAGGGAGTTTGTCTTAGGTTTTTTCCGGTCTTCGAGGTTTTGGAAGGCGCCCAAGAGGTGCATTACCATCTCTTTACAATTGCCTTTAAACTGGCATAATAAGCATATTATATTCTTTCCAAGCGAAATGTGGAGAAATTTTCGGGAGGGATGAGTTTCGACTCAATATCGCTACTGAGCCAAGTTTTTTTGCAAATAGATGACTGCAGATTTCTCCTGTTCTCTTTTCAAGATGAGTGCCGTTAACTCGCCACTCTTGTTAAACAGGAATCTGCAATTTGTCGACAAGAAGCCTGGAAGTGTCATGTCCCCTAATAGCAAGTGGAGTCCTTCTGGAGTTCTACGGGAACCCTACAATTCTACGAAGTAGGACTCGACGGGAGCTCCAACTGAAACAACATGTAGGATTTTACGGGAGCTCTACATTGGGTCTGCAAGTAGACCCAAAATTTTCCGACAGGTGAAAATCGATCGATCTCAAGCTCAATCCCCGCACACCTGATCGATAAAAATCACCAATTTGACGTGAGAGAGGCCTTTCAGGTCATATACCAGGCACCCACGCTCTACTCTAAAGGCCTGCGTAAACGGGTGCTAGCCACAGCTGAGGCAGTGGCAATTCGTTTAGCAAAACCCGCTCTCTGCTGTCAAGACGCTGGTGCATGCCGTCCCCCTCCCTCCGTCTCCCACGAGATGACTAATTACCCCCTCCCCCCCCCCCCCCCCCCCCCACCTCAAGAACTATATTAGCATTGTCCCGAACTGCCTGCTTCAGTCGCCTATTTTGCATGTCACTGTAACGGCCTGAAGTGAATGACCGAAAACAGCTGTTTGCCAACACGAATTTTTAATCGTAAACGAAATGGGAATTTTTGCCGAACGAAGACTATCTAAAATGTGTATACATTTCTTGGGACACCCTGTATATGTCCAGAAAGATGGGCAATGGGAACTCTAAAGCGTAATCATATGTCGGCCGTCGAATTCGACTGCACACCAGAACAGGCTGGGCACAGGGACAGGAATTAGTACGTGAATTTGTTTACGAGAATTGCTGACTTGCGCTTCGACTATGGCCCTCTCCCCCGGTGTCAAAAAGACCAGAGACTGGATCGGATGCATTATATGACACGCATTATATCATTTTTCATGCATGAGCATGGCAGCTCATCACTATATGAAAGCGACATTAGAATCCCATGACCTAGTAGTTAGTAGTTGCCGTTCTAACTGTTCAACATGATATTTGACTCAGCAATGGGCTGACTTTTAACGCTAAGCGGTGCCCTACGCAGATAACACGTCGATCATGCTAAATACGCAACAGATGTCCGCAAAGTTTGTTTCCGCTCTAGTTAACTCAATTTTTGCTTTTCTAATATAATTCGACGCCATCGGTACCGCCAAAAGGAGCAATTACCCATTACTTTTGGCCCACGGGGCACTTCCTATTTTGCGGGCAAAGTATAGCTATTAAAATAAACACGCGAACGATCACTGTAGAACTCAGAAAGTTCAACTGGCGTATGCACGCAGGAATGACTGTTCCTTATTAATGCCGTCATTCGTAAACGAAGACGATTGTGGATAAAAACGCGCACACACAGTCTAGACGTGTAACTGTAATGTGGACAGAGTGAATTAAAAGTGTACATATTGGTCAAAAATTATGCCAACTTCTTCGCCTTTTGGAATAACAAGTCTAACACTGAACTGAGAGAGTGGACCGTTTCCAGTGCAACTTTGTAATCCCGACTGTCGTAGGGTTCATCGCGCAGGACGAGCATTCCACTGCCTTGGTCAAGAATACCTATAGAAATGGGGAAAAAATCTATTAGTTGTCACTCGATGTTGAAACAGCGAAAGCTGAATATCCGCCACTGCAATGAAGTGTACTTTATGCCACCACTCGTATGAAAAAGAACTGCATAGGAAAGCAAAGGGGTGCAGACAGATGTTAAGAGGATTTGCTTTGCAAGAGATGATTCTTTTCTTGAACATCTCTGGAAAAAACGACGATGCGATCCAGACATGGAAATAGAAGCAGGATGGAAGGAGAGGTGACCTCGTCGAAAATTGTCTGACACGATGATTAATAAAAGTAATGCACTGCGTGTGTGCTATGATTCGAACTACCAAACGTAAAACCAACAGCATGGCGCTCCTATCTCGTGTACATTTCCTCCCATGAGCTAAGTATTTTTTTCTACTTGAAAACCCCCAAATCTCTTTTAAAGCCTCTTAAGTTCCCGAGAACTGAGCAAAGATTTTTTCACTGTCTGCTCTTTTTTGGCTCTCTCCCATCTAATGGCTCGTGTCATTAGCGTCGCCCACGAGCCGATATACTACAATTATGTGACTGTACTACTCACAATAAGTGAGTAGTAATATATGTTCAGTATTTACCACTATCTGGCCGTTGTTACATTTTGCCCGCCATTATGTGAACGACAACTGTTTGAAATATTTAATTTTATTGATGGGTTTTTCAGTTACTATGTCTCTAATATGGAACTCAAAGGCATTTTTCTATCTTTTCCCCAATAAAACTGAACTGAACCACACCCAATTCGGACACTACGTAAAACTCCGCAAGACATACGGGCATGAACAGATATATGAGCACTTTGTGCGCAGAAGCTTTCATGGCTCACAATACTCGAAGCAGTTCAGGTCCCTACAGAATACAAATTCAGTACTAAATGTTTCAAAAAAGCTTACGTCGCAGGCAGTGGTCTAGTATCAATAAGTAATCCGAGAAGCAAAACGGCCCAATCGACTACTGGTAAGGTTGCGTTACAGGATAGTTTGAAATACGGTCCTGTGCGTGATCAATTTTATTACCTTCGTGATTCCAAAGGAAGATAAAATTGAAGAGAACTTGTACGCAGATTTTATGCATATGAAGTTGCTGTTTTTTCTTTATAGGCCATATTTCTAACCAGCTATCTCTGTTTTGTTGGGGTATTTGCCGTTAGTTCGCAAACAGCCGATGGGTTCTGCTATAAGTTACTATTCCGCGATGCGGTGGTGGGGTCAAACTCCAAGTACTCTCAACGACCGCAGTTTCTTTACTGAAGGCCATAAGCTCTGTCTGCTGGCCTTCTTCCTGAAATGATACCTACTGCAAGTTTTTCGTTTCTGTATGGCGACTTGTTAATATGTACAGAAAAGGAGTCAATTGAAATTTGGATGGTAGATTGAGATAAATATCATTTGAGTGAAAGTCGCGCATAAACGACGAATTGACCATATATGTGGACAATAAAACGCACAAAAAGGTCATCAGAATCGCCCAAGAAGCGGTAATGCTGCAAACTAATTACTGAGCAACTAACGATAAGGATACAAACCGTGCAAGAACAAATGCTAGAAGTAAAGGTAGCGTATAAGAACAACAATATACCGTTCAGTTGTTTGTCCAGAATCATTTGAGACAACTTCTTCTCGACGTTTTCCTGAAAGAAAAGATACAGTTGCCATTAGCAGACTATTACAATATATTTTTGTGCTAAGTGCACGCTCTATACTCCAGTAATATAATATGCCCTGATTAAAGTTCGGTAAATTACAAAAGCGGCCTGTTTTACGGGCTCTGGATAAGGACTTGATATATGCTTAGTAATTTCAGCTCGAGACTACTTAAAGGCGTACATGCCAAATGAAAAGGACGGAAAATTTTTCAATAAATCACTTGCAATCAAAAAAATTATTTCGATCAAAAATCCTAGAAACTCCGATTGTGGGGTGAGCTTTCGTAAAAATGAACAAGCAGACGAAAAGCGACAAAAAAACATTGTAGGAGCTGGAGATTCACAGGAGTTAGAAAGCACGGAAGCAGCTGCTACAGTAACTGAACGCTTTTGGTGGTCTCTTAAGTAGGCCAGCAGAAGGCTTCTACTAATAGCCTCAAAGAAAAAATTTTGAAAAGGGCGAACTAGTTCTGCGGAAGCTAAGGAACATCTGACCTGGATTTTCAAATAAAACTACTGTCGCACTGTATAACTTATACACGCCTATAGGCAAACCGGGGTTGAGTTTGTAATCTACGTAAAAGTTTGCAGGAAACGGAATACGCCCTGGAGCATTCTAGCTGCATAATTAGCAAACACAAGAAGTAAAATGTCAGACAGGAGACTCTAATCAGAAAACTCCACCGGTTATTTGTTGGCTTCAACGTAGGTCTTACGACGGGCAGGCAGGTTCATGCAGTTCCAAGAATTTGATCCGATTAGCTCCTGTTGTTGGATGAATCCGCTTCACAGATGTTACGGATAGCGGCGGCTCAATGGCGGCAATCGGAAGCGAGCTCCTTGCAAATATTAACCTGTTTTTTCCAAAGTCACAAACCGTAAACGCTCACGAGGCCCATGCATTCGACCTCCGACTTGATAGTGTTGAGCCACGTCTTCAGTTAACCGCTATGTAAATATCTTCAGTTTGCACTATGTGAGGGATTCACGGCCAATCTGCAGAGGTCCGTCGATGGGTCGCGCAGGACATGGCCAAACCATTGCAATTCGCGATACTAGATTTATGATGCTAGACTTGGTAGTTGGAAACACCTGCTATATAGCTCGACATTGGGAATTTAATCCTACCAGAAGACTCTTAGGAGGCTTCGAAAGCACCAACGGTCAAAGATTTTGAGCGATAGGATGTCTGCCTTTCTGACAGGCCATATTTCGCAAGCATATACTAAAACCTGCCTGATTGATTCTCTATATATCAGCAGTTTCGTAAGCAAGCTGTCTGAGCGAGACCAGAGTGGTCTGTTTAGCAGTCTAAATTCATTTCGAGCCTGCGCGATTCGGTTCGAGATCTTTTCTTTGGCCTGTCTGTTGGCTAGCATATTGGCCAAAATAACAGAAACCGCTAACTTTTTCGATGGGTTGACCGCTGATAAACAGTGGTTGTGCTGTGCCAAGATGCGTAGTCAGGAACTTCTTCTTGCGTATATTAATCGCCAGACCAACAGTTGCAGCGAATTTGGTGATTAGGTCTAGCGTTGGCTATAGTGACTGAGGGGTATTTACAAGTATGACAAGGTTATCAGCATACTCCAGGTCTGGCACTCTGAATTTGGGGCTGATTTCACATCCACTGTCAAGTAGAATTGATTGATGCATCACGCAGTCGATCAAGAAGTTGAAAAGAACTGGAGAAAGAAGGCATCCTTATCGAACTCCACAAGTCAGCGGGAGAGAATTTGACTTTTCACCAAGGGCTCTTGCTCAGACTGATGTTCTGCTATGCCTTACTGATACTTTCCCCAGCATAAATGAGGCACATCGATAAGCCGCCCCCTATAGCACAAGAAATTACCAGTTCATTTGAGGGCTACTGAACGTTTTGGTTGATAAACTGGTCTGATTTATATCATAGCAACGAGGTTTATGAGGGTGTACCATGACTATGAACTTTTATACACTAACAATCTAAACTACTTAAAGTAGTTAAGGACAAGGCACTGACAGGGTCCAGACGAGAATGTGCACGTACGTCGTCTAGATTAATTTGGTTTGGGAAATGATAGGCGGAGTGACGCCAAAAAGCACAGATACAGGCGTCGGGGGGCTTGCATAATGGTAAAAACTTGACAAGAAAACATACCAATGGCAGATTAATAAGCTCAGCAATGTGCTTAATCTGCACGCGAGAGTATGGCTCAATTAGTTTGATCAAGTTCTGGCCGAGAAGCGTATCGTAGAAGGAGGTGAGATGTTGTGAGATCACAGGATCACCCAGTAATTCTGTCTTGTAAGTTTCACGCAACTAAAAGGAGAGCGTAAATAGGGTGGTAACGTAACAGTAGGCAGAATATATAAACAAAAACCTAAGTGTGGATATAAAGGATTTTGGGCTGAGAACAATTCCATCGGTTGTGTTGTGACAGATGCGTTGCTGCGTTTATGAGGGGGACTGCCGACCAAACTATGTTAACTTAATAAACTCAAGAAAACTACTAGTAGAAAGAATCAATGGTCCTTATGAAAATCTACAAGAGGACACACTTTGTGCCATCAGCTTGCGCTCTCCTCCATCAGATGGCTAGTTCAAACATCAAATCTAACCTTGCATACACTTACAAAACGAGTTGACAGACACAGATAAAAAAAAGTACGAAGGCAAGAATAAAGCGGGCAAACAGACAAACGTACCCTTAAAAATTCGGAGAGAGAGCGGTTTTTTGCTGTTAGTGCTACCTCTCGCATCGCTTCGACCGGTCGCTGGTTGTACGCGGAAGCCAGTTTGCTTGACAGGATCACTGGCACTTCTTCCGGGCTGTGGAAAGGAGAGATTAAAAATGAAGTTGCTGCAAGATACGCCTAAAGTGCAAACTGTGACAGATCATTTGCGTAAGATGGAATTAAGCAAACAGGAATGGTTGGGTAGCAATTTTTTCAAAAAACAGAGTGTAATATATTACCGAGCGTTGTATGGTAACACAGCCGCATTGCGTATGAAAATAATCACATTCGCAAGCCGACGTAAGCATTTTATTCCAAATTTGTGGATTTGAGTGTCTCGACTTTGTTTCTAGTTTTGACAACATTCCTACAGTTGCAGCTGACTCCTGGTATTCGTTTTCGGAGAATTGTTTGATAAAAAAACAAGGCTGGCATCCTTGTACTTTGTACTTGTTACGGCTGTGATCATGCCTGATCTAGCCGGCCTCAATGATGTCACGGACGGTACCTCTCCATGCGTGGCGATTGGTGGCAGCGGATCTCGAAAGCTCCACCCAGTCCCTTCTCTAGCGACGGAGGCCGAAGATAGAAGGTCCAAGAAATGCTTCTATGTCTTGACGGACGGTGTCTAGCCAGGTCTTCAGTTGCCCTCCTCTTCGACGTTTCCAGGTGGGCTGCGGTGCCGGGTCGAGGGCAGCATAGGTAAGCTCGTGGGGCGGACGACGGAGAACGTTTCCAAACCACCTAAGTCGCCTTTATTAAATGGCCTGAGATATCCTCGTGATACGATCGCAGCGGATGCGGACTGTCTCATTTGAGATGAAGTCGCTATACTTAACTCGCAGGATCGTCCTCAGGCACTGGTGGTCAAAGACCTCCAGGATGGCACCCACATAGGAGCGGTTTACTACCCAGTATGTTTTATTTAAAATTTGCATTTCACTTATGAAACGCTATTGCTCCAAAACCTACCGTCAACTCCAATATGGACTAAGTTTAAGGAACGACCTACAAAGTCAGTACTCCCACTCACATATTTGCTGCCAGAAGTGCTGAAAAGTACGGGTTAATATATACATAATGACATGAGAATTTTGTCGATAATTTATTGCTGACCACTATACAACTATCTGAGAAAACTTTGGACCGGACCTCCAGGGTGAAACAAATTGGCCTGTGTTTTGTCTTGCGATCAGGAGAAGTTGTTGATCGATAATACAATGCGATTTTCAGTATTACCGATCATTGCTGACAGACGGAGGGTCACCGTTAGTCCTACGACTAACTGGGAGGCGAGTCAAAACTCCGAAGATAAGGCAGAAGTAGCTATTCCACTCTGTATTTCGGCAGTCATTAAAAGATTATTTTGTGGTAGTTTACAGGGAACTTTTACCGCCTGATGATTAAAACATGGCTCTAAGGTTTGAAAATCGCAATTCGGTAACCTTTGAGGTTTATACAGCGTACAAGCTGGCAGCACAAAATGTGCCCCACAAGTATCCATTCATAGTTTGAGAAAGCAAACCGGTTTGACAAATGAAGCAATGCTAAAACAGCAAAAAACTGGCTCGTTTTCACAATGTCCTCTCCATGTTACGCGAAAACCGATAGAAACGTCTGTCGGCTGTCTATTGCTATTACAGTCTACTTTAAAACTATTCATTTTTATGCTTGGTCGAATAAAAGGCAAGCATAGAAGTGTTCAGGCCGACCCTATGAATGGCGAGTATCAGATCATGTACTAGTGTCGCCGCACGCTGTAACGGGCGATCGAAAAGCTTGACTAGTTGTGTGCGATCGACGCACACGGAGAACTGATGCGAAGGATATCAGATTCTAACCTCTAAGTATAGCAAACTTGAAGGTAAAATGGAAAATATGAAAAAACTCCTCCAGCAGACCATCGCTGCGATGGAAAAAGTGATGACTTCAGTGCATACGCATGGACCGCCTAAAGAAGAACAGAGGATGCATATACCAGAAGTACAGGCCGCCATAGTGGACAACATAGACACCGGTGAGACAACTTCAGACAAATCCGATGACCTAGCAGTCACACCATCCGTTTCGAGCTCTAGGCCCAATGCAGCGAAGGCGACCAAAACTGTACTTCAGGACTCCCGTTAGGAGGGTTATCATGGTTTAGTTGTTCAGGGGTTGCAAGAAGTAACTTCATACAGGTCAGACGACCAAGCAATCATACCACCTAGTTCGAGCTCCGGGCCCACTGCAGCGAAGATGACCAAAACCGAAATTAAAGACTCCCGACAGGGTAGTGAACATGGGGTAGTTGTTTAGGGGTTGCAAGAAGCAACTTCAGACAGTTCTGACGACCAAGCAGTCACACCACACAGTTCGAGCTCCAGGCCACTGCAGCAAAGGTGGCCAAAACCGTACCTAAAGACTCCCGACAGGAGGGTGATCATGGTGTAGTTGTTCAGGGGTTGCAAGAAGCAACTTCGGACAGTTCTGCCGACCAAGCAGTCACACCACACATTTCGAGCTCCAGGCTCACTGCAGAAAAGGTGGCGAAAACCTCAGCTAAGGGCACCCGACACCGAGAGGATCATGAATGCTGTCTAGTTTTACAGTGGTTAAAAGAAGCAATTTCAGACCGCTCAAACGACCAGAACGATCCGAACTTGGTTTCCTTTAACGATGTCCTGAGCGATCTGTTCCCGCCAGGTAAAGAATTTGAAGTGCTCAAGTCATTTCGTATCGGGAAAAGGCCGACAGATACTGCAGAAATGCTCCGACCCAGACCGCTTTCAATAGTATTTAAAAACAAGGAACATGTTCAGGTAATCCTGTCTAAAAAAACTAACCTACGTCACGCGCATAAAGAGGTTTTTTTCAACCGGACTACTCCCTGAAGGAACGGCTGAAACGCCGAGAACTAGTAGCGGAACTACAGTCGAGGAACAAGAATGGCGAGGTAGGCCTGAAAATCTTCAACGGGAAGATAATTCAGAAGAAAACATTGAACCAAACCGTAATACTCCGAACGACGGTCAGGAAGTGACTGTCACAACCGGGTTACACCGTACAAAGAAACTAAAGTGCATGTACACCAATGCACAAAGCCTGCTCTCCAAATTAGATGAGCTTAAGATTATTACGTGCCAACTGGAACCAGATGTCGTCTGCATAACAGAAACATGGTTGTCCACGAAGGTAGGCGACCAGGAAATTGCTCTCCCCGGGTTTCAAGTATTCCGAAAAGATAGAGTCGGGCGTCAAGGTGGGGGCGTGCTAATCTATGTTAGACACGGCCTGCTCGTGTCCGACAAATCCGAAAACCTTTCGGGCAATATAGAGGCAATATGGCTCACCGTTAGAACACCGGGGTTACAGACCCTTGACATCATGGCGGTCTACCGTCCACCATCGAGCAACCAACAGTCAGACAATAGTATGATAGAAGGAGTCGAAGAAATTGCTAGGAGATCCGATGTCATGGTCGTGGGAGACTTTAACGCCGCCCATATCGACTGGAATGTGAGTTCTGCGCCCGGCTCAGAAGTAAATTTCGATCGACGACTCCTGCGCACAGTACAGGCATCTTTCCTAACGCAACACGTCCTATATCCGACCAGATTACGCAAAGGGCCACAAGCTAATTGCTTAGACCTAGTACTTACCAAAGCACCTGATAGCGTGGACATTGTAAATTGTTTACCACCTCTCGGAAAAAGTGATCACGTAGTGCTACAGTGGGACTATTCACTCTTCTCTGTGCCCGATCGTAGTGCGGTAACCAGACGCAACATCTGAAGAGGGGACTTTACACAAATGAAAACCACAGTGAGCGAGATAGACTGTAACGAACTATTCACCGGGTGCGTTCTCGATGATTGGTCGGCATTCAAAGCCGTATTACATGGACTAATTACCGATTTCTGTCCTATCACGGTAAAGAAAGTAACAAATAGGCCTCGATGGCTACCGCCGACACTAAAGAGGGAAGTAAACCGCAAAGGAAGGCTGTTCAAAATCTATCGCAGAGAGAGGACCCCCGAATCGTACAATAGGTATAAGGCACAGAGAAACAAGGTTAAGAGCCTGATACGAATTAGCCGACAAAACTTCGAGAGTAATCTAATAAATCGTGCAGTAGGAAACCCAAAGCTTTTCTACAGCTACGTTAGGCAATGTACTCGAAATAGAGACCCTATTCCTCTGCTAAAAACAGACGACGGTGTAGAAATTTGCGAGATTAAGGAAAAGGCGGAACATCTATCCTGCTTCTTCCAGTCGGTCTTTACGAGAGAGGCTGAGTTCACCGCTATTAACTGCAGTGTGGGTGTGATCCAGACCATAGACTCGGTTGCACTCACGGAAGCTACCGTTCTGCGAGAACTTCTACAGCTTAAAGAAACGAAGTCGTCAGGTCCGGATGAGATACCTGCAAAGCTATTAAAAGAGCTAGCCATAGAGTTGTTGGTACCCCTGTACCTTATCTTCCGAGCTTCTCTTAATACTGGACAAGTGCCACCCGATTGGAAGGCAGCGTGGATCTCACCCATCCACAAAAAAGGGAGTCGGGCGACCGCAAATAACTATAGACCGGTCAGCCTCACCTCAATATCCTGCAAGCTTATGGAACGTATAGTCAAACGCGAGCTGATGTACTTTTTGGAGCAACATCAACTTCTTTCTGATAAGCAGCACGGATTCCGCAGGGGAAGGTCCTGCTTGACCAATCTGCTCTATTGTCTAGAACAATGGACCCGAGCGATCGATGAAGGGATTACGGTGCATACAGTCTTCGTAGACTTCAAGAAGGCGTTTGACACGGTGCCCCATCAACGTCTCTTATACAAGCTCAGCCGCATGGGGGTAAGGGGAAACCTTTTGCAGTGGATAGCAAACTTCTTGACTGGTCGTACCCAGACCGTACGTATTGGCGAACAGCGGTCGGTGGAGGTAGCAGTTGAGAGCGGGGTTCCACAGGGATCTGTTCTTGGCCCTATTCTCTTCCTTATATGTATTGATGACTGCATAAGCGGACTAGACTGCGAAATCGCAATGTTTGCTGATGACATAAAACATTGGAAGGTCATACGCAACCAAGGCGATGAATTAAACCTCCAGGCAAATTTGCATAGACTGGAGCAATGGTCGACCCTTTGGCTCATGCCATTCAATGTGGCCAAATGCAACCTAATGCGCTTTGGTAGAACCAGCACTACGCCTCGGAGGGTGTATTACCTGAATCACACGCCGCTGCCAGAGGTAGAGGCTCAGAAAGACCTGGGGGTGTGGTTCACGCCTTCACTGAAGCCATCACTCCACGTCCTGAAAGTGGCTAAATCCGCAATATCGAGCTTGTATCTAATCAAGCGCGCCTTTACTAAGTTTGATAAAGTTGTATTTGGCAAGGTCTTTGGCATGTTTGTACGACCCCAACTGGAATTTTCCATCCAAGACTGGAAAACTTAGACAGACAAAGACCGAAAAACCCTCGAAAGGGTACAAAGACGCGCAACAAAATTAGTACGAGGCCAACGGAACCTCCCTTATGAGACCCGATTGGTAAATCTTGACTTGTTTCCGCTGGATTACAGGCAGCTACGTGGGGACCTAATCCAGGCATTTCGCATGTTGCGTGGTCAGGATTGCTGCCTCCAAACAAATGACTTCTTTGAGCGGGCCACCACCTCTAGGCTGCGAGGGCACCCCCTCAAATTACGTGTGACTGGGGCAAGACTTGACCCAAGAAAATTCTTTTTCTCTAAGAGGGTAATCCAGGCATGGAATGCCCTTCCTGCGGATATTGTCATGTCCCCTTCCGTGGATGTTTTTAAGGCAAACCTAGACCGATTTAATGAGTATCGTCGCGATTAAGTACTCCAAATCCAATCACTGAAGTATTCCGAATCTAAAAATTGAAGTGCTCTACATCCAAACCCTGAAATGCTAGAAATATATGCTAATGGTAATTTGTAAGTAGTATTATTATTAGTACTTAACCAAATGAGTTTCAGACATCATCTAGCTATGACGTCTCTGCTCACTATGCGATCTGCGCCGATCGTGTCTGAGGACGCATCTACCGCACCTATGGTCCTAGGCTACGCGGCCATATCTCACCCTTTCTCGTATCGACCGACTGCTGACGTGGCGGGTTCCTCGGCTCTTGGCACAGCAAAGGCGTATCATGGTCGCATCTCCGGTCTTCGGGACGTTCTCGTGACTCCGTGGTCTCTTCCTCGTATGGTCCTTCGGATGTAGATATTACTCGTCATGGACGCCATGGCTACTGTCAACATTCACAGGAGCATCATGCCCCTATCATTCACATACTTCCCCACGAGCGACAGTTTTTCTCCTAAAAACCAAAAATGACATTCCATTTTGAATTATGAGCCAGCCTCAGGAGTTTTTTCACTGTCTGCTCTTCTTCCTCAGTTACACTGCTGGCTCGTGTAAACTGAGTGTGGGTTTATTACTTGAAACAAGCGACTAGTCGTTTGAAATTGTGTCAACAACTTCTTTGGAATGTTCGGCTTTGCCGATGCATTTCTTAAATCCTACGTACCAAGAGGGAGTTCAAAGGCGTTTGCCTATATTTCCTTTAATAAATTTGACCTGACTTGACTTGGTCTAACTGGCTTGAAAAGATACCAAACTAGATTAACGTGTCACATACACGAAAAGTGCTTGCTAGACACATAGGCATAAGGCGCCGAATTATGAAACGATACCTGCGTAGGGTATGAAACTGGCTCAGCAAAATTATTCGTTCAGTAGCAGAAGCCAGCCATTTGTAGACTACTGCCTAAATGTAAACTCGTCCAAGCGTCTTTATTCACGGAGTAAACCATCAATATGAATGGCGAAAATAAATTGGTATGCGCTATCTACGTTGCTGCCACAACATTGTTTTTAACGAAAACATTCAAGAAATCACAGTTGAGAAACTTTCAAGTCCAAATTTACTCCAAGAGGACAAAAATCATGAAAAGGACTGGAAACACACCTTTTGGTCATTATTTTTGACAGCAACATATAAGTCAAAGCGTCCACAGCACGCGGAGAGTTGATGGAATCGAAACCTTCAAAGGCCTCATAAAAGTAGGAGTAAGCGGTCTTGAAATCGCGTTCATCAGCAGCGTGAAGTATGCCTAACAAGCAAGAATAATTAACCATTAACAGAAACTTGCAAACCAGAAAAGTAGCCAATACAAAAACACACAAAAGTTACTGCTAGATGAACCGTTCTTCGAAGTTCAAAGATCCATGCATTTAAGCTGAATGCATGAACATAAGCTGGCTGTAAGAAGGTTGGACCCAAAGTCAGAGGTAGCAACCCATGCTCCAGAGGTGGGACACGACTTCAACTTTGACGTGGTTGAAATTGTGGGCCGAGGTGATGATCACACATTAAGGCAGATTAAAGAAACCTGCATGTCCACCCACTGTTCAGTAAACCGTCACATAAATTTACCGGTCCCCTATATTGTTTTAAAAAGTTTAACCGGGGCCGTCAACCAGCACGGAGGCAAACGTTTATAGGCCTCAAAAAAGTCAGCGCGCGAAGGGAGCCGACGGAAAGAACGCACATGAGGGCGAAAACAACACGCAGGGCACGGTGACAGACAGGGTGAATGAGGAGGCCGAAGGCGAGGCGTGAGAGACAGAGTGACTCAGCCATGATTGGTAGAACACGCACACGGAAGATAGAGCGACATAAAGACTAGGACCAAGGGATAAAGTGTCCATTCTCTTAAGATGGGTAGACGAGACAACCACCCGAAACTTTTCTCGGTGAAAGTTCCTCTATTTTCTGATTTACCACCTGGAAATCGAATTTTCAACAAGATTACTGGATATAAGGGTTTACAAGATAATTACGCAAACTGACGAAAACAACGCAAAGATCCTAATAATGACAAGAAAGGTCTTTATGCGGGCCAAAACAGACTACAAAATTACCAGACAGCAGGTCCAGGGAGGCCTGAAGTCGAGGGGGGCAGTAGATGCTGTTGGCAGTTGTTCGAGAGGAAGTGAGTGCAGCACGCGACTTCTGCAGATTGCCCACACGGTAGTAAACTTGGCTTTCCATTAGTTGTACCTCCACCAAAAGTATCTTGTCATCGAGCTTTTTCAGTTCTCGAAGCAAAGTGCTGCCTGTAGGACGGACAAGCAACAGCGGATATTAGGAAATACACAAAAATAGAGGGGAAAAAAATACTGCTAACATTGCTAACTTCAAAAATTCAATAAATACCGATTTATCTCGGTTGTTTGCATACTATCTACTATACTATATTGTATACTCAATGGTGCATGGTCACTCACCGATCGGTACGAAACTCACTTGTTCCGTATGGCCTTGGTACTCGCTCTCGAGCCAGAGTCAGCATAAAGTAAAGGCATAAACCGATAAGACGAGCCCGTGGCGCGGTGGATAGGGAGTTGGACATCTAACAAGGTCGCGGGTTCGAGTCTTGGGGGCGGCTAGCCCTAGAGTTGGGTATGGCTGGCTGACTGATGACGGCAAATAAACCAGAAATTGTCATTCTTGTCTCCCTTGTCCTTGCCGACAATACTCATCTGTCTATACTACCAACTGTTACAGTTGTCGGGGCCTCTGTCGAAGCCCAAAATAGAGCGGAACAGATGAGTTCCGTTAGCGGTCGGTGAACATTCCTAAACGCGATTCTCCCTAGTTTTTGTCGGTAATGAATTTCTGTCTATAATACTGTATGCTATTTAATTTGCGGTACATTCGATGGATAAAATTTAGTGCCCCTTACTATTGACACGATCACCCCCAAAGACAGTACAATGACGTCAGCATTGACAGATCAACCAATCGCAGCCGTCCACATATGAGTTCAGTGGTCGAAACTGGCGTAATTACTTACAGCTATCTCATCAGGTTTCATAAACTGAGCCTTAAGAAGCATTAAAATGTTAGATGATTTTCCTAACACAACGCTTGTCCTGCAATTTTTTGCAAACAATAAATAGATTGCAATAAGCATATACATGGAATATCCATCCATATACAATGACATGATGGTTGTTGATTGAAGTATTCCCTAGACAAAAGCTACTGGTTAGGATATGGAAAATTACTGATTTTAGTGTATACTTGCTTGTACACATCGTAAGCTGCGTATACGGCCTTAGGTTTCATTCGATTGATCTAAGGGGAATTATTCTTGAAGACTTCAAGGCTCGGTCACTCATAGAAAAAAATAAGAAGAAAGCGCCACCAAAGTAAAACAACGTCATGAGACATGTAAACGCTCATGAACTTTAAATTGGCGACTTTTAAAGCCTTTAATGCGAAAATTCAGGACATAAAACAGTCCAGCCTTTTTCACACGACGAGCCAATCACGGCAGTCTTGTCAAGGTATTCTACACCGTATCATATAATAGCGACAAAAAACACACACGGAGGTGTAATAAGGAGACAATTCAGTAAAAAGGTTGAGGTCGTGTACCAATGCGAAGAATAAAAAGCGATACGAGCATGCGAAAACATTTAATACGCCGTCTGATGGCCGATAAAACAATTAAAAATTCTATGGAATTAGGCTAATAGTGAAACACCTAAGATATTATGTTAATTTTGGCGGGGTCGTCGGGTTGGCGGTTTGAATATATGGAAACGCCTGTCATGTCGCGATATAAGGGTGCGGCTAATCAATCCATGAGGAGTCGCGAGCAAATGTCCTTCAAGGTGGACGAAATAAAATAAAATTTGTCATTCCACACACTTAACGTGGAATTAACACAACATGACACTAAACACCATTTTCGATTACAACCAGTGGTTGAAAGAAACTATGATCGGCAGCAAAATGACAGCGGGCATGAATTCAAAAGAGATACTGTCCCAGATAAATGAGGTTTGCAAGCCGATATAATCACTACTTAAGTGACGGCATACATTTTTAATCAAGCTCAGTACACCAAAGAGGAGGATGGCGGTAGAAGCACATAAACATTGCCACTGAGCGGATGGCTTTAATTTTCCCATTTGCCCAACACTCACCCAACTGAAGAGCTTCCTCATAACGTCCGTTTTCGTAGTAGAGGCCCATGAGGCGTGCTTCAAGTGCCTGCCTGAGAAAAGTCCTACGCTCATTGGCAGCCCAGTCAATGCATTCCTGACACAACTGGATTTCCCGTCCGGTTCCTAATTCCAAGTCCAGAAACAGGTCAACCAGTGTACGAACAATGCGGCCGGCTTTTGCTTTGCTGATCCTCTTCAGGAATGGACGGATTTGTTGGATAAGATCAGCAAGCTCTAAAGAAATAAAATTATAAATCATGAAATGGAAGTGTTTTGAATAGTGAAACCCCACCCTAAGATTTAATAGCATGGATTTTCAAGCAACGCTACCGTTCGTTGCAGAATAATACGACACAGTACACCAAAGAAAAGCAGATAATGTTGATATCGACGTAAGAACCAAGGTTTTAGATCAACTTAACAGCTGAGTATGAAGAGCCATGGACTGTTCACGACGAATTCAGACGCCTGTTGAAATCATAAAACAGCCACTATCAGGAAGGCGCCTTTGGCAATGAATGTATCTTTTGCGCGCATTTCCTCCTAAGAGTTAAATATTAAAACGGTGAACTGTATTTACTGCCTGAGTGTCTAGTGTTGTCTACTTAACAGAAAAACGAAAAAATAAAACGCTAAATAGACCGCTATAGCATTCTCAGGCGTAGGAGAAGCCTTGTGTCGAGTCGACAGCCACTGGCAGAAAGGTCTGAATGCGCTAGAGCGCCGAAAATCTGTCTTAATCTAAGCAAGAAAAATTTTGCATCTGAATTTTACCTATTCATAAGTGTGACTAAAACTTTCGTTGGCTAATATGACCTACAACTATTACTTTTCCTGTTGCTACTGTTATCTCTGGCGATAGACCCGTGCACGATTTTAAAAGCTCGAAAAAAATCGTTCCGATGCTCGAAAAACTTTAGTGTTCGACCTTTTTGAAAGTCAGTCCAGATGAATGACGTTAATGAACAACTAGCGCACCCTGCAACTAACGCGGAACCACAACGTCGACCAAGAGCATGGCTCACTTGTGACAAAAGACGTGATCGATGCGGTCACTCTTCATATGGCTCACTGCAAACTGGATTTCAGCATCACTTATTCAAGCCCCGAAGTACTCCTCACTGTAGCAATCAGGTTTGAAAGTGGACGAAAGTTGTCAAGGTGAACTTCGACAAGGCTTCCTGTGTGATGTACAGACACAACATTATGTTGCTAGTTGTGGCTTTCGTGGCAAGGGAAAGAAGACAGTGTGGTGGTAGGAACAGTGCTCATTGACCCTGTTTTACCTAGAAGTCCACGAGATCACATAGGCGGTCGAGTAGCAAAGCAGAAACGATAAATGGAAGCAACCGAATAGAGGAGCTACTAGAACGATACTTAATTCAGATTGTAGGTGAAGAGTGGATTAGTATTGGAATAGTAATGAAAACGTATAAATACAGAGCTTAGACTACTGTTTTCACAGTCTTGTGCGACAAGAGGAAGAGAGAGCGCGAGCGAATGGGCCTGAAATTGCCACCTCAGGCTTTTTGACCGATCTTTATAACTCTGACGACAGTCACTATATTCATTGGTAAATGCATAATTCCGATCGCAGTATTTACCACGTATACATTTTGTCACCATTTATAATATGGGCACGAATTCTGTTACAAATCTTCGGACAGACAGAAATGCAACACAGCTACAGACCCCTTAAAAGACAAATGTATTCGAGTGGAAAAACGCAAACCGTATTTGAAAGCCAGCTTCCAATGGTCGACTAAAACGCAAGAGAAAACTACGGATTATCATACGGTAGCACAACTGAACCCTCCCTTGCTCCACGATTCAATTATCTAAAACACTTCCCTTTTCCAACGAAGAAAATAAAAATATGACCACTCTCAAAATGCTATCTTCCACCATTTCACGCGGCTAAATATGTTAGAATTTTTGGTGCGGCTACGAAGGACTGCATGCCAGTTACTGAGCACAACGTAAAGTGGAAGCGAAGATAATATCCACATCGACCAATAAAACACTGCGAATTCTTAACCTTCTAATTTTTCAGTATAATTCCATTCAAGATAATAACCAATAACCCAGTAGGAAATACTAAATTTTTACTCAAATTTCAATTGATATAATCTTGACTGTCTTCCTTGATATAGTCGGTCATCAAAGCTCGACAGTAAACGGTTCATTTATGTCCAAGAACGTATTCTCACCATACATATATATGTCTGGTGCGTCATATACATAACACGACATCTCAAAAACACAGTAGACAAAGTTAAAGGCCCACAAAAATATAAATTCAAAGGCAAAATGGCAAGAGGATATTTTTAAGGTCACAAACCTTTAGCTTTCTTTTCCTTGGCATAATAGGCGCCGAGTTCTAAAATGGCATTTTCTTTGTCTTTGATCAATGCCTCATTATCGTCGGGGACGTCGGTGCTCACTTTAAATAATTAAGAATATAAAAACATACCTAATTTGACATAATTGTCTACACGTTCATTGCTTGCACTTGTAGTGCCAACAGGCATCGGTGATACGACAGCTGAAGTCATGTTTAATTAAAAGCACGCTCCTTTGTTAGGTATATTAAAAGATTGCTCATGGAGTCTTCAAATTTATTAAATCACTTTTCAAGTCGCACACGTCAAAATAGTTCAAGACCTTTCTCCAGATACCTTTAAGCTTCAGACATCTAAGTTAAGATTAAGTATTCCTCTCAGAAATCTCAAAGGGTCTAGTTCGGACAGAACGGCATGTAAGACCATCTCCTATACTTGTACGTTGTGAGAATAATAATAATAACAAGGTTTTATGTGCAAAGCACATCTTCGGCATTTTAAGTTTCGTCGCACGTCCCGGAACACTCACATTTTTGGCTACCACTGCACGTGGCGTGTTTTGAGCATTTTCCTGCTCACTCGCCTGCATTTCCTGCAGCATCCAACCTCCCCGGTCTCTGTTATCTTCGCCCGCCAAGGACACCATTCTCTGGTGATCATAACAAGGCTCAGGATCAACTTACGGTGATTTGAATGCAAGGTTCCTTGCGACTCTTCCTACTTCGACTTGACGAACGAAGATTTCAAGGTTTACTAATCTATCCTTTGGCAAGTGAATGCCCTGGTTACTGCTATCAAGGATGGGTGATGATCTAGTAAACCATATTGTTCATCTTTTGATTGCCATTTTTAGATTTTTTTCACCTCTTCCACTAGCGTAGTGTGGAATCTTATTCACTGCAATTTAGCTTCACACTTGGACGTTTTTCATTGCGTCTTTTTAATACGTTTTTATACGAGTTGTAGGTATAGCCACTATAGGCATCTAGTCAAAAAAGGTGTAAACAGTCTGGGTGCGAATTTTCTAGAAGTTACATGCGTACTAAACCTCGAGCTAAGATCCGGAATTTTCAGCAGAAATAAGAAATTGAGCTTGATGGAGAAGTATTTCTAAGCCAACAAAAGTTCAAAAGCGTTTAGCCAACGTTGTAACAGGTCCGGATTAACTACACCATGCAACACGGTTGTCTTATGTAGAAAGGCCTCTTCCAGTCACCTTGTTCAGTAAATAAGGATTTCGCCTTTGAGTTCTCTATTCGTACGCAAAAATAACGGTCAATTCAATTTTTACGGCAGCAAATCTTGGAAAATTAAAGTCATTGGGCCAGTCGCCACTAACACAATCTTGATTATATGTAAAACGATTGTTCAACGTATAAATGTTTATTGCTCATATAAATGCTACAACCTATTCTTAACGTACTACCTCATTAAGGGTCCCGTTCTCTGTTCCAAAGACTCTCCGTGAGATTATCTTTTGCCGGATGTACGTATGAACAATCTTGCCCTGAAAGGGGTGCTCCATTCGTCCAAGTGAAAGAATTCATAAACCTCTAGTGCACCTTCACCGCCTCTGAAAATCTGGTAGATTTAAAAAATAATCGAGCTATTGCCCGCAATTGACAGTAAACAACTGAAGTTCAGTCAGTCTGGATTCGACAGGCAGATATGTTACTTAATTTCTTGGCCAGTAGGATTAGTGAGACCAAACACTTTTTAAACTGAAAGACGACTTCCGTCTTTTCAGTAGGCATACTATTTTTCGCCCGACACGGCTCAGCTAAGATGCAGGAGCTGATTCGCGCGCCAATTTTAATCCCTGTTTCTCCTAATCATTGTCTAGGTTGCCTTGCCCATGTTCCGCGGACAACCGCGCCACCTTTACGTCAACCACCTACCATTTAACACGCGCTCCCCTAGGGTCGGCTAACACCTCTCCCTTACACGCGCGCTCGCCGTTGCTTCAGTGGGTGATATTGTTAAATGATGCACCTCAGTAACCTCGCCAAGGGTCGGCGAACACCCCCCCCCCTTCAACTTACACGCGCTCGACCTTTATCCAATGGGGAAAAAGTGATAAATTAAAAAGATGCATCTCAGTGACCTCGCCTATCCCAGAGCGGATTGCCGCAGCCCACTTCGAAAGCACCATATCAATAAATAAATTTTATATTTTAGGCCCGAAGGGCCTCGTCATTGCAAGCTTATTGCTATTGAAAAATAAATAAAAAGTTTATAAATGCTGCTCTCCGTGAACAACCACATAGGCAGCGGGAGCGTTTAGTACTGTTGGCAGATAAAATTAATACCCACCAATATATCGTCATTTTAAAATAGTAGTCAACACTCTCTGAAAGCGTATGGTGAACTAGAGAAGAAGCAGTGCAAAAAACTACCATTAAAACGGGGGCAGAGTTCAGCGGACCCCCGCTTAAAAAGAAAATAAAACGTAGGAGAAAAAAACTGCTTCTGCAAATTTAAGGAGGTTGGTTGATAGGATTGATTGTAGTACAATGAGACAGAACTGTTGATGAAAAAGTATGAGGGCTGGAAATGCTTCTTTTTAATTGGAGAATTAATATAGCAGCAGAGGCTGTCGTTCACCACTGTAATACCGCCCGACTGGCTTCATGATCAACCATCAAGGAGGTAAGACCAGAGGAGGCCATCGCGGACAACAGGGTCGGAAAGATGAGGGAACTGCAGAGGTCACGTGATCATCACTTAAACGCCGGTGATGCGGCCTTGTGAGCATGATTAGAGACCATGAAGCCCATTTTCAGGGTTGTAAAGCGCGGAATGGAGAACGGCAATGGTGACTGGACGGAGACGGGGACAAAACATCGTTGCAAATATACCTCTATAGAGGAAGACGTAGACATATATGGAAAACAATTTACTATAAATATAACCACCTCTAATACCAGGAGGACCTTTTTCAAAGTCCAAAAGTTGAGTTTTTGGGAAAGAGAGGGATAACAAGTACTTTGTATCTTCCGAAGTTAAGTGTTTACGTAATTTGACTTTAAAAACTGCTTTGTTAGACGACAGCCTAATTTCGAGGGGAATATTATTCCAGAGGAAGGCATATTTGGAGGCAAGGAAGTGAGAATGGTTCGATATGGAGCTAAATGGGGGTGCAATAATCCTGGAGGAATTACGAGTAGCATAAGGTCTATCTGCAGGAATCAGAGCGTTGATTCGTGGAAGGTTAGGGGTAGAGTTGACGCGAAAGAGGAAACAGAGGCCCGCTTCGAGTCTTCTGACCCAAAGAAATGTCATGTTCGCTAACTGACATCTCTCCGTATAAGAAATAGTGGATCGAGGTAGAGTGAATATATTGCGAGTAAATACCCTCTGTCCATTTACAATCTTACCGTGGTCAGAAGCATTCATTAGTCCAAAGAGGGGACAGCAGTATTCTAGGATGGGTAAAACATACATGCTGATGATGATGATGAGAGCTTTATTTTGATGATAAAATCAAACTTTCAGCAAAAAATTGCTCCACTAACGGAGAGCAAGAACCTAAGTAATTTTAACGGTACAAAAACTCAATAGTAAACGGTCAAAGATCTCAGAAAACTGAAAGTAAGAAGTCGACACGGTTACCACATCAGTTATGGAGTCAGGTCGGCCTTCAGCTTCTCAATTTCCGTTTCTTCACACGTGAGGAAGCGTGCTAAGGATGGGAGTATCGAGTTCTGGTAGGCTGATGTACGAAATGTCATATGTTGGAAGTTTCGGCGCGTCGTACGAGAAGAATTCGCAGCCATTAGTTCGGAGTGGAGAGGGTGAGTGTCATCACTACGAATACGGTCCACGAAATTCTTGACCGATTTTAAATGTCGCTGAATTATAAGGTCAACTAAAAAAGCATAGGAATAGCCGGCAGCTGAAGAGAGCATTCGGAGAATACGTTTAATAATAATAAAGTCTTTTTTGAGTAGTGCTGGAAAGGTTAGTCGAGAGCAGTAAAGATTGAGAGGGAGGATACAAGCGTCTATAAAACGCCAGATGAGGGCTTGCAGGGTGCGAAAAAATACGCAAGCGGCGGATAAAATATCAAAGTTTGCGGATTTTAATAAAAAGGTCTTCAATATGAATAGTAAATGAGAGATTGGAAGCTATTGTTACATCAACGTATCGGAAGGAGGATACCTTGTTGGGCAGAAAGTCGATGGTTTCAGGACTGGAGGAGGGTCGCAGCCTGAAGATACTCTGGACTGACTTCCGCTTATTAAGTAAAAGGCCATTTTCTGACGACCATGCTGTGACATGGTCCAATCCATCCTTCAGTGTGTGAAGATGGGTCTTGCTTATGAGAGGATGGCCGACAACCATGTCGTCAGCATATTTGACAAACAAACATGCGTTCGGAGATCGTAGGTCATCAGTATGGAGGGAAAAAAGATGAGGGATAATATAGACCCCTGCAGAACTCCACAATTGTTGGGAAGGATCGTGGATTTTTGCTTCCCGATCTGAACGAATTGGGTGCGGGAAGTAAAATAGTCATCAAGCCAAGAGACGGCCCAGTCAGGAGAGCCACATGCAGAGGTTTTATTAAGAAGAAGATTTCGCTGGATCGTGTTGAAGGCTGAGGAGTAGTCAAGAATGGCGCATTCGTATGAACGACATCCCTTGTCCAAGTTTATAAGAGCAGAGTGGACTACCAGAGCAACAGCATCTAGTTTACTACGCCTAGTCTTTTCGCAAACTGCAAGGGATCAGAAAAATTGGATGAGAAATGCTTAATGATGTCCAAAGCTGCTCGTTCTGTAAGTTTGAGGAGTGCAGAAGAGCAGACAATTGGGCGAAAGGATTTGGGACCCGTTGAAGTGGTTTTTTCGGGATAGGAGTGATTTTTACCGAACGCCAGCCGTCAGGAATCTTTGACTCCATGAAAGATCAATTAATAAGATGTGCCAAGGCAGGAGCTAATTGAAAAAAGCAAGATTTAAGGAGAAATGGGGAGACGCCATCTGGTCCGGCAGCTGTTGTACCTTTGACCTTGTTGAGGTGTTTCATGACTGTTCCCACGGACACTGGAGAGAAATCACTTGGTGGTAAGGAAATATAATTTGTGTGAAGATAGGAGTCGGTGGGAGTGTGGATGAAGTTCAAGTTTAAGCTGTCTTGGTCAGTGCATTGCATTGACCAGTGAAACGTTTGAGACTCTTCCATATTTCGGAGGAAGTGAGAGGAGCGGAAGATGTAGAAGCAGTAAAAAGCTGACTAACACAAAGGTCATTCAGCCTGGAAATCTCACGCTTTATCTGGACGTTCAGATTCTTTAGTCTATCTCGCAGACCTACTTTATAGAACAATTCCTTTTGAGGTCTCAAAGTTTTTAGGTGGGGAGAAGATATTTTTTCAGGTCTAACCAGGAAAGTGTCAAAAGGACAGCAGACAGTAAAAATATCGTTTAAAAAGAAGTGAGATGTCTACAGCATGATTCGACATCTGAGTACTCTAGAAGGGTAGAAATATTGCCAGATATGACGGTCTGGAGCAAAGAAATATTATGCGGGGAGGTGTCTCGAACCCTTAGTTTCCTCTCGGGAATTACTAACAACCCTCTGTTAGAGCTTTAATAGATGGTTGGTAAGCCCAATAACGCAGAATGAACTGAGCCTGCCAATGGTGCTCTATTTTTGGCGACAAAAAGTTTGGGATGGTTAGTCAATGTGTGATCCAGAGAGGCGTCGGCATGAGTGTTGAAGGAAACTAAATAGTCTGAACCTAACAGTGTAAGTGGATGAAGATTTACACGGTTGAAATCACCGCTTAAAATTATGACATGCTCGCAAGACAGTGCAGCAAGTTTTTGGAAAAGAAAATCGAAAAAGGTGCCTTAAGCACGTTAGCATGTAGAGGGAGGAATGTAAATACTGACAAAAATGATGCCTTTAGAATTGCTTAAAAATCTGGGCTTGCATACTACAGCAATGTGATAAAGTGTTAGTTTTATTTCCAGCAGGGAGAAATTATGGGATATAAAACCACATATCTGTGCAGCCTTCGCAGATATTCAATCCACATGAGGTGACAATGCTTGTTTATTTGTGTAGCTAAGACCTAAGTCTTTTATGGTGGATCGTTCTAAAAGTGGAGTATTTTGAAAGACTAGTGGACGAGGAAGCTTGGCGGGACCGAAACACATGAAACTACACTTGAATGGAGAGAACGCCATCTGCCAGGTAACACCACAACGTGAGAGTGTAAGCAGGTCCGCGTTTACTTCATCAACGCATATATTGGCTGTGTCCTTAGAAAATGAGTACATGCATTTGAGGTCATCTGCATAAATGAGATTGTGTGAATTTTTCAGAATATTCGACATTTCATTGATAGATAAAATGAAGAGTAAAGGACCTACTACAGTGCCTTGAAAAATGCCACTCGTGCTCAGCTAAACAGTGGAGTAACTATTACCTACTAAGACCTTCTGGCTGCGGTTAGGCAAGTAGGAGCCGATGAAGTCGAGGAGAGGGGGACGGATGCCAGTGGCTTCCAATTTTACTAGAAGCTGTCTGTGTGGTAACTTGTCAAAGGCTTTGCTCAATTCAAAGTAGATAAGAACTACAGATTGCCGCTCGTTACGGAGGGATGTGACGTGGTTACGTAAAGCTAACTGGCACGTCTCGCAAGATCGCCCGGGTAGAAAACCATGCAGCGAGTCGCTTAAAAGCTTGTTTTTACGAAAAAATCGAGAATTTGATTTAAAATTATCTTTTTCAGAAGTTTGGCTATTGCTGAGGTTTTCTGAACACCGCTATAGTTATTTATGTCCTAAGGAGATCCTAACTTAAAGACTGGAAGAATAATGGATGTTTTCTAAGTGTCAGGAAAGAAAAAATTTGAGAGGTAAACTGAAAATATAAAGCAAAGTTATTTGGGAAAGGTCGACGGTCTTTTGATAACTGAGTTGGGAATACAGTCCATTCCCAAAGAGTGTGAGTATTTAGACGAAGTACATGCTTTTGAATTCATTCAATGGAGAAATCAAGGTTCCCGAAAGTATTGTCTGAGTACGGTTGAAACGACGTGACCTGTTCGGATTCTGTCGTAAAATGCTTTGCAAAGGAAGTATTGAACAATTCAGCCTTGTCAGACTCATTGAGTACAATTTTTTTATTTTCATTAAGCCATGGGTGTATTTCAATTCCTCGTTTTGCGGAGGATCTACGACGAAACAGTTGTGCAACCGATTTTGCAGAGTTTGACTCGCTCAGAGCGCAAGATTCCCTGTGGTAGTCACGCGCAAGACGAATCTTGGACGCTAATTCGAAGATCTCGGCGATCCTGAGATGCACAGACAGCGAACTACTAGATCTATCTTTCAGCTGCTTTTTTAATTTCTTCAGTCATGGCAAAAGAAAATAAGGGACGGTAGCCAAGTCTGCGATATCAATCCTATACCTCGTCAGACGAGCTTTTTCCACCTTCAATGAAGAGTGCTTCAGAAAAGTCTTCGATACCTTCGTACGACCGCACCTAGAATCAACTATCCAAGCTTGGAGACCCTGGGCCACGAAAGACATCAACATCCTGGAAAAGGCACAACGGCGCGCAATCAAACTTGTTATGGGGCAGGGCTCGCAGGCTTATTAAACACGGCTGTCGAACCGAAACCTCTTCCCATTGCGCTACAGGCAGCTTCGGGGGGACCTGATACTAGCATTCCGCGTATTACGTCTTCAAGACTGCTGTCTTATATCAAGGGATTTTTTCGAATGAGCAAAGACCACGAATCTGAGGGGCCATCCTCTCAAATTAAAGATGACAGGGGCCAAACTGGCCGCTCGGAAACACTTCTTCTCAAAAAGGGTGGTCGGAGCGTGGAATGCGCTTCCTCAGGACGTCGTTATGTCGGAATCGCACGAGGGTTTTAAAAAAAACTGGATTGATATAGCAGTCACGATGGATTTTTCAGTAGCATTAGTTTTTATATCCATTCACGTTTGCTATTTATAACGACGTCCCACGCATAGCCTCATGCGAAGGTCCCCGCGGTCTACCCTACTTGGGTCTCTGCGTACCGTGATTACCCCGCTAGCGATCTTATCAGCCAGACCTGACGGCGTAAATATTTATACTTGGTTCGACCCAAAGCGGACTGTTGATGATCTGGACGGATGCCTCTGTTTTCCAGTTCCGTTGGCGGACTCTGCAATCAGTAAGGAAGAAACAGGACGTGGCTTCCACATGGAGATGATCCTGGGAACCTTTGCAATGCTCCCCCCGTTGGAACCCCCTTTTTACTCCTGTGGAGGTTTTCATTGTCTGCTCCTATTTTCATCCTATGACACAGGACAACTGGCCTAGCCAACAGTCTGAGAAACGAATTTTTTCCTTCCACTTCACATATGTACAAATAGGGCACTCAAAGGAATTTTTTCTACATAGCCCTACTGAAGTCGCGTCAAGTCACATTATTGAGAGAATAAGGCTTTCACACCTTAACTCGATATTTTTGTCCAAAAAAAGCTGATGTTATCCCTTACAGAGGTTGCATTTGAAAATGTAAAGTAATCGACAAGCCGGCGCTAGGTTGAAAATACTGTCGCTGACAGCAATTACACAGCCTATTTATGTAATTTTTCCGCACAGTGTTACCGAGTCAGAGTCTGCATCCATACATATTGCAACAAGAAAAACTTGTCCTCGATTTCTATTGTAAAGATCCCGCTGATCGTAAGGTAGATTGACTATCAATTACTGATAGTCATCTATTTACTTTATCTGAACTAATATAAAAAGGTCGTTTTATCGTAGCATTTCGAATCTCGCAGTGTCACTGATTTGAAGTGGGTTGAGCATTATAAAATTTGCTGTTATGCACGCTTGTCTTTTTTCGCCATTTTGAAATCAGGCAAAGTGCTATCGTGTCGTCTTATTCAAAACGTTTGTTGACACACATGTGTGAGTAAGAGTTTCCTCGAACAGGGCCCTTTTGACGCAGAAAATTCATCCTATATGACATGTCCTACAAGATTTAGGCGTATGATATACATGTCCTCTTCAAACAGAACTGGGCAGCCTTTTCCTAGCTAAAGTTATCAAGTGTATTTTTGTGAAAGGAACCGTGGTTGCAAAACACTGGCCCTTGAATTATTATGCATAATACTGATGTGCATGGACATGCCCATGCATATAATTGTCGGTTATTTTGTTAATGTTTTCACATTCAACGGTTCATCCAGGTTACTACCGTAATCTAACGTCGAAGGCTGTCACTTGATATAGAGCTGTTTTCCCAGGAAGTTTTCACCATCCCCTTTCTTTTGTTCTAACATTACCATACGATTTCTGCCTTGGTAAGCCAACATTACTGTGGCCACTCCGAAAAATAACAAAACACCTAATATATTCAATGCATAAAAATGTATCTTATAAAACATTGCGTTGTGTCAATATATAGTCAACAGGAGTCTGTTGAATTGATATCCCATTCTTGAAATGAGATCATGTCATTAGGTCACAAAATTTAGTGGTATTAAAATTAGTTCTACCATAGTTATCCGTAGCTGTCCTATCGGTGCAAAGCTGGAAAAAGATACTCTGTTGGGGAGTATTTGTTTATCATTCTAAACCCGCGTTCTGTGTGACCGCTAGCTATCCTAGGAAAATAAAGGTGTTATAAAGGATAATTTTGAAACTGTGAACATCAATCTGGTAGTTACTCTAGATCCGCGGCCGAGCGCACCTGTCTTGTTCAACCAAGATATAGACATAGTTTGTTTTTCTGAACGTAATATCATCAAAGTCTTGTTCAAACGACTAAACGGGATTTATTGAGATTGGGGAGCATTAATTATGCAAAAACTATTAAATTATATAATCTGTATATGTGCTGATTTCTTATGCGGGTTTGGCCAGAAGCTTATATACGTAGTTGATAGAGAGCGTCGTTTGAGTACAGACGGAGTACAGACGGAAACAATTGATAAAATATTCAACCAAAATGATGGAAAAAAGTTGAAATCAACACAGTTACTACAAAAGATGACCAACCAGGTCCTGCCACAATATATCATATCATCATCATTGGCTGATGAGGGCCAATAGCCCGAAATAGCTATATCACGGTTGCCAGTTTCTGCCGGAATACTCCTATATCATCATTATCTTTGGTTTACCTAATTAAAAACATGCCAATGTCTTCATCGTTGTATGGCATAATGCCGTCCACAAAATGTCTTGAAAGCCTGTTTGTGTTTCAGCAAATCTAGCACAAGTCTGTTGGGCTTAGATGACATTTTGAACGGATCACTCTATTGGCCTGGTCAGAGAATTAAAGGCTAAACTTTCCTTTAATAAACTAGAATTGCACATTTACAGTGAAATTTGTCGTCTATTAGTACTCATAACAGGTGATCTACCAATTACGAAACGCACAGGTTCTTATAATAGGTGCACTGAAGTAATGAACGTCTGCTTACGTCGTCTCGTACAAAAACACTGAAAGAAGTGAACCATAAGGTGATTCAATTTTGTGAAAGTTCACTGCGAGTAAAATTAAAAAGATGTTTACGAGCACCGAATGATAGTACTAGATTGGTAAGCCTCCTATCCTTCTTTAAATCATATCCAACGTTTTACAGTCATTCACAGAAACAATAGTATGTGGCAGAAAATTCGCTTGAATATAAAATTCCCAGAGCAGACGAAAAAGCTGTCTGCAAGCATACAAAGGGGCCATTTTAAAGTGGCTAATGTCCACTTGTAATCTGTTATTACAAGCATCCCGGCAGTCCACGCTTCTGCTAATATACCCACTCCCGCTTTATTTTTGCCTGATCAATTTTCTCAAAAAGCTTGACCTCTGAAACTATTAACTTTACCCTATTTATTGATAAATTATACAAGCCGTTTAAGCGACTTACTAAATCCCGTGATAAGCCTCCATATAAAGGCTTAACGGTTAATTGTATTACGATACTTACCCGAGCACAGACATTAATGGTGACTTTTAAAAAATCATGATCCCCGCAGACTTGTCATACATCGCTTTACTTTAGCATTTTCGCTGCCATAATCTTCTCTCATTTTGGCATAATCACACAGAGATATTTAAGATATTTTAAAAATATTCACTACGGAATAGTTTTGGCACGCGGCATTTTTCGCCATAAGCACCTAAGTATTGCGAACCTTGTGCAGCTAACTAGCCATCCAGGACACCTATAGATTCCTTATGATAGAGAAATTGTGCCCTTATAATTCACTTTTAAATACCTTGTCTTGTTGCATACTGACTTCCCATCTCTGTGAAACGATTTGAACCTATTAGGTGTGATGAAATCGTGCTATGGCATAAAATATTAACCGAAATTCTGATGTGTTTTCGATTAGAAAGGGTTATCTATGCTTGTAGAATAATCCCAAAATATGCAAACTTCTCTCCGTCCGTTTTTAAATCGTTGGAATAGTTGACTTGTTATGCATTGTGCATTTTGGCCATTGATTTTCAATGCCCTTCTACAGAAGAGTGCATAAACATATTCCTTCTTGTAGGTACTTGGTAGTAAATTACTTCTACAGATTGAATACTTGAATACTTTTAAAGGGCATCAAATGCTCGTTCCTGCAGCATTCAATACTTTAATTTATTGAAATATCGGCATCCCAAAAGGTATGATTATTAACGAGTACAGTTCCTCGTGAAAGAATAATGTCTATTATGTGAAATTTCGAGTCTGGTCCTCCAGCTCGTAATCAGACGAATGACAGTTGTCCGAAAACAGTTAATTCAAGACGTTGACTAACGCAAGATTCTATGGTGGATCAAAACGTAAATAAATAGTCGTCACTTGCATTTAATCATGTGGTCACTGGTGGCTGTTCATGCTTCTGATTTTGAGAACTTTTTACTTGATATCTAAATCGATATGTCTGTTGATGCATGCCCTATCTGAGTGCATTGCCTTAAGGAACTCGTGGCCCTTTCTATTGAGGCAGGCGTTTGTGTTTGCTCCCGCGTAGATGTGTGTCCTGTGTCCAGTGTGTGCATAGCAACTTGGGATAAGTGGTCTCGTCTCTTCACTGCTAACTGGTGTTCATGTATACGGGTGGATAGAGATTGTACTGTTTGACTACCATAGACTGCATTGCAACGGATACATGGCATTTTGTAAAAGATTTACCTTCTGCAAAAATTCCTATTTTACGATTGAAAAGTCGTGTTGGCAAACAATTGTTTTCGTTCATTCACTTTCAAGCCGGCACAACGACATAAGGAATCAAGCGGTCAGTTATGTGCAGTGTTTATGTGGCGCCAACACGCATGAAACGAGGAAACACCGAGGTGACTAATTACACCCACCCTCCCTACCCCGAGGACCGTGTAAACACTGCATATAACTGACCGTTTTATGCTTCAGGTCATTGTGCCGGCCTGAAAATGAATAAGCGAGAACAATTATTTGTTGATACTACTTTTGAATCATAAAATGGGAATTTTTTCAGCAAGAAAATCGTTTTCAAAATGTCCTGTACCCGTTGCAATGCAGTATATTGTGGTCAAACTAGGAAATATCTATCTACTCGTCTGCCTAAATAGGAGTGGCCGCGAGCTCCTAGAGGCAATGCTCTCAGAAGGAGCATGCATTAGCAGGCATATTGATTGAGATATCAAGTACCACTCTCACTCAAAATCCGACGGAACTATAAACAGCCACCTCTGACCGCATGATTAAATGCAAGTGACGACTATTTGCCTACACTCCTACCCAGCATAGACTCTTGCGTGAGTCAACGTTTTAAATTAACTGTTTTAGGGCAAATCTAATTTGCTTGACAACGAGCTGGGGAACCAGAAATTATTACTTCACAAATAACTGCATTTGCTAATCAGTTGCATTTATTTGTGTTACTTGTTAAGTATGCTGTATATTTCGCCTTCTTTTTACAAGTTTACGAGCAAGTTCGGAGCCAATGTCTGCCTGTATGTTTTGCAAATTCGGCGTTTTTTCCTGAATGATGCCAAATACTTTATTCACCAGCCTTATTGACATATCCACAATCCACGTCAAACTGCCTAAATTACACTTCTTTTATCCTTTGCACGGCAGATGGAAGACTCTGGATGGAACCGTCCCGACCGCCCCAGCAAATGCACATTCGACTCGAATAATAAAGATGCTGTCTCACCGCACCACTGCGAGCCATTGTAAGTTCTGCTCAATGTTTCGAACGACACACACTGGTTTACCTGGTTAACGTATACGCGCTAGTTCTGTTGACAGCGCACGGCGCACACAATTGTCCCCCTCTTGCTCTTTTTTTTCAGCGGCAACGCAGCCAAGTATCTTTCGTCTCGAAGGCTGCTTTTCCCCACTAGATCAATTAGGATTTCTAAACTCCTTATATCACCATACTGTTATGCATATTTACAACTTCAGATGGCAATTTTTCGAGTTTCCCGAATAACCACAGCAACTCTTTTGTCGCAATCTTTCTCTCCGTACTTTGCGTTTAAACTCTATTCATCCTGAACTAGCCTAGATAATAGTATAGCAGCAAAACCCCTAAAGTCTGACCTGTATTTTCGGCATATCAAATTTGTTAGCAGTAGAATCTTTTCACCGCGTATTGTGCAGGGAACTTTTTTATATTGCAATACCATGGAGTAACTAATGGTCAGCACTTGGGACTATTTCGTACCCTCACACATTGCCTTTGACTTTGTTTTTATCACAATTTTTACTTTTTATTAGCGCCTTCGCAGCTTCAACGTATACATGCCTTTGTTTATTTCTTCTTATCCAGTAAACGAAAACCCCTGATCGGCTCATCTATCCTTGATGTCATCGGAAACACCGGCCTCGTTAAAATTAACAACATTGTCAAACAGGACGGCATTAAATGTGAAGTTTGTAAGTGCCTCCAGACGTTTTTATTCATCCCATTCTTCACCCTACGATGTTCTTACGGTAGTTTATCCTACGACGCTCTAAACGAGTAATCCCTTATGTGGTAGAGCTATGCGGCTTCCTTTGTAGTTTTCTTGAAAGAGCGCAGAATTACCCAGCTTATTCAGGTAACGTAACTATTGGACTGCTAGTAGAAGCGTGAACTGGCGTACAGTGGTTGGAACGTCGTCTAGTCGTACTCAAAGACGGTTTGTTCTCAACCATAGCTTCGATAGACTTCATGTACATGCACATGTACTTGACATAGTGACGAAACATTCAGAAAATAACGACGCCAAAAAATTCGTGACCTCTAGGTCAACTGCTCACACTGGCATTGGCAGAACCGAAACAAAGCCATTAGCGGCTGGATCATGTGATATATCTCGTGGAGGTCAGCGCCGGAAAATGACCACAACCTACTCTCCTTTACTCTACTGTCGCCCTCTCTCTCATGTAACTTCGTGTTATCTAGTCCCAATCGCTTTTGATGAGTTATCAATGTTACCACATTTTGCTCAGCTGGTATGATTTTCACTGACTAATATTTCCATCTGTTTATGTAACGCTTGCCTTGAGTTTTTTCTTTTACGGGACCACTACACAAATATAGTAATCGTTGGTAGTTGATGGCGAGTTCGCAAACTCTGCGACGTTATTAGATTTTTTGGCAACAGTAGCCTATGTAGCCGCACTCATTAATTCCTACAACCTGCATGTTTTCCTACGAAAATGGTGTTTATCGGGTTTTCTGGGCGGGAAATCGGGACACACAGTGGAATAGACTTTAATAAATGCGAAACGCATTTTTATTTTACTGGATTTAGAAGTTTTGATGATTTATATTTGTAGATTTTCCTAATCTGTATTATCATTTAACTTATTGCGGAAAAACCCGATTATCAAACCGCAGGTTTCTTGAATTTCCCGAAAAATTGAAATGGGTGGTTAGGAGGTTGTCTACTTCAACTTACCTCAGGTCCAACTTACCGCCGCTGCGTGCTCGGCCATTCGCGTCTGGACTAATCTCCCACTTTCCACTTTCCTACCTTCAACTCTTTAGCGTATTGGTTAGGAAAGCTACGAAAAGCTTATCTCTCCTCTAATTGGCTGGCTGTTCCACGTCACGCCACGCCCATAGTTTGCCATTTTTCGATCTTCTGTGTGTTCTAGCCCACGCAATGTCATTGTCTAATTCAAGAGTTGAACAGTCAGAGCTACATCTTTTTACTCTGCCACAGTGGAATGGTGATTCTTTTTCACACAAGAAAAAAGAACGGCTGAAGGACATTCGAAGGGCGCAAAGAACTTAATTCACCACGTGTCTGTTGACCGTTTAATTAATCACTATCGTAGTTCCGAGTTCTAAAGCCGCCGAAGTTATGGATGCAGTTGATCAGGCAACATTTTTTTCTTTATTTGACGATTTTTACGATATTTAGACAAAAGTGCCTTATCGAATGATGCTTGAGCTTGTAGAGGCAAAAGCAGTTTAATAACTGCACCCCATATACCCCTATTCCCAGCAGTTTTTTCCTACAAAAACGGTGGTTATAGGAATTCTGGGGGTGGTTAGTTAGGATAGGCAGTAGAATATACGTTACTAACTGCCATGTGCATTTTTATTTCATTGAATTTAGAAATGTTGTTGATTTAAACCTGTAGACCTTCTTCATTTGTATTGCCATTCAAAGTAGTGCAGAAAAACCCCATTATCAAAATGCGGGTTTCTTGAAATTCCTGAAAAATATAAACAGTTGTTAGGAGGT
Source organism: Ligula intestinalis (assembly GCA_036362985.1). NCBI lineage: Eukaryota > Metazoa > Platyhelminthes > Cestoda > Diphyllobothriidea > Diphyllobothriidae > Ligula > Ligula intestinalis. The sequence continues at coordinate 13,949,459 of JAYGXS010000002.1, read as the reverse complement.
TGTCTCATTCAACTTTCCCTAGGTCCAACTTACCGTTCTGGGATTAGATTATTATATTCCGCGGCGCGAAGTGTCCCGCACACCTTCAACTTACTCCCAGCGGCCGAGGGAAACAAATTCATCTACATTTTCCGCTGTACATTTACTTCCACAAATTTTCTTCACTGCCCATCCTATTTTCCACCACGAAACCCCTCTTTTGCCACCGTTTTCGTAGGACAAAATTCTAGGACTAGGGGTATAAGAGGTGCACTACTTAAGTCACATTTGTCTTTGTATAGCGTGCGCTCGGAGGTACTGCCTGTCCTTTCTATCACACATTTTCTAGGTCGGCTTACTGGCACGACTGGTGAAATTCAGTTTTGCAAACGATAATTACCAAAGTACAAGGTTCTTAGTAGCTTTGAATTGGCTCCCGGTAGCTCATGCAAATTGGTTCAGGAGAATTCCAACAACCAGCCTTGGATTCCTGGCCCGACAAATAAACTTCGTGTTACTATGACACAGGACAGCTGGCCTCGCCAACAGTCTAAGCAACAAATTTTTTGCTACCACTGCACATCTGTACAAATAGGGCACTCAAAAGAATTTTTCCTACATACCCTCAATATACTGATACTGAATACTACGTTTACACTATGCGATAAAGTAGTCATTTCTTGGCGGTGTACAGACAAAGTCAATAAGACCGGGGATGAGGGAGGGTGTAGATGGCTGGCACGATAAACACTCAGCACGCGCACACTTGACACAGCCATCTCGCTAGGTATGCTCCCGTCTGCGCGGGAGCGCCATAAAGGCCACATTAAGAGGGAGTCATTGCAGCCTGACACTCAGTCCTGCCTCTCCTCCCATACGCACACACAGACACACGCGTACAGAAGGAGCAGCTACGTAGGGGGTCCGATTTTTCCCGTCAGTTGGCAGACCCTCCAAGCCAGGGCCTTTAGCGCACCGTGATAGATTCAGACGCATTCAGATTTATTATAGTGAGGGAAGAAATGCGCCGATGTCGACCTCACTCTCTCCCTCACCACATAGTGACCGCCTAGCTTTTCGGGCACCCGCAGTGGGGCCTGAAACCCAGTGGGAGCGCGAGTGCAGTCACCAACAGGGAATCAGAAGTGAGAGAAAGTGCCAGCGCCTTCCAGGCCGCAGGGACCGTGGTTGGCTGAAGACTGGCATTGCATGTGCATACAGACCATTGGATCTCAGAAGGGTGAGAGCAGCTCTGCATGAAGCCTGGGCCAACACCCTCCTGAGAGGGGTAACCAGTCAGTCAACGACTGAAAGGCACTACCTATGCTTCGTCGTCGGATGGCGCCCGTGGGCGGGGCTGAAAGGAGAGCAAGAGACAGTTGGTGAACTTTGCAATTGTGGACGTGCAGAAGACAAAAAGAAAAGCAGAAGAAGAAGAAGAAGAAGAAGAAAAAATAAGATAATTTCACTCACTGATTTTTTCTTGCGCGGATTTCAGCACTTTGCTTTTTTGGTTGAGACCCGCAAACTGCGGATTATTTCCTGCCTTGAGAACTGAGTACAGCGCCAGATAAGTCAGATACCCAAACCTACCTGTAAATAGAGATTGAGAAACGGTAATTGGCGTTTGCCTCCTCAATATCAAAGGGAGGGAGGGAATTTTGGGAAGAAATCTACTCGAAGCTATTTTCCGAACCACGAAGGACTCATTGCGCACATTCCTGCTTGAAACGAGGTTTGCAGTGCACAGTTCTTTTCGAGGATAGGAACCTTCAAGCTGAATAGTTGCTGGAGATGTGAGAGATAATGCTTTATTTTGAAGGTGATATTCAACATCTTCAGCAAAAATGGCGTAATTCACGACTCAATTCACAGGTAAAAGGTCATGGAATACTCAAAGTTAAAGGTTTATACGATATAAACATTTGTTATGGAGACTGGTCGGATTTCAGCTTCTAAATTTCCTTTTCTTCACACGCGAGGTAGCGTGCTAGGAATGGAAGTACAGAGTGCTGATATGCCGATGTGTGGCAAGACATATGACGGAAGCCTCCACTCATGGGACGGGAAGACTTCGCAACCATTATTTCCGAGTGGAGAGGGTTAGCGACCTCACTAAGGATGCGATCAGCAAATTTCTTGACTGTTTTAAAGTATCGCCGTATTTTAATGTCAACTAAAAAATCATAGGAAAGATCGGCGGCTGAAATGTGCATTCAGGTGATACGTTTAAAAATGACCAGGTCTTTTTTAAGTAAAGCTGGAAAAATAACTGGAGAGCAGTAAAGAATCAGGAGGAGGATTCAGGCATCTATAAATCGCCAGATTTGGGCTTGCGGTTTGCGATATGACCGCAAACGGCGGATATATTATAGCAGTTTACGGATTTTAATAAATATAATTTCAATATGAAGAGTGAATGAGAGGTTAGATGTCAGAGAAACACTAAAGTACGGGAAGGAGGATACCTCGTTGGGCAGGATATCAATAAATTTATAACTGGGAGAGGGTCGCAGTCGAGAAACACACTGTACTGACTTCTGGTCGTTAAGTTGAAGGCCATTTGCTGACGACCATGTTGAGACGTGGTCCAAGCCATCCTTCAGTACTTGGAGATGTGTCTGACTTCTGAGAGGATGGCCAACAACCATATCATCAGCCCATTTAAAAAACAAACATTCTTTAGGCGATTGTAGGTCGTCAGTATGGAGGGAGAAGAGGTGTGGAGATTTTAGCACTTAAAATTTTTCCAACCTTGGATTATTCCCTACTGTTTCATCCCTTTACTTCTCCAACTGTATCCAGCAGTTACGCGTACGCCAAAACCAGTGATAACAACTATCAATGTGGTACGGTACTATTAAGAGAAATAGTACACAATAAATACACAAGCCTTAACAATGGATATTCCAAGTCAAGAGCAAGGGAGTCCGTCAAAGTGGCATGGGTCTGGTTTGATAGGATCCCAGGAGGCAGTTCCTGGGGGCTCCCATTGGTCTGAATGCACCTATCCAAAAAGGGGAGGGGAACGGACGGGAACAGAGACAATCTCGTGCCGGCAAAGAAGGGGGGTGCAAGCGTTTGACAGGCAGTGGTGGTGGGGTGACTTGACGAGTGGCTCTCGGATTAGCCGCGGACATTGGGTCAAAAGGGGGAACAGACATCTGGGTCGACACCGGCGTCAGGGCGGTCGTAATGTGAAAGTGTCAACAAAGGGCCGAGACCGGGGTCGGCAGTATTCAGTCATGGGCCGTCAGCATTCCAGGGGGGAAGGGGCAGCCGTCGGAAGTTGATAAACAATCATTTTGTAGGTCGGACGGAGTCTCGTAGGAGAAGAGGTGTGGAGAATTCCAAACTTGTTCAGCCGGAAATAACACCTACTCTGGGAACCGAGTAAAGGGTCAGATAAGTATACCTACATCTCCCAGTAATTAGACATTGAAGAACGGAGGGAAGGATTTTTGGGCAAAATCTACTCGAAGCTATTTTCCTACTCAGAAAGACAGACCATTGAAGCTGAATAGTGGCTGGAAATGTCAGTAGTCAATTAGCGGATCGTCCATATCTATACTGTCTGGATAAGTGTTGTGCTTTGCTAGTCACTGGCGGCTCCGAGGAGTGCAAGCATTATGTTCGAAAATCACCAGGACGCAAGCGCTTAATCTAGAGTTTGGTATTGCTGAGCGGCTGTAGAACCGTATCCTCCGCAGCGGAGCACTGGATCATAAGCTGCACTGCCAATGCATGACTTATTTTCGAACTTTTTTCTTATATTTAAAGCGAACCGGACTACGGGGCGCATTCAGGGAACAAAACAGTCAGATAAGCCAGTCAGTCAAACTTTATTGGACGCATTCACACTAACTCTCAACCTCATTCAAACGTTAATGAGTGGGGAATGGATCCGACAAGGCAAGGGGAGACTAGAATGGCCATTTCTGGCTTGTTAACCGTCATCAGTCAGTCATACCCTATCTAAGGGGCTGGAGCCCCCGAGACTCGAGCCCGGGAACATCATTTTGGCAGTGCTGCGGTTGGCAAACAGTACGCTCCAGTTTCATTTAATTTTATTGAAAATTAAATGAAACCGGCCTGTTGGGCACCCACTTTTTCCCTTGATTGAGTGATTTGACAACTCTGAGCCATTGGCTAGATCTCCGACATTGTTCATTTCTCCGTAGAAATGTCAGTCGCCCAGAGCGACGCTGTTAACTATGCCTATTTACCCCGAGGAAAGTTGCTCCTCGTCTTGCAACCAACTATGACAGGATTAAGCCTCTCAATGAAACGTAAGCGCAGGGTTTACAAAATTTCGCATCACTGACTTCCCCGCTTTCTGGAAGTTTATGTTTAAATAAAAAACGTACTTTTTTCTCCGCACTATAGGACGCACTGGATTATAAGGTGCCTTGTCAATGAATGGTGTATTTTCGAACTGTTCTCTTCTGTAAAATGCGCCGGACTATAGGGCGCATTCAGGGAAACAACACCAATACAAGCGAACATCGGTGTCCCAGGAAACAATTGAGAAGAAGAAGACTCGATCGCAGCGATCGCGATGCGCTTAGATCGGCCCAACGATGGGAAACATGTACCCTTCGTGAGGCCTCAACCTATTCGCAGATCCGGTTTCTGCGATCGAGTCTCCTTCTTCTCGGAAACAAGACCGTTGGTTAATTCAGTCAGTCAGTCAAACTTTATAGAACGCATTCACAATAGATTTTAACATTGTTAAGATGGATGGAGAATACGCCTTTTCATAAAACAAAAGCACCGAGAAGAACCCCGCATTGAAAGGCATTAATATTCACGTCCCGTGCTAATTTTTTGCTTTCATTCAAATAGAGACGATTCTACCTGCTGCTCTCTGTTTACTATTAACCCACTGTTCTATTTTGTCGTCTAATTGTGGAAGTTTCCCGTTGCCTTCTCGGAAACGCTGCCTGGTCTTTTTTACTTGGTGTAGGTCATCTTCTTGGTTGCTCCACTTCCGTACTATTGATTCATTAGTGTTGATTTTTCTCTATTTCCATGTTCTGCTGCGTAACTGATAGCCTTGAATTTGAAGTCCACGTCGTACGCATATCTCTTTACAGGTGCCACATTGGGGTCCATAAACACATACGCTGTAATATTATGGTGAAGCATAGTATACATATTACTCCGCGTCGCTCCTAACTACAGATTAACGCAGTGCCGCGTTCCACGCAAAATCGCTTCGCGGTCAGTAACCGGAATTAATCGATAAGGCGCACTGTCGATTTTTGAGAAGATTAAAAGCCTTTAAGTGCGCATTGTAGCTCGGAAAATACGGTTATCAATATTCCCAATGTGCAAAGTCAGTTGTCAAATATATATCTTTTCGGTACTTCATTATCCGGCCACTACAATTGCCTGGAGGATTAACTTGTGAGCTATGGGAGACACAGCTAGGGGATTAACAAAACCTTCGGATAAGTCAGTTGGACAAAGTTGATTGAACAAATTCACGATAAATCTCAAAATTGTTCAAATGTTAATGAGCATAGCCAAAGTAACTCCCAGCCTTGTTCAGTTTTAGCACCTAAAATACAACACAATACACTCACTTGGGGCCACACAAGCACACCACTTCGAGTTCAGTAACCAGAAGTAATCGCTATAGAAAGCGCCCCACGTTATAAGGCGAACTTTCGTTTTTCGATCAAATTAAACGGCTTTTAAGTGAGCCCTGTTGTCCGAAAAATACGGTAAATCTTCTTAAAAAACATTGAGGTTTCGGGTGTCACTCTAACTATCAGCATCCCGAGGGCAAAGCGTTTGTAATATCCTTTGACAGCTTGAGTTTAATAAAAACGCTTCTGACTTTTACGTGGTTCATTTCTGTTGTTGTTTCGTTAAATTTTTTATACCACTGAGACTCAATCAGGTTAAATCCGGAGGTCCGTTATGATATCGTCCTGTAACTTTCTGGGATACTTATTTTGATAACCTTTTCCCTTTCTTCTCTCCTCAGTGGCAAAGTGTGAATTCATGAATCCTGGTGGCAGCGTAAAGGACCGAATTGCCGTCAGAATGATCGAAGAAGGTGAGAGAGCGGGCATCTTCAAACCTGGTGATACGCTGATAGAGCCGACTTCCGGGAACACGGGTATGTCTGCAGAGAGGCCTCTACTCGTTTTTAGACCATTTTGTATGATTGGGTGTCAAGCATTGTTTGCTCTAAATGTGCAATGACATACAAACTCCAGCTTAAATCTCAGATTCCCTTAAGCCTTGATTGGCGAGTTAGTCAGCAGTAGTCATTGCAGTCTACCTGAGGTCAATTGTCTGAATGACCCTGCTGCCTTACCTTCGTGAAAGCTGACTGCACACTCTAGCGTTTAGGGCGCACTTTTGGTCTTTATGGTCCATCCCCACTCGTAATTAATTCAGAGCTTATTGAACGACTAACTTAGCTTCACATAACTAACAAAATGGGCGTGATTATGCTTTATCGGTGTGTTGAGTTGCACTGTAGTGAACTGGGGATAAAAGCGTAGCGAATTACGTTTCCTTTAACGAGTAATCAGAGTGAGTGGATGCTAGCGAAAATTCGTCATCCGGTGCATATAAAACCGGCAGAAGTGAGCGATTCGCACCGACTCCGAATTTCGGGGTGGCGCCAAGAGTCTTCGAGACCGCCCCCAGCGACCTTGGAGTTGGGGTTGCCCAAAGACCGGAAGCAACCATTCGGCGACAGATAATAAGTTCCAGAGACCCCTGCCATGGAAAGAAAACCTCTGAGAGTCTTTTACCATATTAAATGCAATTTTTGGCACAGAAAATACATTGGACAAAACTGAAAGACTACTTTAGCCGCGCGGGACTGAAAATGTGTCAGCAGAAGACAAGAATGGGCTTGGTTTCTGAGTCGTGGTTTAGTCAACTGGACGCGGCCACACCCTTAAGTTTGACGATGCCAAAACTTGCCCAAGGAGTGAAAACCGAATGAGTTACAAACTGATTGAGTTATGCTTCTGCCAGCCCGACAAGCGCAGGGACTTATTCCGCCACAACAGCCGAATTCACCGCAATGTAGACATGCCAAACCAGCTTCACAAACCCAACCCCCCCCACTATCGGCGTCGCCGTCGCCACTGCCGCTACCAATCTCAACTCAATAACCACCACCCTAACCTGCGCATATCGCCATCGTAAACACACAGGCGCACATCGGCCTGATCGATCACTTGCGGATCCATCGCCAACGTTTGTGTGTGTTCGACCATCGATTTCGATGAAGTTCACCAAGTGCCGGTGACGGTCTCAGAAGGTAGATCATAGTGCTAACAGACGTAGTTAGCGCCAACCACACGCTTCACCTTCCCCCAGGGGTCAAGAATACCGAGCGGGACCTGGTGTTGGCCGCCTTCTCAAATGCAAGTCATAAACACCGCTTAACTTAGTCTTAAGTGACAGAAGACTTTGGACGGGTACTACTGCACTATCTAACCTCACTCACCCTTACTAGGTGTCGAGACAGGCTCAGGGAGGTCGAGACTGATACCGTTACTCCTATTTATACTACTGACTAGCTAGCGGTGTAGCTGCGTGTTAGTAGTACTGGTACTAAAATCTGTCAGAGTTGACGCTGATTAAAGCCAATGCTGGAGCTCATATCTCCTTAATCTCAACAAGGAGTGTGAGTCTGGGCTTAAACTATTCAGAATAAGTACATGTCTGGGGCCCTGAGCACATCAGAGCTTGCCTTGGATCCACCCTTTTAACTCTTTCCATCAGGCTGTGTCCGATTCTACTCGGTTCGGACTACGAAACTGCTGCCAGAAGTACTTGCCCTCGCTAAACTGCTAATTCTAGTCATCGTGTTTACTAAGGCCAGTAAATAGTATACTGTAAGCCTGTGTGTGCTTCGTAAGAGGTGGGTACCCAGTATGCACTCCCAATCTGTATGAGGTAAATTGGTTAGCTTATAGGTTAAATAAAGCGTTATTTAGTAATAGCACAAGTCCTACCATGCCTTTATGTCGTGAAGTTAACTGTCTATAGGCTACCTATAGGCTTACTACAGCATCTATCTGTGGCTTGGGATTTACAGACGGTCTACTCATATTCCCTCGATCCCATCAGTGACTTTGAATCTAGGTTTATGCTATCCCGAGTAAGTACATGCCTTAGGCGAGCCGGTACAGGACCACCAACGTACACCAATCGCACCCTCTCCTAGACTGCACATGATCATTCAGTTACTGCACGGACTTAAACGGCCGTATGTGACTTCATGAGAAAAGCTACGGCAGTTCAAACGTCCACGAACCACAGTCGTACCATCCATCACAACTTCAGAACAGAACAGGCGCCTCTCACGCAAGATGATGGTTCGTTTATCGTCCGCGCAAATTGGTCGCTGATCGACTGTCGATTTCGACTATGTCCACCGCGAACCTGAACAGGCTGAGGCAACGCGGTGACTCCCGCGAGATTATAGCAAAAACAGACTTGCGGAGAACCTACCCCACTCTCTCACCACTCCCACACCGGGATTCGGTGTCAAGTCAAAAGTCAAGAAGGCTGGAGATGAGGGAGAGAGGGAACAGGCGGCTGGCCTGACTAACACTCAACAAGCATACCAACAGCACGCCTCGCTATGTAGGCTACCGGCTGGGAGCGCCATAATTACGACAAGTTTGGATTTCCTTCTTCCGTTAGCATGAAAATCTTACGAGCTAGGCCACTTTTAAAAGCATCACTGAGTGAAACCGATAATTTAATTTAGGCATATTAGGGGTACTGTTGATTTCGAAGATGTCCACCATGAGCTTAAACGAGTTGAAGCAACGCGGCGACTACCGCGGAATCACAGCGAAAGTAGCCTCGCGGAGAATCTAGCCCATTCTCTCACCACTCCCACGCCGGGACCCCGTGTCAAGCCAAAGTCAAGAAGGCCGGAGATGGGGGGAGGGCGCAGGCGGCTGGCGCGACCAACAGCACGCTTCGCTAGGTAAGCTTCCGACCGGGAGCGCCATAATTAAGAAGGAGCCATTGAGCCTGACTCTCAGCCCGCAAACAGCCACTCCACACAACAACAAGACACACACTGAGCCGACTGTGGTGTCCATATTATTCCGTTACTTGGCAACCCTCCACGCCACTGCTGTTAGTGCACCGCGATAGTCTCAAGGGCATCAGATAATGAGAAAATAAATGCGCTAAGGGTTGACCTCACTCTCTCCCCCACTGCCTAGCTGATCGGTCGCCTGAGGTGGGATGGGCGCAGTGCTGAAAAGGAAAAACAAATCGGAGATGAGCATTGTAGAGCAGGTTGTACAAGGGAAGAGGAAAGGAAGAAGAGAGAGAGAAAAAAGAAGTGAGAGGCTGATCAGGCCGAGTGTGGCACACCGACGGCTGAGAGGAAATGTTGTTGGGAGCCGTGGTTGAAATTTTCAGCAGCGCTGATTTTTACGAACAGCCTGCGCAAAACAACAAGAAATCGTAGTAATGTTAGGTAGGGTAATAGTAAACTTCGGCTATTACATTGGACAGGGCTGGATCACGTTGCATGCTGCAGCTGAACTGTTATGTGTGTGTGTGTACATCATGGCGTCAACATTTAGCATGCTGTTTTGGGGAGGGCGGGGGGAGCAGAGATGGCGGTCAACAGCGCTAAATTTTGTATACGTACATGCTGTTGATTGTCGGCCGCACAACCTAGTATTCAGGGGTTTTCTATTTTCTAGTGAAAAACGGAAAACTAGACTAGACTAGACCAACGGTCGTCTGCCTACGCGTGTCTGTAGAATTGGAACGCGAGGCGAGGGGGAGGGCGTGCGAGAGTCTTACATCCGGCCGGGCGAGACACTAGTTACGCGCCGGTCGTGGTATTTGTTGACCGGGCCCTTATAACGACCCCGTCGAGGGATATAGTGTTTAATCCTTCGATCAGGTAAACATTGTCCTTCATTTCACTTGGACCCGCGCTGGTCCCTGAGAACGAGGGTGCTAATTCAAAGTTCAGCTAGAGCAATGCGACGGAGACATCAACAATGTCAGCGCAGCCAAAAGAAGCCTTAAGGTAAGGCGAAGAGATGCTAATAAGAGCCGTGGTGTTCAACGGAAACCACATTCGACGAACTACTGAAGAGAGAGAGAAAAATGCTTTATTTTTAAGGTACTAGCCAAAATTTAAGCAAAAATGGCTCTATTAACGGAGAGCAAGGGATAAGGTAAGGTAAAAGGTCATACAATGCTCAAAGTTAAGGGTTTACACGATATCCGCATCTGTTCTGGAGACATGTCGGCTTTCAGCTTCTCAATTTCCACGTCTTCGCGTGCTAGGAATGGGAGTACAGAGTGCTGATATGCCCATGTAGGGCAAGACCTATGACGGAAGCTCCGGTGCATAGTACGGGAAAACTTTGCAGCCATTAGTTGAGAGTGGTGAAGAGCGTGAGTGACCTCACTAAGGATGCGATCAGCGAATTTCTTGACTGTTTTGAAGAATCGCTGTATTATAATGTCAGCTAAAACATAGGTAACACCGGCATAAATATTAGTTTTCGCTAGAAGTTTTTTTGCTTAAGAGCCTTGATAGCAAATCTCAAAATGTCAGTTGAGCAAGTACTGACGGGTTGGTCCTTGGCCCAGCCGTATGTTGCGAGCCACAGTTTGAACTTGATGGGGCACCTGATCGTTCGTAGTCTATAGTAGTCGTTTTAGTGAATTTGAGGGCTCTTTTCGATGAGTCATAAAAAAGAGGATCATTTAAACTCTGCACTTAACTGACCGTTTCATTCTACGTGTAATTGTATCGGCCTGAAGATGAATCACCGAAAAAAAATACTTGCCAATACGACTTTTCCATCAAAATTTGGAGTTGGGGTTGAGGTTGCTTTTGGGACGCTCTCCAAGATATTTCGGATAGGATGAGGTAAAGACCTCTGTGGTGTCGACTGTGGCCACAACTCCCCTGAAATTCATCAGTAGACAATAAGTTCGAGTTTGGATAATAGTTATGTTGGTCGCCCATCTCATATACCCCTAGTCCCAGAATTGTCTTACGGGACCGTTGGTATTAGTTGATTAGTTTAGTTAAGTTTTTAATGTGGTTAGTTTTGTTTGGTTTAGCCAAAGGTAGTTAGTTTAATGTATTTAGTTTAGTTTATTCACGTATATTTATCTAACATTGGTGGTTTCTGACTAAAATAAACCTGAAATTAAACTAGTAATCTATACAATAAAATAAAACTTATGAAGCTAAAAATAACCAGAGGACTAGGGGCCAGGCGTATCTAAGATTGGCGACCAACTTAACCTTTACTCAATTATGGCTTTCACCCGTCCCCCAAGAACATGACTTTTTTTCTATTTGCAAGCGTCTTTTGACTACTCCCCTAGCAATATAAAGGTAAAAACCTGAAGGGAATTGACTGAAAGCAAACGTACGTTCCCCGCATTTTATTTTGATTTGTAAGCTGTAGAACTCAAGCGAAACCTCTCCTCGCTCTGCCTACGGCATTACCATTTCATTTGCTAAAGGCTACGAGGAGTGCCCAACATTTGGTCTTTTCCATTCAACTGTGCTCTAGTTTCTGTTGAGGACTTGGCATACCCGAGCTGTTATCTCGATACTGCTATCTGTCATTCTATTCTGTGAATTTACAGCTGTGACACGTACATATAAGTTGAGGGATGCGATAAGCATGATAACTGAGCCTTCACAAAAGGCCTTTCTTTCACCTGTCAGCCGTTATTGTTCAATATAACCACATGTTGTATGCTTATTCGTTGAGGCTTACGACATTATGGCTTAACAATTGGTAGGTTCACCCAAAGCTTTGGCCAGCTGTTTTTTATCATAGTGGAGCCACATGGCTCTGTGTAAAGAAAACCAGTTCCACCTCTTCAAAACATGCTTTTATTTCGGTTAGTGCATGACTACAAAAATTATGCAACTGCATGATGTTCTTCTTCTTCTTCTTCTCCTCACCAATAGGAATCGGTCTTGCAATGGCTGCCGCGGTGAAGGGTTACCGATGCATCATTGTTCTCCCAGAAAAGATGAGTAAAGAGAAGGTGAGTGTGGCTTTGCCTTCCATATAAAAGTACACACTAAAGCAAGGCCTGCAAGCCTCTTAGGGGCCGCTTAGGCTGGTGTGCTGGATCGAGTGATTTAATCAATAAAAATTTATAAAGCGGAAATGGATGTGCGCACCGATCTAGTGGCTTACCGCAGAAAAACAACTCTGTGTGGGGGAGGGACAAAGGTTACAAACAGGCAACCATCTACCAGGCCGAGGAAGGCCACATTATGATAGCAGACGGAGCGGATGATGTGACCTTTGACACCCACGTGGAGCGTTTTTGTTTTGGGAAGCAAGTAGACCTGTCTGCCCCCGTGCCTAATTAAATAAGTGTGTGAGTTCGACCATCGATTTCGATGAGGTTGTGGGATACGATGTGGTCCGGCCAGATAATAGGCGATCTAACGCATCCCAACTGTTATGAGCTAGTGGATAGAATAAGGCGTGGAAGGCCATAGTGTCAGGGAGAATTTACTAAGGTAGGA
>JAYGXS010000002.1:13920601-13936926 GCA_036362985.1 Ligula intestinalis | reverse complement strand
AGAATAGATTTAAGTGAAATGGACGCACTGCTGTCTACCTCACTCTAAACCCTCGCCCCGTTTGAAGCAGCAACAAGACCAAAGTTAAGAGGACCAAGCAGGAATCATGCGTAAGCCACCTTCTCCAATGCAACCAGAAACACCGCCTAATTTAGTCTTGAGTGACAGTAACCTTTTGTGCTGGTACTACTGCATAATCTACCCTCACTCACCTTCAGTAGGTGTCAAGCCAAACCCTATTAAGCCAAGGTTGATACTGCTACTACCGCTACTGCTATTTCTAATACGACTAACTAGGATGTAGCTGAGTTATAGTATTCGCCTGACTGTATTGGTAGTCATAAGTGACGCTGAGTCAGCACTGAGCTCATATCGCCTCAATCTCAACAAAAAGCGTAGTAGTACTGGTACTAGTACTGACGCTACCAGTTGTCAGAGGTGGCGCTGATTAAGCCAACGCTGGGGCTCATACTCCCTTGATCTCTACAAGAATAATTACGTGATCCTCAATGAAAGGTGGCAAACATTTATGCATCGTGATTCGTTGACCTGCCTACGACCCGTCTGCTAAATTTCGTCCATGGACCAGCTGTGCCGCATGCTGTGTTTCTGGTCCCAAGTGGTGTTCAGGTTTATGATTGGTTGAATGATTGTAACTTAAGGCTGAAAGATAATGCATTCTCTGTCATCTCTCTCCCCCTCCACTGAACAAGTTCCGAGAATTTATCAACGCATGCTTGCGGTTTTTGCCTTATAAAACGCTATATTCACTGCGGTTTATAAAAGCAAACTTATGGAATGTTGTTTTTTTGGAATAACGTACGACAGAGAGAGAGAGAGGGGGGAATACTTTATTTTGAAGGTAATATCCAAATTTTTCAGAACAAAATAGCTCCATTCACGGAGACCAAGGGATAAGGTTAGGTAAAAGGTCATACAATACTCACACTTATTGTTTTGCACGTTATCCACATCTATGAGGGAGACAGATCGGCTTACAACTTCTCCATTTCGGTTTCTTCACACGCGAGGTAGCGTGCTAGGAATGGGGAGTACAGAGTGCTGATATGCCCATGAAGGGCAAGGCATATGACGGGAGCTTCGGCGCATAGTACGGGAAGACTTCGCAACCATTAGTTCCGATTGGGGAGGGTGAGCGACCGCACTAAGAATACGATCAGCAAATTTCTCGACCGTTTTAAAGTGTCGCTGTATTATGATATCAGCTAAAATAACATAGAAAACACCGGTAGCCGAAGAGAGCATTGGGGGATACGTTTAACAATAACCAGGTATATTTGAAGTAAAGCTGGGGAAATAACTGGCGAGCAGTAAAGAATGAGAGGGAGAATGCAGGCACCTATAAATCGCCAGATTAGACCTTGCAGTGTGCGGTATGAAGGCAAACGGTGGATATAATATAAAAGTTTGCGGATTTTAATAACAAAGCCTTCAATATGAAGAGCAAATGTAAGGGTAGATGCCAGAGTAAAACGAAGGTACCGGAATGCGGATACTTCGTTGGGCAGAATGTCGATAATTTTGGGACTGGGAGAGGGTCGCAGTCGAGAAACACACTGGACTGACTCCTAGTGGTTAAGTAGAAGACCATTTGCTGACGACCATACTCAGACTTGGTCCAGGTCATCGTTTAGTACTCGGAATGGTATCTGACCTTTGAGAGGATGGCCAACAACCATATCATCAGCATAGTTAAAAAACAAACATTCGTTCGGCGATGGTAGGTTATTATTGTGGAGGGAGAAGAGATGAGGGGATAATATAGACCCTCAAAGAACTCCACAGTTGTCTGACTTTTCGAGGAGTTATTTCGTCTACTCATCTTCAGACAGTGGAGAGTCTTGTGCGCAGTTTTCATTGCATGTCACCCTTTTGTCGATGCGTCGCCTGCCAATGCCGACTCGGGGGCTGCATCGGAGCCAAAATCCACGTCGACCTGGGTCGCCTCCGCCCGCGTGGAGAGAATTGGCGGCCCCGATTGTTTCGCGCCCTGACTGCCCCCTCCCCGTCCAGTCCCATGGGGGGGGGGAAGGGAGGCAGATGGAATTAATGTGGCGGTTGACAAAGCAGTCGGTGGACACCCAGGCTTATTCCACCTGCCTCAATCCTCGCTTCGCCCCACAATCACAACGGTGTCAAGGTTTAAGACATGCCCCATCTGCACGGAATGGGTTGCTATCTCTGACATTGGGTCCAACCATCGTACGGCCAACAGATACTCATGTTTGTTCCGAGAAGAAGATGCGATCACTGGAACAAGAATTATATTTTCCCGATGTTTCGGATTCTGACGAAAATCCTAAATCATAGGTAACCGTAGGATAGCGCGATACCTGCACAGATTGCACGGTATTTATAGTTCGTACTATAATTATCAGCACCTGTAACCACCGCTTGGGGTCTTAATTGGTACGGTGATGGCTTGACACTTCGTTTTCGACTCGTGATTTCGTTGTCCGCGTCGGATCCGGGCGCGACAATTATGCTCGCCGTGGTCAGAGTTGTTGCTGGGCCCGGCCCGACTGATTCTCTTGCTCAGGCAATGTCTCAGTATGCAGTAGGGGAGCGGCAAATCGTTGCGGTTTTTGATGGACTGGGGGCCTGAGAACCATGACTCGAGCAGCTCGCGGCTCACGCGAGGATTTGGGTCTCGTTAAACTTGAAAATCTGACCGGGTCCCGTAGAGTGAGCTACAACCTGGGAATTAGCGTCCTTCTTCCTCACCGCCGCTGCTTCCTCGGCCATTGGCATCCGGAGTAATCTTCCGGTTTTTCCGACGTAGTTGCTTTGTCCACAACTGCACCACATCCGGTAAACGACTCCATCCGTTTCCTGCCATGGCAGTGGGTCGTTCGGTCTCGTGACCTGGCGCCTGATGGTTGCTTCTGGCCTGTGCACAACTCAGACTAAGTCAGGTGAATAGGTGGCGCATGTCTCACACTGTCCTACGGTTACCTATGATTGAGGATCCTCGACAGAATCCGAAACGCCAGGAGAATAAATTTCTTGTTCCAGTGATAGCATCTTCTTTTTTTGAACTGCTTCCTGGAACTCGTATATCAGGTATGGCTCGTGTTGTGTATTTGAGAAAGAGCATTAACAAACGTGCGGCTACAACGCTATCTATGTGCGGCCTTAAAAAATTCTCCATAATATAGCATTATTTTGAGTATAAGATCCGAATAAGACGTACTTGGTCAACAAAAGGATACTTTTGAGCACGGTTTTCACAAATATTTTTTTCTAAATTTATGTGGGCATCAGAAATAAATAGTTCAAAACCGGCAAAGGTAGTTTAAGTAGTGCACCTCACATACCCCAATCCCCAGCAATATCTCGTACGGTACCGATGGTAATAGGGAGTACTGTGGGTGGAATAAAGGGATAAGCAGTGAAGGAAATTTGCAAGAGTAACTGTAAAGTGAAAAAAATGTGTTTGAATTTGCTTCCCGCGGCCGCTGGGAATAAGTTGTTCCGCATGTAGATTGAAGGCGTGCGCGGCGCGGACTATACTAAGGTAACTCCAGAACGTTAATTTGGAACCCAGATAGGTGGAAATAGACGACCTCCTAACCACCATTTCTATCTTTTCCGGAATTTCAACAAGAAACCTGCATTTTGATAGTCGGGTTTTTCCACAATACCTTAAAGGATAATGCAGTTTAGGAAAATCTTCAGGTAAAAATCACCAACATTCCTAAAGACAACAAAATAGAATGTATTTAGCAGTTATTGAAGAAGATAACACTGCCTACCCGAATTCCCCACTCTTATAGCCACCATTTGCGTAGGAAAATATGCTGGGAATAGGTGGCTTTGAGGTGCACTACTTAAACTACTGTTGCCTCAAAATCTTACTAATAATTTAGTCATTTTTGTCGGTCGTGGTTTTGTAGGCGGCCGAACAGATGTAGGTTGTAAGGCGTCGTGTCCTGGCGTGCCTGAAATATCACAATATTGACCAGCACGATGATCGATATCATAAACACACTCAAGTAAGCCTTCCTGATCAAAAATTTATTGCAGAATTACGGTTGAGACATCTAATTACCTGCATCATTAGCTGACTGTACGCTAGCCCTGCTGCAGGTGATTTTGTTTTCACTGTCCTCTTCTACCCAATAGTGTGACGTCTTACGAATGTTGGGCGCGGAATTGGTGCGCACACGCACCTCAGCTTCTGCCGAGGACCCGGACTCGCATATCCGGATAGCAGCAAAGATCCAGAAGGAGTTGGGTCCGACAGCACACATTCCGAACCAGTACCTGAATGCCTTTAACCCGGTCGCCCACTACGACCAGACTGCGGAGGAGATTCTGGAGGCCGTTGTTGACAGCCAGGGCAGCCCGCGCCTCGACATGATTGTAATTGGTGCCGGCACGGGCGGCACTGCAACAGGAATCGCGCGCAAATTTAAAGAACGCGTCCCGAATTGCAAGGTGAGTCGGGTGAGATGGTGAGGTTGAACTAAATAGCACAAAAGGGCATCCGCCAGGCGGATGAATTACCCAATTAACGTGCAGCATAGCCGTCCAAAATACTGGCTGCCGTTTTAATGTTTTTTTTTGTCGTGAAGAATGTCCAACAACTGGAAGAAAAAACATCCACTTATTGCGCAATTGACTATGCTAAACTAACTCCAGAAGGGTAACTTGAACCACTGGTAGTTTGAGGTAGATGAACCCATCACCACAATTCCATTTTCTTAATAATTTAAGAAAATAATACACAATAATATAATTATGAATCTAATTCATGAAAACGTTGAAACGCCTGCTATCCTGCTGGTCGTTCATCCTGCACTTTTATTGGCTGGACGTATATCTGCCGGTTGTTTGAGACAGTCACTCACCGTAAGGTTCCCTCGTTCACTACGTATCCGAGCTGCTAGAATCGTGCACTCTCGGAACGCCCAGAGCTTTAGTACTAACAGTACTATTACACTGCACTTCAACTAAAATGTAGAACAGTATTCATTCAGCAAAGTCTGAACTTAAGAATTTTGAGACTAATACACCTTCCTAAAACCTGAGTATTGCCGTATTCCCGTTCAGGAAACATGCTTTGGCCGCCTGGTGCTATTCCCATTTACTGTTACTCTTTGGTGGCGGAATGTGGTTTTTTAAACCTCGACGAGGGAGACAGACTTTTCATGCTATGAAGTAAATAAATGGTTATTGACATTTAAAAAGTTCATAGTTCCGATTGCTTACTACTCACTTTTCGTCTTGAAATCCATGGAATAAGCTGAGACTCCCGAGAAGTCTATCAATTTCGTTGAGTATGCTTTGAAACAAAAGGTATATTGAGGTAGTGTGATGATAGTAGTAATTGTGAAGTAAAAATCGCATCGTTATTTTACCGTGACGCCCGAAAATCTTCCAAGTGGTCTAGCCACAATTTGCTATTTAAAACATCCTGCATCTTGTCGCTGCATTAGGTTGATAAGGAATCGAACGTACAACAATTTGAAATTTGACAGAACGACACAGCATAAAAAGAACAGTCATAATTTAGTGTAAATAGTGTGGGCTAGACGGAAACAGGACGTGGTCAAGCGACTGGATTAGCTGCAATGGAAGGCAGAGCTCAACAACGAGTTCACGCCTGTCCCACACTATCTGATGACATCCCACACAAAACACCAAGGCACTGTTTGGTAACCTATGACAACATTATCGGTCGGATATTCCAAATGGCCTGACCCATTTTGATGGGCTGCTTCAGCAGTGATGAACTATGGACCGTCCGGTAAGTAAAATTGATCAAGGTCGCTGTGCGCTGATAGGATACCTTGTGTGAGACTTTTTTGCGTTTTAAATCGCTTTAGAATGCTTGTTATTCTTTTATTTCTTGCATTTATAAATTCTTACGATTCATATTCTGCACAGTTTACTTTCCTACATTGAAACTTATCCGACTAAGTAAAACTCAAATATTGGTGTGCACCAAAAGCAACCAAAAAACCAATTACATAATGTCGATTATCTAATTATTTATTGATCGTTGATTTCGTTAAGGAGGCATAAAGGGTTAGTTTTAGGGTAAGGGTTAGGGTTAGTTTTAAGGTTAGGGTTACTTTTAAGGTTAGGGTTAAGGTTAGTTTTAGGTTTAGTTTTAGGGTTAGTTTCAGAGTTAGGGTTAGGTTGAGTTTTAGGGTTATTTTTAGGGTTAGTTTTAGTGCTTGGGTTAGGGCTAGGGTTAGTGTTATGGTTTAGCCTAAATGTTTTCTTTTTGTTTTGTGATTGGTTTATGGGTTGCAGACATTACTCTGTAATGTTCTCATGCTTCCCTAATGCATTTATTTGCATCAAATAATTGGTAAATCTTCATATTTATGCTTCGAACGTTCCGCAATAATGCAAGACATACTATTTTTCCCGATTTCCTTGGCTCACTTGCCAGAATAAAAACAGCCAATCAGCGCACATTCAGTTTACTTGTTTAGTAGACAAATAGCCCTTCCCGCTTCAGCACGTTAGTTTATCTACTGCGCGCGGTTATTGGCAAGCGCATTGCTGGCGGCTGAAGAAGCGGAAGAAGGTAAAGCGCGTCTTCTCTACCCGCTTATCTGCGCTATCATACATCCCGCACACACAAGCAATACACCAAGCTCCTGTCAAGCACTCTGTCGGTAACCTATGACAACGTTATCGGTTGTAACGGTCAAACACACTTTAAACGGCCCGATGATGGGCGGCTTGGCCAAATTGGTTTGTCTGTGCGCGGTTATTGTCAAGCCCTGCTGGCTGGCTAAAACCAGAAGATAAGACGCATCTTCCGTTTGCTCATCCACAAAACTGAGCTTGTCCGTAAACAGAGATGCAGCAGAGGGTGTCTCCTCTGTGTTGAGTGCAACTGGCTGCGAGAACTGCGTGCCAATCTTCAGATATGCGCTGGGGGCATCAGTGCACACTGGCATCTTGAAAGTCCTCCCACCTCCACAAAAGGCATGCCACTCTCTATACTTAGCAGAATCATTTGCATTACCCACCCGACCAGCCAAAACCGCACGTACACAAAGGCAGTACAGCATCAAACAGGAAGACTATATTTCAGAAAAAAATAATAACCTTAAAGGGTGCTCAGAGCGAACCGCTACTACTCACGCAACCTTGTAAATCGTTGCACTTAAACTGAGACGAGAATCCAAACTATAAGGTCCTAGAAAAATAGACAGAAGCAAGGAAAACCGCCGGTTCTGATAGCAGGAGCTTTATTCAGGACAACACAGAGACAATGAATCTTTAGCTTGTCCACCACAGCCTATTTGTAAGGCTCTGGTCCTTCTAGAATGCTCCTGGTCTACAGCAGGCGACCGGCGTTCTGGCCCGCCGCTGATCGATATTTTGCCATACCGTGTGAGCGGTCGTTACTTATGCACGCTGATTGATAGTTACTCACGCTAGGTGAGCCATCGTTAGCGTTCGCTGTTTGTCTGCGCGCATGACTCCACTAGGGTGCGCTTCCGGTCGTATGGTCTGAGTGCATTCCCGCTCGCGTCCCCGTAACGAGGGCTTTGAACCGAAATTCCAATTCCTTTCTTGATACCCTGTACCCTAAAAATAAGGTTTCTTTTGCCTTGTGTAACGTCAAATAATACAAGCCTCGGTACCTCGGCCCAGGAGCTGTCATTCCCTCTAGTAGCTGCTAAATAGTTAGATGCCTTACTAAATGTCCGCCAAACTCCTGCTAAGCACTCTTTTGGTAACCCATGACAACGTCATTGGTCGTAACGGTCAGACACACTTCAAATGGCCCGATGATGGGTGGCTTGGCCAAATTGCGTTGTCTGTGTGCGGTTATTGTCAGGTACTGCTGGCTGGCTAAAACCGGAAGGTAAAGCGCCCCTCATTCACAAAGCTCAGTTTGCCCGAGATACCGCAGAGGGCGTCTCCCGGATTGAGTGAAACTGACTGCGCCAATCTTCTATCGTCATATTTGTGCTGGTGACATCAGTGTACACCAGCATCTTACAAGTCCCCCTTCCGCGCAACCGCATGCCACAGGTGGTAAGTCAGAAGGAGAAAGGGCGTTCACCGGGAGAGGTTTTTTTATCTACCCTTTCAGATAGTTGTCGCGTCTATACATCTTCAGAAGGAGAATGCCCTGGCTCCTGGCTCTCCCTATATGCCACTCCTTTCTTTCGCGTGCATAGTCTACCAATCCAGTTTCGTCCGCTTTGTGGGGCTCGTTGGTTGGTTGGTTAGTAGCCCATCACTGGATCAGGAATCTCCGCCGGAGTCCAAACTGGGTGCAGTTGTGAGACGGAGAAAAGCCGAGACCTCGATCGGCTTGAGGCGAAGGTCCGCGGGGGTAAGTTGGTTGCCTGGCCGGGAACTGCAGGCGAACAGATGCTGACAGTCATGCGGAGAAAAGCTGCAGTCGGGTGTGAACGGGTCGAGCCGGTGTTGGTACTCGTGAAGGAGCATTGAGTAGCCACTGCGTAGTTGAGCCACAGTTCAGCGAGTAACCCTCGGAAGTTGTTGTTCTGAGGCCGCGATCGGAGGTGGATAGCCGCCCAAAAGGACCATGGGCTGGTAAGCTCATTTTTCCTCGGCAAGGTCTGGAAGCCTCCCTGGTGGCAGAGCCATGAACGGGTAAATCCGAGAGAGACGAGGCGACAGCTTCCTTGAGGAGAGCTCGAATAGACGGCCGAACGTTGCGGCTAGGCTCAGGAGCGTGGCAACGATGGTTATTAGGATGGCCGGGTTGCGAACAGGTCCACCAGAACTGCTGGCCTAAGAGTGTGTTGTGAGGGGCAACTGGCAGGATAGAAGTCTCTGCATGAAGGTGATCAATAGGCGACATTTTATAAGAACCCGTGATCATGCCAAGGGCAGCATTCTGTGCTGACTGAAGGCGGCGGAGGTTGGAAGAACTGACTTTAGGAGATCAGATTGTTGCCGTTGTCGGGCTCGTGTCTCTAGGCGGTAACCACACGCCGCCCCAACAGCTTGGTAACCGTCACTCGCACTCGGCTCTGCGTTGATACTGTCTGCAACTGGGGCGTCATTGTTTATTTGGTCTCCCCGCCCGCTGGTCATCCGTGTCCCCTCTTCCCCCGTGGCTCGCCATAGCCTGTCTTATTGACACGCAGGTTGACGGCCCCGACTGTTCCGCGCCGTGGCTGTCCCCTGCTAAGAATTTTCTTAACACAACATAAGGGGCTGGCAACATAGGGCATACAGCGAGAGCCAAAAGCCAGAGTATTCACTATCTGAAGGTGGATAGACGAGACAACTATCCAAAACGTCAGATAATAAAATAAACTTCTCCCGGTGAACGCCCTTTCTCCGTCTGACTTAGCAGAGCTATTAGCATTTCTTACCCGACCAGCCAAAACCGCACGTACATTATAGCGTGAAACAAGAAGACAACACGTCTGAAAAAAATAATAACTTCCACGCGCGAGAGCAAACCGGTACTCACGCAACCTTGTTGCACGTAAAAACGAGAGGACAATTCAAACCACACGAGCCATTTTCATTTTTTAAATAACGTTTTCGAAGCCGTCGTCCAGCTTCTAACGTTCACCAAGTTCAGAAAGGCGCAAACACAAACTGGAGCCAACCATTAGGCAACGTGTAATACTACTAATACTATGACATAATCTAGTTTAATTGCGGGCAGTGTAATGAGGTTGAAGAACCCGGAACGTCATTCCAGTCCCAAATGATGGAACAGACTGCAACCGCAGCAACTATGAAGAGGAATGCTACCAAGTGGCAAGTTCGATGTGACATGGGAAAGGCGTTAAGTTTCAGGATTGTATAATTTCCGATAGAGGAGACCACCGCCTGTACCACTGGCTTCAGGGTTTCCCGGCCGCTATTCCATCGGCGAACACAGTGCACCCTCCTCGCGTTATTTACTTCTCAGACTTAGTATGAACAAAACATTTCGACATGTGAAGTGCAAGCAATCGGATAGTACTTTCAGCGCTGGCATCAGTTTAAACGACTAATTATCGCATCCAGAGCCGATGGCAGAGGATACATTGCAGCCGTTACTGACTCGAGTACGAGAGCAGCAGAAGATGCGATCTCTGAAAAAAAAACTTTTATTTACGACGGATTTCGAAACGTCAGGTGAATAAAAGTTTTGTACCAGCGATCGCATCATATTCTTCTTCCCAATTACTTCCTGGGACTTGCATGCACGCTTGTATCGGGTACGAGAGCTAATAGTTTAGTGGAAGTGGGATGGTAAAGTACGGCCTAGAATTCGTGTAACATGCCGACATACGCGAAAGATTGATACTATTTCGCGTAAGGTTGGAATACTAAGTGTCCTCTAGCCTATTTTCAAGTCACTTCAGTCACCATAGGATGCCGGCTTTTTCAGGAGCTTCGTTCTGACCGCTAAGAAAACATATGTGCTGCAAAAAGTGGCTATTTAAGTGGCATGCATTTTTATCATTCATTTTGACTGTCTTTTAAAATTCAAATATATTTTATGGAAAAAACATTTGAAAATTTATTTATTGTACTCGTTTGGTAGGAAATGACGCCTTCTGTAAATGTTATACTTAAAGAAAGGGTGTCTTTCGGTTTTAAAAAGTTTCTTATTATGAGTTTTTTACGGCCGTGAGGTGTTCATTCATAAAACATCGTATCCGTCAGTTCATTAATGCGGCCTATAATTTATACAGTACAATCCACATCTGTTGCAATATTTTATGAAACTATATGGCTTCTTCCTCAAACCGCAGGCGAAAACGTACTTTTCATCAAAAAGAATGAACACAGCGCGCAGTTGGTTAACCTTGACTTTAAGTCTATTAGTCAGTAGGTTTAAAAATTTGACGGCTATTGGGAAACTTTGTTATCTAGCAGTTTGTACTGCATCTAAGATGAGGGCAGTTGCACTTTTTATGGACCTGCTTAAAATGACCTCTGAATGAATTTCGTCCTACTTTTCGTCACCCCAAGGTGTCTAGTTTGTACTCTGCAGTAGTACAACGACAGCGACTCCCGGTCAATTAATTTGCAATCTCTTCTGTGTATCGTCCAACTGTGTTGCCTAATCATCATTTCATTCGACATTCTCATTTACATTTTGCGACATGTGCCATTTTTCGCCTTTCGGTTGTTGGCCCTGGTTTAAAATGTATCATCACCACACGGTATCAAGGCGCTAGTAACCTTTTTTGGTTACTCTGCGTGTGCAAACAAAAACACTGCGCTAGAAGGTCGATTTTCGTCGTTGATTGTGTTATTGTGACTCCTCCTTAGGGTAGGAATAATTTCGGGTGCGGATGTGTTCTCGTAGAGGATGAACAATTCCTTTGCAAATGAATACACGGAGGACCGCCAGTCCCATCTAGGATTTTTTCCCTCAACGTTTCGGTCTTTTGATCTAATCAGCACCAGCTCCAAACCATTACTCTTCAACGTTTTCACAAATAAGAGAGTTTTTTACGTCTTACTGTTCGAAGTGAAGCCGAGTTCATTTTTGTCAGCTACTGGAAATTGTCTCCGGCTCTTATTCACAGACTCAAAACAAAATTAAACTTTCCATGGCCGACTGGGAATACTATTGTACGGTAATAATTGATAGTTTACTTTGCTGTTCCTTTCTGCATAGGTTTCCGATTGTACATGTCAATATTCAACAATCAAACCCTTTAGATAAAACCCTTTTCGCAGATAAATTTTTGTAAAAAATATTTTTGACTGCACCTTTTCTCATAGTTTGAGCAGTATCTATTCAACGGCCCCACCGTAAACGCCTGTTTTCCACAGATTGTGTGCGTAGATCCCGTGGGTTCAAATCTGGCGGACGATTTCCTCGGTCCCACCTCGATCACGGGGCCTTACAATGTTGAGGGCATTGGCTACGACTTCGTCCCAACAGTCTTCGACAGGACCGTGATAGACGACTGGGTGCGTGTAGATGACAAGGAGGCTTTTGACATGGCTCGACGTCTAGTTCGACACGAGGGTCTCCTCTGCGGTGCGTTCTAACTTATTTCTCTCTCACTCCTGCATATAATTGCTCCTTCCTTTATCCTCTCAGCTTGCCCATGATAAGTGCCCATCGGCAGTTGCTGGACTAAACTCTCCCTCTTGTTCTATATAGTATTTTCTGATCGAAGCTGACCTTATTGACCAGTCATATTGGCAACTATAAGTCTGACACGAATCCGATCAAAAAGCTGGAAAGTTTAGCAAAGTCTATTGTCTGCCTAATGGACCACAGGATAAGGCTATTTTTGGCTTCGTTCGCGCGAATAACTTTAAAAGTCGATGGGCATTTTTTAAGGATAAAGGTACGGTTATCGTTAATGCAAATCATAAGTTTAGCTACTGTAAGGCATTGCGTTTTTCCGTACTCGGTGAGTTATATTACTGAAAAGGAGGACAGCAAGATCCCATGTGTAAAATCCGTTTTATTTTGCAAACTATGTAGTTATGATAGAATCACAGCGAGCTGAAGAATGATTTTGTTCATATCGAACTCGTCATGTCATTTGCTATCTGTAACCAGCCACCGCATGTGGAGCTTCTTTTCTTCGACGGGACGCCAATAGATCGGCGTGCGATCATTCCTGTTTAAATAAATACCTGACATGTCAGTTCAACCGTCGATTTCACCGATATCCACCGCGAACCTCAGCAGGCTGAGGCAACGCGGTGACTTCCGCGGGAAAGTGGACTTGCGAGGGATCTACGCCACTCTCTCATCACTCCCACACCGGAGTCCGGTGTCAAGACAAAGGTCAAGAAGGCCGGAAATTCGGGAAGGCGCAGACGGCTGGCGCGACCAACACTCATCACGCGCACCAACAGCACGCCTCGCTAGGTAAGCTTCCGACCGGGAGCGCCATAATTAAGAAGGATCCATTGAGCCTGACTCTCAGCCCGCAGACTGCCACTTCACACAGCAAGACACACACTGTATCGACTGCTCTGTCCAAGCTGTCCCGTCAGTTGGCAACCCTCGAAGTCACGGCTTTTAGCGCACCGCGATAGTTACAAGTGCGGATCGGATCGATTATAGTGAGAAAAGAGATGCGCTAAGGGTTGACCTCACGCTCTCCCCCACTGCCTAGCTGATCGGTTGCCTGAGGTGGGATGGGCGCAGTGCTGAAAAGAAAAATAAATCGGAGATGAGCATTGTAAAACAGGTTGTGCAAGGGGAGAGGAAAGGAAGAAGAGAGAAAGAGAGACAGTGAAAAGAACGAAGAAGAACCGAGAGAGAGGAAATAAGAAAAAGAACGGAAAGATAGCTTACCTTTCAGCGGAAATACCTGATATACAGTGACAGAGAATGCCAGGTGTTGAGCCGCTGATGACCTGTTCGATGAAGTGCTTATGACCCACCTGCTAGACCCAGTCTGTGGACTATCTGCGCTGTACTTAAGCAAATATTTGTGTTTTACAATTCCAGTCGGGTTTATAATTTGCTGAATGAAGGCAGAATAAACCCGAAATAGCGTGTCTAAATCTACCTAACCGATTTTCTATCGTCCCGCTTCCCTGCAGTTATGACTTAACTGACTTCGGCCTGGTAGATAGTCCCCTGGGTCCCGATCTTTGCCACTCATACGCAGCTTCGGAAAGCCGATAGATCGGTTTACACGCCTAGTCCTGTTTGACATGCACTCTTTTTAAGAATGATTTTTTCTGTGGTAGGTCTTTGAGAAGTGCAGCCTACATGGATTTTGCGTAACGGGGATTTTCTTGTGTAGCTCCTGAGATTTCAAGACTTGGCAAGTCTAGTCAGGTATACTAAGTAGGCCTATCTCAAGATGGGCTTCGTTCTGTCTCTCTCTCTCTCTCCACACTGCCTTGTCAGGGCCTTACCTGGCACTGAGACTAAGCGCGCAGTGGCTGAATGTGCCTGAGCCCCTGAAGCAAATGTCGGGAACCGTTTTGACTCAGGGAACCAAGAAAGCAAATACTTTGAAAACCATGTGAGAATTATATGCAGGCATGGCCATATGAGTGCCACATATTTCAGTGAGTATAATGTGAGTATAATAAGCCTGGAAAAGTAGGATGGGTCTATTTAAATGTTCACGAAGGAGCGCCACAACTCCCTTGTTTTTCCTCACCATACACGGAGCACCATCAGTGCACACCGCGATAAGTTTATCAATACGTAAATTTTTACTCCTGAGCGAACTCCATAAAAGACTTGTCATTGGAGGAATCAATAGCACAAAATCTGAAGATTCTAATTCAAATGTTATCTGAGAGAACCAGATGCAATCATCAAAAGAGCCACACCTCGGCATCCCGAGAAGTATACTTTGGCAGAAGAAGTCCTTACAGAAACGGTAGAGCCGCAGCTGGCTCGCGAGCCATACGTTCCCGACCCCCCTTCTCTGAAGGCTTCGTGACACCGACCGGGGAGACACGCCTAACCCACAAGCTTGCCGAACTCTACCAACCTAGGATTGATGCTTGAATGGTGTGATTGTTTGTGCGTGTATGAACGGGACAGGTCTAGAGGGGAGTTGCCTATGTAAACATGGCGGTGGTGAGGAGCATTCATGTGGCCCGCTTTGTAGGTTGAGCGTGTTGATATTACGGGACGAACTGAAAATGTCCGACGTCAGGCCAGCTTGTATGCCAGTTTCTACTACTACTTCTAGGACCTGTGATAGTTAGTTTTCGTCGCGTGTGTTGGCGCCTTGATCAGTGGCCTCCTAGTTTTGTGTACTTTTCGAGTCACGCTATCTGGCCGGCTACTAAGGTAATTGTTTCAGTTCCTGCTGCCTGTCGACCCTGTCTTACTGCATTTGAAGTCGCGTGGAGCATAGCTTCAGTGTGTCCTTGAAACTTCGTCCTTGCGCAACTGCCGCAGGGACATCAAAGCATATTCACATGATCAGGCACTAGCCTGCTATCTTATCGCATGACGTCTGCTTTAGTAGGGTATATATGTTGATTAGGTAAAAGTAGTTTATGTAGTGCAGCTCATATACCCCTAGTCCCAGCGTTTTTTCCTACGAAAACGGTGGTTTTAGGGGGTTTTGGGTGTGGGGAAATAGGATAGGCAGTGGAATATAATTTAATAACTGCTAAATGCACCTTTTTATTAGATTGTATTTATTGAAAGCAGGCAAAAACAGCAGAATTTATTGATATCAACAAATTTCGAGACAGCTCATCAGCTGCTACTTGTCGCTGCATAAGAAAGCTAACGAGGACTAATATAGCAGTAGTGAATTTCACAGAATTGCTGGCAATAGCAAGGAACGTGGGTCAGTTTAAAAGCAATCTATAAAGAACAGGACGTTAAGTCAACATATGGGAAGTAGTGGGTGAGGGAAGTTAACGAAAAACATTTGGGAATTAAATTAAATGACCAATCACCAGGGCAATTGGAGGTTGACGACATGGTCAAGCTGCTTGAATAGATCAGGTTTCTCCCACCGTATGTATGCAGCTACTAAATAGCGCAGGATTCGGTTTGTTCGGGCCCAAACAAGTACTCGAAACGCTGTTTTGACGTCGACAGAATGACCGCTGTCTAATAGATGCTTGGTAATTGAGGACCGTGGTATTCTGTCTTCTTGCTTGAAAAGCCAGTTGGGCAAGTACTCAGCAGCCCTGGCTGTCAGTTGCCTTTGCTTACGCCCAATGTACTTGCATCCGCAAATACATGTGAATTCGTAAACACAATTTGAGGTGGCGTGCAACAGCAAAGCATCCTTTGCCCGTTTTACTGGAATGCTTTTAGTTGAACTTAAGAAGACTAGTTTAGCTGCGTTGTAGGTCCTTTCTAAGGTACAACGTAACCGTCGCTTGATTGTATTGGACATGTCGTCACCCTTGAAAGGTAAGGATATCATATTGGGCTTTTTTGGAACTGACTGTTCCATCAATTTTGGACGTAGGAATTGCTATACTCTGTTGTTGATTTATATCTGTAGATTTTCCTTATCTGTATTATCGCTTAACGTATTGTGGAGAAACTCGATTATCAAAATGTAGGTTTCTTGAAATTCTTGAAAAAAGTAGAAACGGTGGTTAGGAGGTCGTCTTCTTCAACTTGTGTGTGTATGTGTTCGACCATAGGTTTCGCTGCAGTCCACCAAGTGAACCAACAGGTGACGGTCTCAGAGGTTAGCTTTAAAGTGATACTGGACGTAGTTAGCGCCAGCTGCACTCCTCACCTTCGCCCGGAGTCTCGAAGACTAAACGGGGCCCGGCGTAGGCTGCTTTCTCCAATGCAAGCCGAAACACCACCTTACTCAGTCTTCAGTGACAGTAGCCTTTTGCGCTGGTACTACTGTACTGTCTACCCTCACTCACCCTTAATAGGTGTGAAGACAGGCCCAAGGAGG
>JAYGXS010000002.1:13908891-13920591 GCA_036362985.1 Ligula intestinalis | reverse complement strand
AGCTGGTCTGTCGCCTGATGTTGGGTGGGCACCCCACACGGCATGGGTGACTGTGATAAAAATCGATTAAATTCCGCGTGGGTGTCATCTGTACTCTCGATGGTGGGCTGCGCAACCCTGGGGTCGTCGCTAAACGATAAGCGATGCTCACGCCAACACCAATACCTGTTCGCTGACCTCATCTGCTATACTTGCGTATTTCATTTACGAGTTTTAATACGTCTGTCCTGGGATCCGGGCATTTCCCTCGGGGAAACCGCTATTAAAGGTGCAAACTCAAGGAAAGAAAAGGACAGATAAAGACGATGCTCTTTGTTATTTATCGAAATGTTTTTCTAGCAAGACGTTAGTCCCACTTCAGTCGTCATTGTGGCTATTTCTTAAGTCCTAATTGACTGAATTAATGTTTGGAACAGCAAAATTTCACAATTTCGACGCATGCATACTTGGATAACTGAAGAAGTTTTTATTTTCGAGACGATATAATGAAGCGAAAGAAGGTCTTCGGATAAAAGAGTGTACTCGTGTTGAATTTTCAAGCAGGTAACACCGAACTGTTGTCAGACGAAATGGGAAGTTCTGAGGAAGATTGTTGCACTAGAGCGTTTTGTGAGGGGAGGCAGGTCTTTGTGTGTGTTCGACCATCGATTTTGCTGAAGTCCACCAAGTGCACCAACAGGCTGGTTCATAAGGTGACGGCCTACGGCGGTAATTTCAAGTGATAGCGGATGTAGTTAGCGCCAGCCGCACTCTCAACCGTCGTCCGGGGTCAAGAAAACCAAGCGGGACCCGGCGTAGGCTGCTCTCGCCAATGCAAGCCGAATAACCGCCTAGCTTAATGTTAAGTGACAGTAGACCTTGTGTGGGTACTACTGTACTATCTACCCTCACTCACCCTTAATAGGTGTGAAGACAGGCCCAAGGAGGCCGAGACTGATACGGCTACTACTGTTTCTGCCAATACTTACGATCAGTGTTGCCGAGTCTTAGAAGTACTGGTACTATTTCTGACGCTAAAATTTGTCAGTTCGAGTAACTACATTTTTGAGGCCCTGAACACATCAGGGCTTGCTTTGTATTCTGCCCTCTCAACTTTATCCTCCCAGGCTGTGTCCGTTTCAACTAGGAGCTGGACTACGCGGACTAGGATACTGCTGCTATAATTACTTGCCTATGCTAAATAGCTAATTCTAGTAAACATAGTTACTAAGACCAGGCCTGTGTGTGTATGTAGGAAGCCGGCACCCAGTGTGCACTTCCAATCTATATGAGGTAAAGTAGATTACAGTAGCCACCGGTCATAAAGCTCACCTCGGGCCCAGACCAAGTTGGGCTCAATAAGCGGTGAGCGCACTAACCGGAGAGTCCTAGTTCTTAATTAGCAAACGCAGGATAGACACTATGCATTAAATACGCACTGTATTATGTGTAGAGCTTGGTCATGTACAAGAAAAGAATGTTGTTTGCGTTAGCCCTTTGCGCGTGCGGCTTTCTCGTGTTGGGGATTTGTCCTCCTGACCCCTCATGTCTGCTGCCGTCTGAGCAGCGTGTCGCAAAATTTAACTTGAAAAATGAAAACAAATCACATCTGGCATCTTGTTTTGCGTAAGACTGGCAAAAAATTGTTTAACCAGTTGCGCACGCAGAGTGGTGAGAATCTCACTCTATCCTGTTGGCAAACTGGGCTTTGTAGCCAGCGACTGGGCTTGTTAGCCGGCGGATTTTGCTGTGTAAAATTCCGTCCCAAGCTGATTTGGGCTTAATACGCGGCTGGGCCTATTAACAA
Organism: Ligula intestinalis; assembly: GCA_036362985.1. Taxonomy (NCBI): domain Eukaryota; kingdom Metazoa; phylum Platyhelminthes; class Cestoda; order Diphyllobothriidea; family Diphyllobothriidae; genus Ligula; species Ligula intestinalis. The sequence continues at coordinate 13,918,805 of JAYGXS010000002.1, read as the reverse complement.
TGGGCTTAATAACCGGCGACTACTGTAATAGTTTATGGGTTAAGGCAAAGCGTTATTAACTATGAGTACAATTTCTACCATACCATTATGTCTCACGCAGTGCCTTTTGCCGTATATAGGCTATCTGCAGTTCTAGTGTACTTCAACTTACATGAGGTTTAATTTACCGTTCTGGAGTTAGATTAGTATATTCTGCAGCGCAAAGCACCGCGCACACAATTAATTTACATGCGGAACCACATACTCCTAGCGGCCGCGGAAAACAAACTAAACTACATTTGAAGCATGCTGTTCCCGGAGAGAACTTGAAAATGGTTATAGCTGTAAGATTTATTGGTACCATAAATTTCGGTAGAGCTCCTCAGTTACAACCTCTCATTGCATTGCGGTTCACGAATGAGAAAAACACGAAATTGAAAATATGCAGAAAGGTCATAGGTCCTAGTCAGATAGAGAAAGAAGGTTAAAACAAAATTGGAGGAAGAAAACAGGGAATTGAGTTGTGGGGAATATTGGGCTGGAGAATGTGCGAATCTGGGGCTTGTGGTTACCAAGGTAAGGCAAGGTTAACCACGTGCTCCAACTGTTTGCAGAGGTCCGGTTTAAAGCGTCTAATATAAGCAGCTTCCAGGTAACACAAGAGTCGAGATGTTCGTGCTCTGCAAGCAAGAAGTTATAGGATCTACCGAATGACCCGTGTCCAGTAGGTGTTCAGTGATAGAGGAACGAGGAGAACGATTTTCTTGCCTGAATAACCAGCTAGGTAGATGTTCCTTGGCTCTGGTTGCCAATTGTCTTTGCGTACGCCCTATGTACTTGCAACCACAAGTGCAAATGAATTCGTAAACGCAATTAGAGGTGGCGTGCAAAGGAAGGGCATCCTTGACACAAGGAGTCGGCAGGGGCTTTGTTGGAGAGCAAATTATGAGTTCTGCTGCGTAATAGGTTCTTTCTATGGTCTTGAGCAAGCGCCTCTTGATTGTGTTTAGGACGTCATCCCCCTTGAAGGGCAAGGACATAAATACTGGCTTCTTCGGGGCTAATTGTTCACATATTTTAGGTCGTAGAGGTTTACTATATTTGTCTATAAACTGAGGTGGATATCCACGCTTCAGTAAAGTAGCTTTGAGACAACCTAATTCTACGTCCAAAGTATCCACGGAACAGATTTTTCTAGTCCTCTGGAAAAGGTTACAAACCAGGTTACGTTTCCATTGAATGGAAAAAAAACTTATAAAATTTAAGTATTGACCATTCCAGGTTTTCTTGTGGAAGACTCTCCGTGAAATGGAGCCATCTGTCTGTCTGGACAAGTGGACGTCAAGGAAGGAAAGTTGGTTATCACGTTCCAGTTCCATAGTAAATTTTATCTTCGGATGTAACTTGTTTATAGTGGACAGCAATTCCTCGGCTTCTTTCAGGTTCTCCACGATCGTAAAAACATCGTCTACATATCGTCTGTAAATTGTTGTGTGGTTCAATTCTGCGAGCAATACATTTTTCACTGTACGCTTACTTCCACACATTTCTTCCACTGCCTATCCTATTACTTCACCCCTTAACCCCTATGACAGCCGTTTCCGGAGAACAAAAACTGAGGTATATGCTGTGCACTATTTAAACTACCATTGCCATTAATTATGCCAATGGGCTCCACGACTTGCGTCGTTGGCATAAGATGGAAGTCAATTAGCTTGCTACCTTAGCCTTGGTGAATCATTCAGGTCTGCGCCCGATAGAGGCTTTTAAGGACTACAACGCCCGCATTTCAAATAACAGGTCCGTCATTAAATATTCTGACGTAGGCGTACGCATGTGCAGAGCCATCGAGAAAACCGGGTGGGCAGGTTTGTGGAATGCATGAATCCTAGTAATGGGGGGCTTTGTGGGTGGGGCATATGGGCAAAGCGTAAAGAAGCCGGAGATAATGGCCTAAAAAGTACGCCGGAAACCTTGGTAGCGGGTGTTGTTTTAGTGGGTAGACAGTTTACATGGTCCTGCCTCCTTCAGAAAAGGGAATTTTGAGCCCATAGCAAAAATAGAAGGGAAGGAGAATGTTTGATTGACGCAGAAATGAGAGTTACGTAAATGCCCATGTCTGTCATTGAATATTTTGGTGGAAGCCTTATGCGCCCAGCCAATGAGAAGACCAGTTAGATAGGTTAGTGTAATGCAGGAACCGTAACAATAGAGGTTTTTGTGGTTGGGGAAAGCATGAAAAGGCCGAGGAGAATGGCCTAAAAAGTAGGATGAAAACCTCGGTACCAGGTGTTGTTTTTAGCGGAATTGTGAGCCAATTGCGAAAACTGTTGGGGAAGGAAAGGTCTGATTGACGCAAAAAAACGTGCAAAAACGCCCATTAAAAAAATTCAAAAGATAAATTTGCGAGTACACATTCGCCTTGGATAATTTCTCTTCCGGCCTCTACACGTACATCGTAATTAACTAAATAAAATATGTGGGTTGGTAGAAAAAGAACGTTTACCCGAACCGAACGCAGGCCAGCCAATAGGAATGAGGAAGGTCACGATGTATCTAAACCTAACTCTGCTCCCCCAACCCAAAAGTAAGTTTCTACAGCCAAACCCCGTTCCTTGAACCCAAAGCTATACAATTGAGCCTCGGGTGACGAGCAGCCCCGTCTACGAGCATTTCAGATAACGAGCGAACCACTAGGAGAAAAGTTGTTTAGAATGGCGAGCCTCCGCTCGGTTAACGAGCTGTCCGTGCCTGTGTCCGCCGTTGGGTCTTGCTTCCAGGATGTGGGTCCTCGGTCGCATGCAGTCAGTGAACTGGTGCAGTTTGATTGGCTGCCTTTTGCAAGACGAGCGTGTCACATAACGAACTCGTTGCCAGCACGGATTAAAATCAGTATCCGCGAGGTTCTACTCTGCCTCTATATCTAACTCCCCCCCCCCTTCTAGCATCTGTTTCAATTGCGAGCTTGCCTTTCGCTGTTTACTAAAGCTTTCCACATAGGGGAAAATGTTTTATTGTATGCCACTGACACGCCAAACCGACTAGCCGACTATTGACGAACATTCCCTGCAAGCCAACTTATCACCGACGTTAAGAAGCCGAACAGTCGGTAGGACACCGGTGTGAATGCCATCTTCCCCCAAGGGTAATCGAACAGGGAAGGGAAGGGGGAGGGGCGACGGAAGGTCGCATTACAGAGTCAACCGAACGGATAATGAGTAGAATGGGTAAAAAAACCTCCTCAGCTTTACGGGCATCTCACAAGGCGCTTAACGGACGGCTGATAACTACTGCTCCCCTGATATGGGATAGTTCGACCATCGAACTCGATAATGGCCACCACATGCCCAAGAGCAGGAATGGTGACTGTAATCGGGTGTAGTGAAAGTAGACGAGCAGACATCTACCACACTCTTAACCCTCTCCCCGCTTGAACCGGTGACAAGACAAAGTCGAGATGGCCGAGACGGAATCAGAGGTAGACCACTTTCTCCAATTCAGGCCAGACCACCGCCTACTTAGTCTTAAGTGGCGATAGTCTTTTGCGCTGGTTCTACCGCACTATTTACCCCCACTCATCTTCAGTAGGTGTCAAACCAGACTCAAGGAAACCAAGTCTGTTGCTGCTACTGCTATTTCTAATACACTAAACTAGGGGGGTAGCTGAATGATAGTATTGCTAGTACTATTTCTGGCTGAATTATTAGTAGGAGTGACGCTGATTGAAGTCAGCACTAGGCTCATCTCCCCTTAATCTCAATAAGATGTGTAGTAGTACTGGTACCAACGCTGACGCTACCATTTGTCAGAGGTGAGGCCGATTCAAGCCAATGCTGGGGCTCATACCTTCTGATCTTAACAAAGAGTGTGAAACTGGGTTTAAACTAACCCGAGTAAGTACATTTTGGGGCGCTGAGCACAGCAGAGCTTGCCTTGGTTTCCACCCTCTTAACTCTCTCCACCAGGCTGTGTCCGTTTCTCCTAGATTCGGACTACGATACTGCTGCTAGAAGTACGTGCCCATGCTAGGGTGCTAATTCGAGTAGTCACGCTTACTAAGAACAGTAAATAGTTTACTATAATACGGCCTGTGTGTGCTTTCTAAGAAGTCGGCACCCAGTATGCACTCCCAATCTGTATGAAGTAGAGCAATTAGCTTATGGGTTCAATGAAACGTTAGTAAGTAATAGCACAAGTCCTACCATGCCTTTATTTCGTAAATTTTGCCGTCCGTAGACTGTTTAAAGGCCTACTACAGTATCTGCCTGTAGCTTGGACTGTACAGAACGTCTACTCATATCCCCTCGATCCCAGCAGGGACTGTGAATCAGGTTTCATGCTATAATGAGTAAATACATGTTTGAGGCCCTCTCACCTCTGTTCACCAAAAGCTATGCCAAATTTTACTGAGTTTACGCCAGGATCTTGCTGCTTGATGTAAGATGCCGCTTCTAAGAGTGCTAATTCTATTAATCATACTTACTAAGGCGAGCGGATATTATATTCTAGTAATATATTCCTATGCTTTTATCAACAGCTGACATGCATCCTATTTTTGCAACAAGCATAAAAGATGAAAACATAAGCTTACGCACATCTTACACTTCATCTGGGTTGATTTTTAAGACACCCGGCAAGCGTTCACGTCCGGTAGGCAGGTGCGACTGTCATCAATGACCTGCACTGGACGGACAATGGTCGTCCCCGCATCTAATGAGTCGCTGATAGCCGGCACCCCGACGTTGCATGCATTCGGAAAGTCTGAAGGGGGCGGGGCGATTGGGGACAAGAAGGCATGACCGCATGAAATAAACGGCTAGGATTAAGTAGTAATTAACCTCCTTTATGTGGCCATCCCACTGGAGGCGCGCGGATGCCGAGCAGGGAAGACCATTAGCATAAAGGTCTCCCCCGACCGAACGTGTTCATCGGGCTCATTACCCATTCGGCCGGCGGTCAAGGTGGCTACCATTTCGTTTTTTGTCGTTCGCCAGAAAGTTTACAGAAAACAAGTTCAGCAGCAATGTTAAAAAGACTTTATCTTGCAAGAATTCATCTTCTACTCACCGGAATAAAGTTTTAGATTTGCTGACGTCTCGTACAGCTGGGGCGGTGAGCAGAAATTTAAATTCTTATTCTTATCCCGGAGTTCTGACTTTTGAAAATTTGAACTTTATCTTGTGACTGCGGGGCAGGGGTGTGGTTCTCATTTCCACATCTTAACCTCCCCCCTCTCCGTCTTGTGAGTGTAAAAACGCAGGGGCAATTTTGAAGTTTACTTTATTCGAGGTGATTGCTAAACCAGGTTTCGATGCATTTTTGCCCTTGCAGGCGGAAGCAGCGGAACAGCCATGGCAGGCGCCTTTCGAGCCATCAAGGCGGCGGGACTCGGAGAAGGCCATCGAGTTGTGGTCATACTGCCGGACTCCATTAGAAATTATATGTACGTTTGTGTGTGTGTGTGTGTTTTATTGGAGATTAGCACTTTTACGACCCTGGCTTTTACATGCATGACGACTGAGCACACGTCGAATTGACCCGAATAAGGCGTGACTTAGACATTCCTATCGTGCGAGCCAGAATGTCCGATTTTAATTACTTTTCAGGCACTCGTAGTCTGTTTTACTTGGCTGAAGGGTTTTTGATCAGGTCTAACTGGAGCATTTTAGGTACCCTTAACGAAGACTATACCGTATCCGCTCTCTGACTATGAAACCTCGCATTTCGCTTAAACCTTTTCTGTTCGTGCGCTAGGCACCTTTTTTTGGTGCAATACTAACAATGAAATTAGTAAGTAATATCAGGCTATCTCCACGTCTTGTAGCTCACAATCAAAAAAGGTGAACAGAGAATTCCCTTCTTCAAAATTACATGTTAAACTAGCTAACTGCCTCTATGCGATCTTTTGGCTTCAGCGTTACGCAAGCGGTTCACACGCCTAATCTTCTTTATTGATAACTCATTATAGTCTCAGGTAAACACAGGTGGGTTACGATAAGTTCAAGGACTTTGTGGAGGAATTTCTCTTGCATGAAACTCGAATTTTTATTCTTCTTATTCTTAAACCACACGGAAACGTTTAACTTATACTCTTACTTCGGCATAGGCAGGTTTTTATTCCCGTTACTCACCCGACCGATTTTATTAACACCAAACAGAATGGCCTAACCTGTGCCGTTCCCATTTTCAGGACCAAGTTCCTCTCGGACGAGTGGATGTTCGCAAACGGATATTTGACCTTCCCAACGGCAGAGCCCTTTACACAACCGTGAGTGATGATATTTAGACAAGTGTCGTTGAAATGAATCTTAGCTTCTATCTCCCATGGACCGGCAAATCGCTTTTCCTCCTGAATAACCAAACTTCTCTGGTCTTTCTTGATCAGACGGTTTTGGGGGTATAAGTCGTTTTCTCACTGTATGACAGGTTTCAGCATAAAAACATGCGAGTCTGGGGTTTATCCATAATCTATATCACCATATCATAGGCTTGTGGTCCTGTATGAAACTGATGAACTTGTAGCGTCGAAGCAGTATTGATTTTTAGAAGTAGGAGGCTTGCCAAGCTGGTTAGGAAGTATACTCTTCCTGTTGTGCCTCAATCTAGAGCCGTCGCAGGCCGTCGCATAGCAACTGGTAATATATGGTGGACTGGAACCAACGAAGGCGGAGGAGCCCGTGATGGCCACTTCTGGCTTATTAGCCGTCATCAGCCAGTCATACCCACTGCCAGGTGTGGATCATCCGAGATTCGAACCCGGGATTTCGGTTACGGGCTACAACACTACCATTGCACTACGGGCTCGTTGCCTTCGTCGGTTGCGATAGAAAATGTGATGGAAGTAGCGCGCTCACTGAGCTGATCTCTGTTCTTCTCCATCATATGGTACATGTCCGAAGGAGTTCAATCGTCACCCGGTCATCACCGTCAATGGGGCGTCCTTACCGCTCGTCCGCAAGCCCAAACTCCTTGGTGTGCGTTTTGATCCGCTCTTCACGTTCGCAGACCATGCCAGGGAGACCGCAAGCAAAGTAAGCCGCTGCACCAAGGTCCTCAAGGCTCTAGCAGGCACATCCTGGGGCTGCGCGGAAGAGACCCTGTCGACTGCTTTCAAGGCGCTGGCCAAGCCGCACCTCACTTATGCGGCATCAATCTGGTCTCCTACGATGAGCTCTTCCAACCTCCGCCGCCTCCAGTCAGCCCAAAACGCTGCCCTCCGCACGATCACGGGTTGCTATAAAATGTCGCCTATAGATCATCTTCATGCGGAGGCTTCTGTTCTACCGGTCGCCCATCACAACACTCTCCTTAGCCAGCAGTTCTGGTGGAGTTGTTCGCAACCCGGCCATCCCAATCATCACCGTTGCACCGCTCCCGAGCCCTGCCGCAACGTCCGGCCGTCTATTCGAGCACTCCACAAGGAAGCTGTTGCCTCGTCTCTCGCGGATCTACCTGTTGATAGCTCTGCCACCAAGACAGGCTTCCAGCGTCTCCACCGGAGATTCATTGTCGAAGAGAAACGAGGTTACCGTCCCCCGGTCCTTTTGGGTGGCTATCCACCTCCGATTGCGGCCTCGGAACGACATCTCCCGAGGGTCAGTCGCTGTATCCTGGCGCAGCTACGCAGTGGCTACTGCATGCTCCTTCGCCAGTACCAGCACCGGCTCGACCCATCCATACCCGACTGCTGTCCCGACTGCGGCGTCTCGCTGCATGACTGCCGTCATCTGTTCGCCTGCAGTTCTCGGCCAGGCACCCACCTCACTCCCGCGGACCTGCGGCTCAAGCCGGTCGAGGTCGCGGCTTTTCTCCGTCTCCCAACTACTCCCAGTTTGGATTCCAGCGGGGATTCCTGATCCAACTATGGGCTACGACACACAAACACATGTCGCTATGCGACCGCCTGTGAGGGCTCTAGCTCGAACTCCGGGGCACAACGGAACAATTATATTCCCTAACCAGTTCGATGAGCGCCCTTCCCGATCGCAACCAACAGAAGAAATGAGCCCGTTGCGCAATTGTGGCATCTTTTAATCCATGACCGAGGTTGTGAGTTCGAATCTCGGTGGATCCACACCTGGCAGTGACGACTTATACACCAGAAATAGTTATTCCATTCTCGCTTGCTTTGTCGGATCTTCCCTCTATCAAGTGTTGTTTGTGCTCGTAGCACTACAACCATCAGGCCGAATCCCGGGTTGCTGGAAAAAACAGAAGGCGCACAGAACTCTCTGTCCCCGCTTCGAGCAGGTAGTGGCCACTGTGTCCAGTCCTGCCTGTGAATGAGACAGTGGTAGAGCAATTTCAAGTGGTGTCCATCTGGTGTGTTGCATTACCCGAGGGCGTGTCAGGAATAGTGATCCATGCTGTATCGGCCGAGGGCTGGCGCCTAGACAGACGCGACTATCTGGACGCTCAAACTGTCTGCAGGTCATGAAGTCGGACACCGCTCGTTTCGAAGTTGTATGACCTTGAGGTGGTGGGCCCTGTCACCTATCGGCCACAGCTCCCCGCCAGACACAGAACAAAGTGAATGTGTCGATTGTAGGGGGGGGGGGCGACTGATGAACGGAAGGAAATAATCTAGTCCACAAAGCAGGCTGACCCACGTGCGTCAGATAGCCCCAGTTGTGGACGCAGTCGTGCATGAACTCAAGTCAAGCCTGCGAGACCGTGGTGTTATAGCTGGGCATCTGCTGGTTAGCAAGCTTGTCGCGACCGTCGCGACACTGTTACAGCTTCTCCCCCCCCCCCCCACTTTTCACACCGTCACTGCTGACTTCCGCCCACAAATTCCGTCGATCCTCTCCTGCGTACGCAGTGTCGTGTGACATCCCTTCCGAAGACGAAGTTACCGATGCAATGCAGAGGCTACGTAACAACAAGGCGTGCGGAGAGGACGGTATTCCTGCAGAAATCTACAAGTCCTGTGTCGACACCCTGGCTCCTTGGCTCCATGAGGTGATTGTACAGGCGTGGCGAGAAGAGACCGTTCCCGATGACTGGGGCTCAGGTATCCTTGTACCTGTCCACAAGAAGGGAGATAAGACAAGATGCGAGAACTAACGTGGCATAAGTCTGATAAATGTTGCTGCAAAGATCTTCGCTGTTGTTCTTCTCAGGCGCTTCCAGTCTGTACGTGACTCCAGTACACGACCCAACCAAGCCGGATTCCGAGCTGGGCGTGGATGTGCGGATCAGATATTCACACTGAGGCGCACTCTAGAATTCCGCCATAGCTACCAGCAACCGACGGCCGTTTGCTTCGTCGACTTTGCCGCCGCATTCGATTCCATCCATCGTGAGTCCCTGTGGCGAATAATGGAACTGGATGGAATGCCGACCAAACTCATTGCGATGATTAAGGCCTACTATCGGTCTACCACCGCACGAGTCCTGGTCCACGACAATCTCTCTCAGTCGTTCGATATCCGGTCTGGTGTCCGACAGGGCTGCGTCCTTTCGCCCATTCTGTTTAACTACGTCATTGACTGGATTCTCGGCAAAGCCCTACATGAAGAGGACGGTGTTGAACTTGCACCCGGACGCCGACTTACTGATCTTGACTACGCCGATGATATTGCGCCGTTAGCCTCAAACTTTGATGGTCTACAGTCAGTAGTGTCGCGGTTAAATAAGATCGCTATGTCGGTTGGCATGTCCATAAATTCTGGAAAGACAAAGTTGTTCTGGAGCAGCATCCCTCACCAGGAAAAGGCACCCCTGGGGATTAATGGCCATCAACTTGAAGAAGTAGACAGCTTTAAATACCTCGGGGCGAGGCTGCTACCGAATGGGCAGAGCAAGGACGACATTGTCTCCCGTATCGACGCTGCTCGCTGGGTTTTCTCAATCCTTCGAAAGTGCCTATGGATCCGACGTGACATCTCCATCGCCACGAAGATTCGTGTTAACCGTGCATTCATCCGATCAGT
>JAYGXS010000002.1:13847558-13897151 GCA_036362985.1 Ligula intestinalis | reverse complement strand
GAGATAGGAGTCGGTGGGAGTGTGGATGAAGTTTGAGTTTAAGTTGTCTAGGTCAGCATCAACATGTGCCAGTGTATTGCATTGACCAGTGAGACGTTTGAGACTCTTCCATATTTCGGAGGAAGTGAGAGGAGTGGAAGATGTAGAAGAAGTAAACAGCTGACTAACAAAAAGGTCATTCAGCCTGGAAATCTCACGCTTTATCTGGACGTTCAGATCCTTTAGTCTATCTCGCAGACCTAGTTTATAGAACAATTCCTTTTGACGTCTCAGTTTTTAGGTGGAGAGAAGATATTCTGTCAGGTCTAACCATGACAGTGTCAAGAGGACAGCGGACGTTAAAAATGTTGTTTAAAAAAGTAGTGAGATGTCTACAGCATGATTAGACATCTGAGTACTCTAGAAGGGTAGAAATATTGGCAGATATGACGGTCTGCAGCAAAGAAATATTATGCGGGGAGGTGTCTCGAATCCTTAGTTTCCTCTCGGGAATTACTAACAGCCCTTTGTTAGAGCTACAATAGATGGTTGGCAAGCCCAATAATGCAGCATGATCTGAGCCTGCCAATGGTGCTCTATTTTTGACGACAAATAGTTTGGGGTGGTTGGTCAATATGTGATCCAGAGGGGCGTCGGCACGAGTGCCAAGTGCAGCTCTGGGACACCTAATTTAATTGGTGGCCCAGTCAGATTTTTTCTGACTTGGTTCATGGACTCATGGCCGTCTTAGTGGACAGTAGTCATCACATAAGCGACGTTTACGGATATTAACTGTTTACGGGGCGGGGTGCCAGCCCAGAGCCCTCGTAGGTGGTCGCAAGGCGGCGAACGCCCGGAACTCTAGAGGTGCCAACGGCAAAGAGGAGTTATATAGCTCACCCTAAGTGAATGAACGTTTTACATTATTAATCATCAAGCAAGTGCAACGGAAAGTAGAGTTCAAAAAAGTGAACTCAAGCAATCGATCGGTAGTTCTTAGGGTGAGAGGTTTTAAGGGATCAAAGTGTCAGATTCTAGTTATACTGGATAAAAGTCGCTTGTGCAGGCCCACGTGGGTTTTATAAACCGTAGTCTTCTGTCTTACGGGACTGATGGGAAAGAGGGGTTTATGGGTGGGGAAAAAGGATGGATAGTGAAGAATACGTGGGGAAATTAGTTGCAAAAAGTCGGTAAAAATAATTAAATGTGTTAATTGCGGGCGCTATATAGCGCCGGCATAAAGCACGTAAAACCAAAAATGAAATTTTTTAGCGGGATGCCCTATATTCAACAAATTCACGGTACTGAACTTTAAACGCAACCCAAACACCGAAATGAAAACTAACGGAAAATTAGTGCAACAAAAGTGCATAAAAATTATGACAATGTCAACATAAGAATTTTTTAAAGGAATATTTCACAGAAAAAAAACATAAGAGCGTTTGGCGCAAAGTAAGCCCTATTAAACAAAAAGAGGGCAGTGAATGCAACACGCAAACATACTTACAAACCCAAAATTCTTACCCCAAAAATTAATCCTAAAACTAACCCATATCACAAACCCTAAACCCCAACCCTAACCCCAAACCCTAACGCTAACCCTCAACCCTAACCTTAAAAACTAACTAAATCCTAGACCCTAACCATAAAACTAACCCTAACCATAACTCGAACCATAACACTAACCATAACCTGAACCCTCACCCTAATCCTAGCCCTAACCCTTACTCTAGCGGTGCAGTAAATGCGTCCTTAATAAAACCAGTGATAAATCAATAACGCAAACCTAAACTTCCTTCCTAAGGTATTTTTTTTGAATAGCAAGTGGAACAGTTGCTTCTTTATTAGCGAGATAAGTAGGGTAAGTGTAATAGCAAGGCTGGAAAGACGACGAATGCGAACCGTCGATTTAACTGAGTAGACGTAAATGCCACTACATTCTCCCTGCCAAGTATGCCCGTGTTCCAGAGTTTTCGGACCATCCGATGCAGCACTTGTGGAAATCCCGATACTTTAGTCACAGTGACCGATGAGGGCACAGCTGCTTTGCGAGGCGGACACGATTGTGACTTGTTATGAAGGGAGGGAGGCATTATTCCGCTGCACCTACCTAAATCATTATTCTCTCAATCCCCCGCGTTCCAATAGCAATGCAAACTCAGAGACTTGCACGGAAACTGTAGCTGACCAAGTTCCACCTTCTTTTTACGTCTGGCAACTCACGACATGGTCTCCAACTCCACGCGAGTAGTGGAGGAGGAGATGGGTTCACAGAGGTGAGAGTAAACAAAAGCTGGATACGAAAATCATTACAGCCTGACCCTCGGTCTGCAAAAGTACAGACTTACGCCGTCAGTTGGCAACCTTCTAAGCCACAGCTGTTGGGGTGTCATGCTAGGTCACGAGCAGGCTTCTTTGTTTACCTGAGGCGGGTAGGTGCTTTATGCGAATTGGATTAAAATAATTCTTCCCCTCTCTCTCGTCCGTGTCACAGCAGCCAACCAGAATCAAGCTGGTTGACTCCGCGATTACAAGTAGTGCCTGACACGAAGCAAAGCCGCCATCTGATGTCCGTCAGGCAGTGGGCGTGCATCTAAAATACGCGACAGGTGCCATAAGGGCAGCATTAATAGTCTGCTGTCAAGAGCGACGAGATAGCATTCGCAAACATCAACTTCCGTGCCCGCGACAAATCAGAAGCCGGACAGGCTAAGCCTATGCGGTTCACTACTGCAGTGCGTTAATTACTCAACATATCTGTAGGTGTAGCCATTATTGAGGCATACGTGTGTTGGACCAATCATCACGCCTGAAGTCGCGTCCTCACGATGTGCGTCACAAGTGGCGTTCCAAAGCAGTCGACTAGCACAGGTTTAGTAAACCCATTATAACGTTAGGTGACAAGTGATGTTCCCCTTATTGCCCCGATTTTAATAGACGGATAACTTCTGCGACAGTGGACGCGTACACATGCAACAAAGAAGAACCAGTTAGGAGCAATTTCAATTTCCTGTTGTTTACATTTCTTTCAGCTCACTGGGACTGACTCATCCGAAAAGCTGGCCCGTCTACTGGTCTACTTCCCTTACGTGGTTGTCCAGCGCAAGGACGGTTAGTTCTGTTGAAAAATGTTTGCTATACTTTTTATCCTCTTTCATATGGTGTTGGCCATTTTCCCGAGTAAGAATCACTTATATGGCCTCTTAAACCGGAAACGGGGACAGGAATGTCCCGTATATCAAGGGACCCTGTGCATAATTGTAGCAGTAGTAGGTAATCCGTGTCGGGTAATTATTTATCGTAGGGCTGTCCAATGGCCCACATTCCTCAGCCCATGTTTCTTTCGGAGTTCTTAATTAAGGGATATACGCGTGATAAGTACGCAATAATAAAGAAATCAAAGCCACTTTAATTGTTTTACGGAACTCAAATGCGGACGGAAAGGTTGCGGAAAGGACAATAAAGACTGAAAAGAAAGTTTATAGGCCAAGAAAACTAGCAGAACAACTCCTATTAGTAAAAATAATCAAATAATTGTTTGGATCGGCGGAGACTAGACATACTGAAAAGGTGCAGCTAGTTTATTAATATTAGTAACCTCTCTCAGGTGGTGCCATTATGAATCCTTTCCCCGTGTCCTAACCCCAGCACTAGTTCTCACATAAATAGCTGCGATCTTCCAGGCCCGGTTCTTTAAGAAGAGAGAGAAGTCATGGGAAGGCCAGAGTGGTCGGAAGAGCATATTATGTACAGAATAAATGGGATAATAGGCAGCATGTAATTGACTATCAGGTGACCGTACAACCGCAAGCCAGCGGACGGCGTCTGAAGTGATGTCTGCTCGGCAGCCGTCAGATGAGGTCCTGTGTGAGTGTGGCTTGTGATTGGTTGTTCCAGAAGCCGAAAGCAACAAGCCTTCCTAAAAGGCACATTGACAAGCGTCCACAAGTGCACTTCGTGTGAAGGTTATCACTTGAGGCCTATCCGAAACTCTATCTATAAAGTTAACTCTAGCATTAACCCCAACGTTAAGTCTAACCCTTAACTTAACCGTATTCCTAAACCAAACCGAAGACTTCAACCTGATTCTCGCTTTACAGGAATTTGACGCAAAGATGCCTGTATTTTGACCGGTTCCCGTTTCTGTGTCCGATTTAAGGGGCCATAGAAAGTAATCCCTGCACTTTAACGGAGTGCACATAGGCATATGAGCACTAAAATATTCCCACATGCAGAACATTGCGATCTGTGTGTTTTAAAAAATGGGCCTTAGCAGGTCTAGTGCAAGGAACTTCGGCTTTAATAATTTATGTTTTTCGATCATTCTCCGAGATCGGATACCTGTAGCTTTTAGTAAGTTTATCTTTGATACAATTTTATGGCATGCATAATGTAGGTACGTGGTTTCGTCTGTTGAAAGTATTCAGTTTCCGGGGGGGGGTGAATTTTGGCCGTGTTTATACCTTGCAATGCTAATTAGGGTCTCCGAACCAGTCTCATCGCACAGTACTTCATAATAGCTGAATAAATGATATGATGACAGGGAAATCGGGAAAGGTGACATTTTTACTGTGGTGAATGCAACAACACGGGAAGATGTATCGCGTGGTGTTATGGCTAATTTATTTAACCCTAACGACTGCTATCTTCCAGGCCGGTTCCTTAGGAGAGGAGAGAATTCATGGGCAGGCCAGAGTAGTAGGAAGAGTTTATTCTGCAGAAGGATTTAAGAATAGGTTGTAGGGGTTTTGACTGTTGGAGGACACATCCTTCTGCTAGGGCAGCATGGCCCGAAGCGATGTCTATCGGTAGCCACCGCATTGGGGTATGTCCAGACTGGTTGAGGCCAATCTAATGAGGCTAGTCTAGTCTAGTCATGACGAGAAGGTAAGGCGGGCACGTTTGCGCCTGGTCCTAAAGGCACAACGTTAGCGGTAGTAGGGCGCGATGAGTAAGCATGCAGCCGATCATGGGTTCGAATTAGCGCTAGCGGCAACTAGAGCTGATTCACACAGTTTTCATTCATGCAGCTGGCAGGCAAACTGCAGTTCAACTCTTCGTTTTGTATGCTACTTCCGGCAGGCACAACAAGATTACAATCTTGCCTTTTTTGAAGGAAATTAAAAATGCGGTCCAACATATTTAAACTGAATTGACAGATTGTCATCCACATAACTCGGCTAGTCTTTTGTGAGCTGTCATCAAGGTCATAAAAAGTGAATACTGCTCAGGTGCTTGGTGCTATAATTCAATCGAAAATGCACCAAATTATGCCTGCAAATAATGGTACTTCGGTTACCTGAATCAACTTAAAAGTATTCAACGATGTGCTGGTAAAGATCGTTAAACGAAAGCTTTTCATTTATTTATGGAGTAAGCTTTTTCCTTCATTTTTCCCGCCGGTATACATATTTATTGTAGTATAATAATTTAATTTAAAAATAGCAGTAGTGGTTTGTATAAGGACCACCCGAGAGAATGTATTAATAATAAAAAAGTACTTGCACATTTTAGTTGGTCGATCTTCCAAACAATTCTTTCATTATTTAACCAATAGGAGATGTTCTAGCAGACTTCTCGGTCTATAAGCTTGATTTTCAGTCTTTTTCGTTCTTTCCGCATTCTTTTTATCTGCAGTTTTATTCCAGTAAAACAATCCTAAGTGCCTTTTATCTCTTTCTTACTGCGCATTTATCCCGCATTATCCACGCAGTAACCAAGAATTCCGTAAGCTATTTGGACTGAGGACCTTTACAATCTGACCATATGATAAATCCCTACCAAATTAAGGACTCTTTGTAATTCACATTAGGCCTGTTCACCAAGGTCTCATTTTGTCTATTCGATGACCATAACTTTTTTCTCCTGCTTCCAGACTATGTGCTCGTAGTTGCCTCAGACATTCTGAACTATTCAATCAACTGCATGGAAGAAAAGAATGCCAAGGCCTTGGAGGAAGCCGAGCCACCAGCGGAACCGCCCAAAAGGAAGCATAATTTCCAGGCAGCCGTCTAATGTTTCCACCTCACCTGTTCCAACTCAGGAATCGGCGTCCGTACTTGATTCTCATGTGTCCGTCGCCTTGCAGCGTGCGGTTCCATTCCTGGTTTACTTCGCTCAATGTGTCTATAATAAGCTGTGAATTACCATACGAATTGCATAGGGAGATAATGATTTATCATAAACATATTTACTGAACTGCCTTTGAATTCTCTCTCTCTTCCTTTGTAGGTCAGTTGCACTCTAACTATTTCTGATATTCGAGTTGGAAGCTAACTTTCATAAAGTAACCGTGCCCATCGCCAATCACGCTTACTGGGGCCTCGAGGCTTGCAAAGGTACTAGTTCACACGGCGCTCAAACGACCGCTGTTGCCATGGCGATGTAGGGAGGATGTGGGGAGAGGCGATGGAGGGTGACATGACCACCTATGGAGAGCAGGACGCAGAAAAAACACACTGAGGCTTCGCATCCCACTGCCATTATGGAACGAGAGACCCTATGTGAACAAACGTATCGGATAATATTAACAAATGAACGAGTGGCATGACCGTCCAATATATTGGCCGGCGTTTTAATGCTTTTATTTGTCGTGAAGAGATTCCAAAACTGGAAGAAAACACATCCAAGGTTTCATGTAAATTATTGCGCATGTAAACTGAAGGTGTGTGTGGCGCTCAGCGTCGCGTTCTCTACTAAACTAATTCCAGAACGGTAAGCTGGACCACAGGTAATAAGAAGTAGACGACCTAACCACCATTTCCTTTTTCTTACTAATTAAAAAATAATCTAAAGTAATATAATAATTAATAAAATATGTCAACACATCGGAAACGCCTGTTAGTCTGTTGATCGTTCTTCCTGCCTTTTTATTGACTACAGTTTGGGGCGCCTCTATGCGCTCGGTCGTGCGAGGGTGACGGTCGCGCGTTAGTGCGAACATCAGCCATCGCGCCGGGAAAGGCGCGACTGGGCGACCAAGATTTATCCTGGAAGAACACGTCAGTGGCGTCTCGAGTTTGAAAGAGGTGGGCTTTAACACCGCTACAGTTTATCCGCGGGCGCCACAACACCCGCTCCAGGCGATTACCGGCGCCTTCCCGTAGGGTTAGTGCCGCCAGTAGCTCAGGCGACGTCCGCAGCCGACAGGACTCGGATCGGCTACAGAGATGACTTCAGGGGTCCGTACAGGCTCAATCATAGCCATAGCAAAACAGACGTCCACTGTCGATGGTTGCGTCACTTTTTAAGCAGATTCAGCGTGAGAAACTGATGAAGCTAATTAAAGCCAACACATATCAACACGAGCAGGAGGGCTATGCGCAAAGCTCTTCCTTGGGACACTTGTCAAGCTCGGTAGCTTCAGCTACCTGAACACATCCCGAAGGAGAGGAAGTAGATGTGATTGCTGGGACAAGAATTTTATTCGCCTGACGTTTCGAAATCCCTCGCAGATCCTTCATCAGGGACAATATTCACAACGGGTAATTCATACCCTTGGAAGTATTAAGCGGATGCAGTCACTATGCTACTGCAGACTTGTGACAATTAGTGACTCCCCGCTTGTGCGCTAATGGTTTGATGACCGACCTGCGGGCCGTGTCCTGTTGAACTTTCATCACACGTGGTAGAATTGGACGTGATGATTGCTCAGCCATCTGGTTTCCCGGCGTTGGCGCTAGACGACGCGTTGGCCCGTGCTTTCCCCAAGTGGTGACTTGCTTTGGCAGAACTGAACTTCAGCACTGAACATGGGTTGGGCAGGTCGATGCACTTGTTTATAGACTAGGGGCATATTTAACAATCAAAATTCGTTTGGCGCTCGTCGGTCATCAGTGTGAAGACAGAAGAGGTGAAAGACTAATATAGACCCTTACAGAACTCTACAGTTATTGGGAATAACCGTGGATTTTCGTTTGCCGCACTGAATGAATTGAGTGTAGGAAGTGAAGTAGTCACCAATCCAAGAAACAGCCCAGCCGAGAGGGCCGCATGCAGAAGTTGTAATTAGAAGAAAATGGCACGAGATCGTATCGCAGTCTGAGGAGTAGTCAAGAAAAGCTCATAAATATAATTACTACGTGTTTATCACGCTGCGGTTGATGAACATTGACCATCATGTTCATATAAACTTTTGGACTGAGCTAATGGAACCCGATTCCGACCAATTTTCTCCAAGTTACTGATCCATATCTGAGGAGCCCAAAAAGCAGCGATTTCCAAATTGGAGTATCTACCTGAAAATCACATGTGCAACGCTGTGGCACCCACTGACGAGCAAAAACTCTCACATATGTGTGCTGCAGCGGTATTTACTTGTAAATAATACGGTTATGCTCAGGCCTGATCATCTAGCCGGCTTCTAGTTGAGTATTTTGAATACAGACGGATCCCCAACAGCCGCTCGGATTCTTTGTTCGAGGTTGTCTCCTCTAACACTTTAGCTCAAGAACCTAACCACAAGGCAGCGTTTGCAAGCTAACCTGTTTAATGGCGGTTCACGCTCGCCATTACACTGTGCCGTCATTGAGACTTTCGGCTTTTGATAAGGCAGTCTGTGCGCCAGACCTCAGCCCTCCGCGCCCTGGTAACACTATCGTTGCTGGTCCGCGGCTGCTTATTCGCCAGACCCGAGAACCTGCTTATTTCGCAGCTAACCTTCGCTGGGGGCCGTCCCATGTTCCGCCATCTGTGAACGCGCCAGGTAGCCAGCAGCTATGCTAACGGTAGCGGTAGAGTATGCACTGATCACATCTGAACCTTTAGCTAGTACCTGTGCTGTCAGTATGATCTATCATATAGTCCATGCAAAATCCTAGCGCACGCTGACGATTGAGTCTAACACTCCCCTTAAACTCCCAACGTCTCTAAATTAGACTGCGTCAAGTCACCTCTAATGAATCTGCCTGGCGCCCGGTGTGTCCATTCCGTGAACTAGGTCGGCTGCTTTCGTTTTATCGAATAAGCCGGGCTTTGGTGCCTTGGGTTTCTCAAGTTAAGAATGACAGTTGCAAGCATAGCGAATGAACCTTTTGATGACGAAAAATGTACATTTTTTCACCCTCGCCGATGTCGCAATTAACAAAAATGGTGAGGGTCGAGTGCATCCGGTCACGTTCTAAATAACGATGCACGTGGCTACTTAAATTATTTAGGTAGGCATGTTATGCTGCTGTTAGCATCAGCCCAATCGACCCCCAGGTTGCTGTACGCGTTAGCGTTAAGCTTCTGGTATTGAAAACACGATAATGGGGGGGGGGTTGGCAGATTTAAATGATTCAGATGACCCAATTGTGAAAAATGCGCGGCCTTGGTGGAATTCGAACCAACATAACAGGGAAGGCTTTTGTACAGCCAAGTCTTTACCATTGAGCTACGGAGGTACGCCGAAGCTTTTAATTTGATCACACTGGGGTCAATTTACCCGTCCAGCCTACTGCTCGTATGCAATCAACCATTTGGAATTGGCTGTGGAGAGGTAGGGGCGGGCAGGGGAGGGGAGCCTGGAACATAGGTGTGCTGCATTATGTTTAGCCGCTATTCGAACGGTTTTAGGTACGTTGTTTGGGTTGAATATCGTTCATTTAGGGTTCGGGTAAGTCGTATTCTTAATCATAAAAGTAGACCAAGGACTGGGGTTAAGGTAAGAGTTAGGTTTCCATTAGGGTTCGTTTTAAGCTTAGGGTTGGAGTTAATTTTGGGATAAGGACAGACAGCAACAGAAGATTATGTAGGGCACCTACTTAATCCCTAGTTCCAGCATTTTGTCTGACGAAAACGGTGGTTATAGGGTTTTATGGATGGGAACTAGGGGTATATGAGGTGCATAACATCAACTTATTTTGCCGGGCAATGGTTCAATGACCATTGGTTTGATTTTTAATGATTAAATTCTGAATAGTCGAGAAGATGCGAGGCCCAGGTAATTGAATAGAACACGGGAAAATTAATAAAGGATAGTAGCGATTGTCGATTTGGTATAGTTTCAGGAAATAAGTCGCCAGTGCTTCACTAAACCGCCTTGCTTTTTGTTATTTTACCAATTCGGTATGACACATCGTTGTTTTCGAATTGCGCGTTCCTTCGTAAACTGAGCTAGCACAATTGAACAAACTCCTTATTATTTACGACATTCTTTATTTTTACTTCTCACTTGGTGCCCTTTTTCCCATCCATAAAACTTCTGTATACTACTCTTCTCATATCATCAAATATTTTCTACGCTGGATTACGAAATGGCTACGCTTAGACTATATCCCTGCCAATATGACTGCGAGTACTAGACCCCCCGCCGGACGCCCACTGTGTCCTACTGGCACCTGTATCTAGTTCCTTCCCACGCAAGAAATTGCTACCTTTGAGATGTAAGGACTTAATCCAGGCAGACACAACTACACTGCCTCTAAATAATGTTTTTACCCCTGCAACTCTCTTTAGAATGCACAAGCATGCGAATACATCCGCTGATAACTAAAATGAGTCTGCTATCATTTGCTACTGCAAACTAGCCCAATCAGTTATCGACCTTGCTTAGGCATTCATTGGTGACCAGTTGCTGTACAGCACGCACCGAAACGTAAATAAAAAAGCCGTGGGTGAGACAGCAACACGAATAAGGGCGAGCAAGAGGTAGCTGTGCGTTACCTCCTACGGGGAGCAAACGTCTACCGTCCAGCCACCGTCACGCCTGAGCAACAAAAACCCGATTTAACAACATGCGTGCCTCTCATGGGCTTTGAGTAATTGCGTTCCCGTTAATTATATGCTTCGCAATAGACTACAAAACTCGCATTTACTGTCCTCATTTAGCGGAGAATGATACTTCTGTAAAAACTTTCTTCTAGCCTTAAAACGTTCCTAATTCTAAACATGCTTGCTGTCTACCCTTTTCGGCTTCAGGAAAGCGGCCTACAGAGAGCGTATAACGTGGCCGATAGCTGTTGTAATATCCAATAGAAACTGGGCCGCATTCCTAAAGGCCTCATGAACTGCATAACTTTGTCAGAAATTGACCTCCTGAAAAGTTTACCAAAATTCCGCAATTTATTTTTGAAGAGGAACGATTGCCTAAGTAAGGTTGTAATCTTGACTAGTTGTTTAGCATGAACCGAAGATATTTATGAGACACCGGGATGTCCGCTTTTAATACATCTCTTTGGCTGCCTGCCCAAAATCTGGCTAGGTAGAAATGACCTTAAGTAGTTTGCATGTTTAAATTGACTTTCTTTGTCCATATAAATTAGAATGTAGACAGAAGGAACTATCCGAAAAAGACAAGAGAGGATAGGATGGTAATTTCTGGCTTATTAGCCGTCGTCAGCTAGTCATAACGAACTCGAGTGTTGCCCCAGAAATTGGTGCGCTTCTCGATTTTCTAATGCACGACCTTATTGGTTAGAAGTCCAACGCTCCAACCACTGCGGCATGGGCTCTCGGTCGTATCGGTTTCTGATCGGGAATATACAGCGGCAGATCGGCCTACACCAATCAATTAGAGGACGCACAGGAGACATGCACAGAATACTCTTCCCTGTACTGATATGGTAGCCACTCGCGTCTTCGAATTGTACACTCAAACGCAAGGTAATGTTTAGCCTTGAATTTAGGTTTTCATTGAGATTTTTAAGTCACACTAATCCAGGATGTCTCCTGTCATTCAGTTCTTCGTGGTTGCTGGCCCTACCTGCCAATAAAGAGACGACATTGAGTGTTTGTTTAGGAGATGTAAGACCACCAGCTCATATTTAATCGTTTCCCTTCTGTTTTAATTTAACCGGCGTGGTTATTTGAACCATTTGCAACATCACTTATGCGCAAATACTTCGATTAAAAAAAACGGGTAAATGTGGAATCAGAAATCGAGTTAAAAGCCTCCTTAACTTCTTTCCCACAACATCTCTTTGACTGGAATGGATTTTAGTCGAGTGTAGCCCCGTCCGATGCTAGGATCGCCTATGGATGCGTGCCTGCACTTTCTTCTCATGAGCCGTGGCCTAACTGATGTCTAAGTAATGGGTCTCATGGTTCCATAGAAATCCCAAATTACACAACCATTGCGATCGCTCGCGTTTAATTTCTGCATTTGAGGCGTCCTTCACTCTACCCCCCCCCCTTCGCTAAACAACATCTCGACCTGGGTCCTCATTGATATGTGGCAGTCCGCATTCGGTAGTGCTGTGCTGTTTCTTCAAATTTTCACTCCTCAGAACCTTTCTGTATCCGCGCGTCCAGCGCTGACTCATCCTCTTATCTCTCCGCGCTCTTGTACTCCCGCCCATCCCCGCTGTCGACGCGCGTACGTCCGAAGCTAATCGATGCCTCACAAGCTTTGATGCCAATAACTGCACCCTTTCCTGATTGGCTGAGAACTGGACAGGCTTCAATGAACCCGCGCGCATAGGCACTTTTACACCGACTCGACGGGACTGAGAACGCAGCTTGTTGTAGAGCCTTTTCTTCACCGGTAAAGCTGTTCCTCTCAACTCTGTCTTGCCTGACTCTTGCGTTTGGAATCCTTCTGTTGTAGAGACAGCAACTAGCTCTTGATAGATCTTTTCTGGAGGTTTGAAAGCCTTAGTCGACAGTGTGTACTAATTCACCGGAGGGGCAGCCAGTTGGATCAAACCACTCATTTATGGCCGGGTAAGGAAGAAAAGTGGTCACTCATCTACCAGACGTTTCCGAAGTCTCGACCGAGGGCTAAAAGTATGCATACGTTAATAAGCTCCAGCTTGGTTACTCTTTCTGTGTGGCATTAGGGCATTTTAGAGAAGCTGATCGATTTCCCGGTAATGCGCTCGGACTCATGACCACAAGCTGTTCTTTCTAACGCAACTAACAGCCCAATCAAGGGGTGTTCAGTGTCAGTGATCTCATAAAATTTTGAACGACATTCAAAAATGTGTTTTCGAGTTGAAAGGACTACTTAAGTGGGTTTGAAAGAAGCTAGAAGTGATCATTCGGTCTCCTTTGTCTTTTTCGGCTCCTCTTCACTATACCAGGCGTTTCCGAAGGCTCGACCAAGGAGAAAGAGAGGGGGCAATCAACCATCAGCGCCGTCAGTCCGGAGATGCTTGCGCGAGGCGATTCATGCCGGTGCAAGATCGATAAATCGATTGACTGAAGTCTCGGAGGCCCAGGCTTCAATCAATTCACGCCCTGTCTTGCTGCCGGCATGGACAATCACCCCTGCAGCTAAGAAGCTAAACTCCTGACCCGTCCTGCATATGTGGACAGCCACTTGCGGTAATACGGCACCCCGTCGTACAGCCAGCTTATGTTCGTGTATGTGCGATTCAAGCGTGCGTCCAGTCTCCTGTGTAAGTTCGAAGAAATGTAAGCATGGTATGCGACACATTATACCCGACTGCTGTCTAGTCCTTGGTTAACATGACCTGGCTGCACATGGTGGCCTAGGGATGGTGTGCAATTCCGACGCCTTGTCCTACGGCAATGCCCTCGGTCGCTTGTGACACACCCTTGATGTATAGCAGCGCATGCCATATTGTAGAGGTTGGTTCTTTTTGGGGCCTCGGAGGGCGAGCACGTAGGCAGCGGCTTATGAAGGCCTTTGGATAGCCATTCCGCATAAGCTGGCCGCGCAGATTTCAGGCATCACCTGCTTATCCTTCCGGGTTACTGCAGTGAGTCTAGGTTCTTCTGAACAATGTTCGAAAGCTCAACCGAAATAAATTGTGCTTACGGTGATCGACATGCCTTTTTCTTCTTCTCACTTAATTATGCGAACTGAGTCTGTAGTCAGCCGCACGTGAATGTCCGCCGCATGCTGACTCATCGCGCCTCTGAGACCAGACGCAAACCTGTGCGCCTTGCCTTACCGTTGTCACTCCATTTCGTCCAATGAGATGCCCGCATTAGTAGACTAGCCTCATTTAGTAGGTTGGCCTCCAACCGTGTGGATACAAACGACCGAGCGGTGTCTGCCCCCAGGCATCAGTTCGGGCCACGCCACTCTAGCGGAAGGACGTGCGCTCCGGCAAGCAGAACGTCGTCCTAAACATTCTCCTTTCCATCTGCAGAGAATACGCTGTTCCTATCACTCTGGCTTTCCCATGACTCTTCTCTTCTCCTAAGGAACCGGGCCTGGAAGATCGCAGCCCTTAGGATTGAATCAATTAGCCTTAACACCACGCAATAAGTTCGCGTCCAAGGCATGCAATTACACACCTGTGACTATGGGCGTGCGCAAACTCAACGCGTGTGTGTGAGCCAGTCTGATCATCGTTTTAGCCTAGCTCATCTGCAAAGACAGTAATTAGGAGGATCCAGAGGCCAATATAGTAAGCAGTATAAGCAGCTGGATTAAGACAGGGGCGACAGAGATTTCAACAGTAGTTAGGCTGCCATTCGAGGCGATCAGGACTAGAAGACTAGGGCAGCATCAACCTTGCCAAAAGTATGGCGAACTCTTCCGTATGTGAAGAATATATCGGAAGCAGTCAACTACCTGCTCACCCCAACTGGAGTAATAGTTGCGCACGGACAAGAAGCAACCATCAGGCACTAGGTCATGAGATCGAGAGACCCACTGCCACGGCAGGAACCGATTGGAGTCGTTCACTGGATCTGGTGCAGTTGTAGACCAAGCAAATACGTCGGAGAAACCGGGAGATTACTCCGGACGCGGATGACCGTACATGCAGCGGCGCTGGGGAAGAAGGACTCATGATTCTCAGGCCCACATTCCATCAACAAGCGCAAAAATTTGGTGTTCCCATACTGCGTACTAAGACACTGCCTGAGCAAGAGAATCAGTCACGTGGAAAGGGCCGGGCTCAGCAACAAATCTGACTACAGAAAGCCTAATTGTTGCCCAATTATCAAGCCCACCAGAAGTAAATATCGAGTTCCAGGAAGCAGTTCACAAGAAGATGCGATCACTGGAACAAGAGTTTTATTTTCTTGACCTTTCAGATTCTGTCGAGAATCCTTAATCATGGATGATGGTAGGTTAGTCTGAGCCATGCGCAGATAGGGGTAAAACATGCACGGATCGCACGATATTTATTGTTCGCAGCGGTCATCCGCGTGCATACTATAATTATCAAGTCCGCATCCGACACGGGCAAGGGAATCACGGCAAGTAATGAGTCAAACGCGAAGTGTCAAGCCAGTACCGCATCAATTAAGACCGAAGCGGTGGCTACATGAGCTGATAATTATGGTACGCATGCCGATGACCTCTGTGAACTATAAATACCGTGCAATCTGTGCATATATTGCCACAATCTGCGCATGTCTAAGTCTTTTCTACGATTACCTATGATAAAGGATTCTTGACAGAATTCGAAACGTCAGGCAAATAAAATACTTGTTCTAGTGATCGTATCTTCTTCTTCTGAACTCAGGCATTTGACAGCACAAGATAAGTGGCTTTTGGGAGAGCGAGAAGTGAACCTGCCAGAGGCGACCAGTGGTAAAACCTCCAGAATGATGTTGACTTGTCCGATCGAGCATGCACGTCCAAGCATGCAAAAGGCAGACAGGCAAGTCGAAATACGAATGTACAGTTCTGCGAGTGCTGCAAACAAATTTCCTAAATATGTAAATGTTTGATTATTTATCCCATACCAGCGGGAACGCATTAACGAAAACTAATCAATAATGAGCAGCATTAAGGATATTAAGTACTTAAAAGAATTATACAAAGTACGAAATGTTTGTTAAGCAAAATAAAATTTTCTCGATAATTCACAGCTTCTGGAAACGTCAAAAATAGCTATAAACAAGAACAATAAATTTAAATAGTTTGTTAAGTATAAAAATTAAAGCAGCCACTTTTTATACAAAAAGAACTTGCCTTCAGTCAAAATATTTTTTATAGGTGGGAATGATTGGATACGTAGTTACTGAATATCGTTAAATAAATTCTCTCTTCATTCCCGTAAATTTCGGTGCATTCATTGATCAGTTTACCAATTGTCCGTTTGTTCGACGTTTACATCACACCCTTTAAAATAATATATAACTAAACATCATTTACTGAAAAAACGAGCCTTTGGATATTATTTCCTATGCAGCTGGCCGTGTTGCTCAAAGTTGGAAATGCTTCAAAACAGCAAACCACATTTTCGAGCATACAACATGTCTGCTAGATACCACGCATATTGTTATTCCTACGATTAATAAAAAAGGTTTCCATACTAGGTAAACTCTTTAAAAAGTGCTTTTATTGGATATTACGCTGACGAAATTCTGTGTATATTAGTTTTTACCAAGACAATCTCACCGGGAAATCGGGGACAGTTGACAATTTCTCTAATGCGTCTGAAGAAAAACGATTAAATTTGACTGGAGATGAAAGAATATACCTTTCTCTTTATAACGGATTATTTTTCACGAAAGGAGATTTACTTTAAGATCCGTAATAAACGTGCGAATGCAGAAAAAACAGGCAACTTAGCTGCCCATTTTTGGAATACTTATTATTATTCCGTCTGTTCCGTTTCTAAATAACGCTTGAGTGGAACCTATTGTTTACAAAAAAGTATATTTCTACCTGACTGACACACAAGAAGGCGTTTTTAATTCCTCTTCGCCGTAACATGTATGGCAAGGTTTGGTTATGTGCAAGGTCAGGGGGGTGAGGTGTAAACGAAACGTGACAAAACGTTTTTACAACATTTTGTGCAAAAAAAACTTCACAGGATAGCTAAATATAATTTTTAAAACTTCTATCACTGCTTGTTTCAGAAAATGAATGCGATTCCTAAATTTTCGCATTAGTTCCATTTGATTGACTTCGCAAAAATTTTTTCCAGTACTGGAAGGGATTATTATTCCACCTTTTTTTACTAATTATGGAATTCTTCCACAGCACAATGTATATTAGAAAAAAGTTTCATCCTGTCTTTCCTTATAACCTACGGAATTCCTTTTATATAAACATACTCATGATTTAGCAAAAGTGGGGGTCTATTTCCCCCAATAACTTGAAATAAGAGGGCAGTTTTCCAAACCAAAGCCTTTATTATTATTATTAACTCCACTCAGTTGATCAAAATAACCTGCCCAGATATACACTAAACTACCAAGTTAAATTTCGTCCTTAAATTTATTTGCAGGATTCGTAGAACTGTAAGCTTATGGCAGTGGCTTCAATCGATAGGGAAGATCCTATCCGCTGCGATCTTCAGGCCCGGTTCCGCAGGTGAATGCGAAGACGTTGGATGCCAGGAGGGAGAAATAGTGTAATCTGTATAGGTTGGAGAAAGTCGGCAGCTGAACGGGCGCGCGTGCGCACCTGCGAGGGTGGCGTCCGAAGCGGGTGTAGCACCCGCTAGCAAGGTCATGTGTAAGTCAGCTAAGGGAGGTAATTGGCCAGACCGGATTGGGGTCGGCGGACACCGGTGCGCATGTGCAAGCAGTCACATGAGGCGAGAAATTGACCGCTGCGTCTACAAGTCCTTCCAAGTGTCCGTGTCGTCCTGTGGGGAAGGGGCGGTGAGCTGGAAAATAATCTCAGTGCCGTCATCATTGTCTGCACTTTTTGGGACAGCGTCTTGCGCTTATTTAACATCCGTCTAACTTCACGTTGAGTGGCATTTTTTCTGCATGGCTAATTGACTTGGCTTCGTAGAAGCCAGAGTGATAGAAAAATGCAGTTATTAATCGTCTTTTATGCCATAAATAGACAATAGTTAATCAGACACCAAATAGTATATCAAGTTGTAAAGTGCCATCGTCTGTGAGGCAATTTGAGTAGCATTTGAACCACTTTATCACTAATTTATTGTTAATCAGTGTTCTGGGAAATATTAAATTCTTACAGGGGTTATGTTATCACAAGCATGCCTCACTCAGTGGCTGACCCAACGCTTTTGTGTTAAGGTCTAACACTGCAAGGAAATTGGGAAGCTAATTGAACCCCGTGGTGTGGCTTTTGAAAAGTTCCGGAGACTTTTACACGCGCTTTCAAGCGGAAAAGAAAGGTTAAGCTTATGTGTACTGCTAACTGTTTGCTAAAGCATTGTGCCACGTCGGAAACGCAAAATCCTCTTCAGTGCCAGTTGCGAGTGGAGTGCCTCAGGGCTCCGTTCTCTGGCCACTATTGTTCCTAATCTACGTCAACGACTGCAAGCATGGATTTGTCAGTAATGGAGTCTTGTTTGCAGGTGATATTAAGATATGGCAACCCAGCAGAAACGCTTACGATGAACAAACTCTGCAAGAAGGACTTGACCGCCTAGGTGTATGGTCCAAAAAATGGTTAATGCGGTTTAACTTTGAGAAGTGTGTCACATTGCGACTCAAGACGAAGAAAGTGAGCGCGACGGATGACTCACACAACTACGTACTCGATGGAAGGTGCCTGTCGAACGTCAATGAACAAAAAGATCTGGGTATGGCTATTGTGCCATCCCTGAAGTCGTTTTTACAGTGTGCTAGGGCTGCCAAGAGGGCGAACAGTGTTCTGTTTGCCATTAAGCGAACTTTTGTCGACATAGACAAAAAACTATTCGGCAAAATCTATGGAACATTTATTCGCTCACATTTGAGTATGGCGTTCAGGCGTGGCGACCATGGATGCGCAAAGATAACCAGATGCTGGAAAGAATTCAGCGAAAGGCAACGAAAATTGTAAAGGGTATAATGTCTTCATCTTACGAATGTAGACTTGAAGCACTAAACTTTTTCCCCCTTGAGTTTAGACAAATCCGCGGCGACCTCATACAGACGTACCGCCTCGTGAGGAATCGGGAGTGTGCCCTGAAGTTTGATGACTTCTTCGCCTTCGCCATTTAAACCAACCTCCGTAGGAATTCCCTCAAATTGCGGGGAACCCTATCCCATCTAGAGGTCTGCAAGTAGTCGTTCACACAACGAGTCATCGGTGCCTGGAACGGACTGCCCGAGGAGGTTGTAATGGCGAACTCAACTGGATGAACATCTACTCAACACTTACCGTTCATAAGTACAAGGAAGCAGTAATAATTCACGCCCCGGAAATACATGTAGATAAAACTATACATTTGTATATGCTTCTCACTATTTTACAGTAGCACATTTTATGTTGGATATATTATGTACACAAGAGACTATTCTGACTGCTCACACGCACACGTTAAAATTTGTACATGCATATACGTTACTCACTGTTTATAGTGACATATTTTATGTTGGATATTCCATGCATACTGTTTTCAATAGGGTCTTCAAAGGCATTGCCTACGACCCTAAATATACTGATTTATACTGAACCATTTTGCCAAAAAGATGCCCAGGAATATGTGCGAGTCTTGTTCGGGACACTTATCATTCATTATTTTCATCAGATTTTCAAGGGCAACATATGTTGTAACGATGACATCTGTGTTTGGCCCCGTCTAATTAGGCCCATTGGAATCCCCAAGGAGTTTCACGATAGGAAGGACATAAAACTGAAAGCCATCCGGGAGAGTTTATATGTACAAAATGTGGAGTTGCTGCCTTGGGTGGCAATTGCCGCTTGACAACGCACTGAATGTCCCCGGTCCTCGTAGCGAAGCCCGGCAATAGGGCGGACGGGCCTTGTGCTTGTCAGTCCCTGTGCAACTCACTGTCTGAGATGTGACAGTGGCTTGTACGTGATTTTCAAGCGCGTTCGGTTGTGACATGATTGTGCGCGTTCGAATAAGGTCATTTGCTGTGTGAGGCACCTAAGTGGCCCTTGAGGAACTGCGACCAGTTGGGCACGCGCGTGGGCTTACGTGTGTCCTGTGCAGAGGTTTAAAGTAATCGCGTGGACACAGCCACCGCGAAGATACACGACATTGAAGACAGTCCGCGTTGACAGAGGAGTAATCGTGGCAGTCGGTCACAGGCACGACGCCTCAGAAAGGTTGACATTCGGTTAGACTGGACTCCTAACAGTATAGAACTGATTGCCTGTTGCAAATTTAACCCAAAAGGTTGCGTTCCAAAGAACTTATTCCCAGTTCGCACATCAACTTCCAAGGAAAGTAAAAAAAGTAACATTAAAAAGGGCCACATATACCAGAAAGCCCATGAGGAAGGCTGGGATGCTCCCTTGTGAGTCTTAATCCTCACAGCTGCGCCATAATGTGACACAAAATCAGCAAAACACGTGTTTTGGCTCTTAGCTAGTACCCATGTTAGAGTTATGGTGAAGTAATCAGCAATCGCTGAGCACTAAAAATTTCCATAGTTAGCACCAATGCACGGGCTTTTCAAATGCCTAATAAAAACTCATTTCAGCGTCGAAGAAGTCTATGGACGTTCGGATAACCATTGATGGGCCCTTAGCACCTCCAGGTGTGTGGGTGTAAGTTCGACCATCGATTTCAACGAGGTCAACGATGTGCTCCAGAGCAGGGCTGGCAACTGGAGACAGAGACGAGATTTAAGTGAGATAGACGCGCAGCTGTCTACTTCACTCTCAACGCTTACCCGCTTGAAACGGTGACAAGAAAAAAGTCAATATGATCGAGCAGGAATCGGGCATAGGACGCTCTAACAAAACACCACTTATTTATTCGAAAGTGACAGTACACATTTGCGCTGGAACCAACGCAACATTTACCCTCACGCATCTCCAGTAGATGTCAAGCCACACTCAAGGTAGTGGTACTGGTACTTATAGGGGTAAAGTTGTTTGCGGATATTCTTGATACAGTAGCATAGACGCGTACACCGATCAGTCAGAGGACCCACTCGTCTCATCATATTGCCTTTAGAGCTCTCTCTCTCGAGGCTCCAACACAAGGCGTCTAGGATATAGGCACAAGGACATTACCAGAACAGACAGAGGACACTAGTAAGGCCTTTACTGCTTTGTTAAGCGTCATCGACCAGTGACAACCAACCCCAGTATGGCCGAGGAAATGGCTGCCGCACCGACATTTGAATTCGCGATCTCTCCCGTGTGGGCGAACGTCTAACGTTTGAGCTATGACCTCACGGTCTAGCTGGTATAAGATCGGGAATATACAGAAGCATAAACGCATACACCGATCTGTCAGATGACCCACTCGTCCCCCCCATATTGCCTTTTAGCTCTCTCTTTCGAACCTCCACCGCAAGGCGGCTAGGATATAGGCAGAATAACATTACCAGCAAACACAGGGGACATTAGGAAGGCCTCTACTCCTTGTTAGGCGTTATCCGTTAGTGATATCGAACCTCAGTATAGCCTTTGATATTTCTGCCACACCGAGATTTGAACTCGCAATCACTCCCGTCAGGGCGAACGTCCTAACGTTTGAGCTACGAGCTGACGGTCTAGCTGCTATTAGATCGGGAATATACAGTAGCATAGACGCGTGCACCGATCTCTCGGAGGACCCACCCCTCCCCTTATATTGCCTTTTGAGCTCTTTCTCTCGAGCCTACCTCGCGAGGCAGCTAGAATATAGGCAGAAGGACATTACCAGCAAAGAAAAGGGGCACTAGGTAGGCCTATACTGCCTTGTTAGGCGTCCCTTGTTAGTGTGAGTTGTTTTTGCTGGCAATGTCCTTCTGCCTATGACCTAGCGTCCTCGTGGTGAGGTCTCGAGAGAGAGAGAGAGAGTTGTAAAGGCAAAATGGGGGGAAGATTGGGTCCTCTGACAGATCAGTGTATGCGCCTATGCTTCTGTATATTCCCGATCTAATACCAGCTAGACCGTGAGCTCGTCGCTCAAACGTTAGGACGTTTGCCCTAACGGGAGAAATCGAGAGTTCAAATCTCGGTGTGCCAGCCATTTCCGCGGCCATACTGGTGTTGGGTATCACTAGCTGATGACGCTTAGCAAGGCAGAAAAGGCCTTCGTAATGTCCCCTATCTTTGCTGGTAAT
Organism: Ligula intestinalis; assembly: GCA_036362985.1. Taxonomy (NCBI): domain Eukaryota; kingdom Metazoa; phylum Platyhelminthes; class Cestoda; order Diphyllobothriidea; family Diphyllobothriidae; genus Ligula; species Ligula intestinalis. Next base: position 13,875,377 of record JAYGXS010000002.1, on the reverse strand, counting down.
GTGCTTCTGCCTATATTCTGGCCGCCTCGCGGTTTAATCTCGAGAGGGATCTCTTAAGGATATATGGGTGTCGGGTAGGTCCTCTGACAGATCGGGGTACGCGCCTATGCTACTGTATATTCCCGATCTAATACCAGCTAGACCGTGAGCTGGTAGCTCAAGCGTTAGGACATTTGCCCTGACGCGAGAGATCGCGAGTTCAAATCTCGGTGTGGCAGCAATTTCCGCGGCCATACTGGGGTTGGGTTTAATTAGCCGATGACGCCTTACAAGACAGAAAAGGCCTACCTAGTGTCCACTGTCTTTGCTGGTAATGTCTGTTTGCCTTTGACCTAGCCGCCTCGTGGTGGAATCTCGAGAGAGAATTTTAAAGGCAAAATGGGGAGACGATTGGGTCCTCTGATAGATCAGTGTATGCGTCTATGCTTCTGTGTATTCCAGATCTAATACCAGCTAGACCGTGAGCTCGTAGCTCAAACGTTAGCACGTTCGCCCTGACGGGAGAGATCTCCAGTTCAAATCTCGGTGTGTCAGCAATTTCCGCGGCCATACTGGGGTTGGGTATCACTAGCCGATGACGCCTAACAAGACAAAAAAGGCCTTCCTAGTGTCCCCTGTTTTTGCTGGTAATGTCCTTCTGTTTATATTACTGATACAGTTTCTGGCCGGATTATCAATCAGAAGTTACGCTGATTAAACTCTTCACTGGGCTTGTATCTCCTTAATCTTAGCAAGAAGTGTTGTAGTGCTTGTGCTATCACAGATGCTACCATTTTTCTGAAATGACGCTGATTAAGTCCGAAGCTGGGGCTCATACCTCGTTGATTTTATCAAGGAGTTCAATCTGGATTTAAACTATACCGAGTAAGTGCACGTTTGGGGCCCTAGGCACAGCAGGGCTCGCCTTCCTTTCTACCCTCTCAACTCTGTCCATCAGGCTGTGTCCGTTTGTACTAGGTTCGGACCACGATACTGCTGCTATAATTGCTTGCCTATGCTAAAGTGCTAATTCTAGTAGGTATGCAGCTGCCTTTCCTTGATGTCCTCGTCAATGGAACGCCCAACGGTGAAATTGAGATGATGATTTACAGAAACGCAATGAACACAACATATCTTCTCAGTTTTCACAGCAACCGTCTGGTTGCTCACAAACGAGGCTGTGTAAAAACGCTCTGTGAACGGATTCAAACTAACTCCAGCAGGCCAAAGAAAAGGTACGTAAGCCCAATATTTCCGCGACAAATTCATACAGAATGGTTATACGAAGGCATTAATAAACTGATGTCTACGCGTACCCATAGGACCCAAACCGAAGAACCGCCGATGATATGGCACGCTCTGCCATATACCAAGCATGCCTCAGAAGCTACCGAGCGAATCACTGCGGGATTAGGCATCGTAATTGCATACCATCCCAAGGCTACGGTGCGCAACATGGTAATGAAAAAAAAGGACTGGCTGAACACAAATGAACAAGCCGGGGAAGTGTATCGCATCTAATGTTTAAGCCATCCTTGAATCAATACAGGGCAAACTGAATACATGCTCGGGTCGCGCATACACGAACACAAGCTGGCTGTCAGATTGGGTGACGCACTGTCGCAAGTGGTGGCTCAAACTACGAGACGGCTCGCGAGTTTAACTTCGCAGCTGCATAGATAATCGTCCACAGCGGCGGCAAGACAGATCGAGAATTTATTGAAGCCTGGACCTCGGATGAGAATTCAGTCAATCGCTCTATCGATCCGGCGCCGGCATACATTGCTCTCCGCAGGCATATTCGCACGGCCGACACTGGCGATTAATGCGTACCCTCCCCATCCCTCCCCCATGTAACGGTTGGTTGGTTTCTGTCCTGTTGTGTGATTTTCTTTGACACTTTGACCTTTGACGATGAAATCACACAGGAGCTTGAAAGTTCAGAACAATAAACAAACTGATCCGGCGCTCGATAAGCTCCATCTCATGGCGAATAAGTTAGTATCATCACGCACTCGAGGCTTCACATAAGAGGAAGTCTCCAAAGTGCGCTGGAGGCAGCTTTTTGAGCGAGAGAATATACATATGTAGAGGGCCGAAGAGGAGGACAAATGAAAATAAAACGGAGACGGTGACGGGAAAACAGCGAGTGTAATCTCCAAAAGCGCGCTTATTCTGATTGGGGGAGTGGAGGGGGGGCACGACGCGTGGGAATTCAGCTGCAGTCTCACCTCCCGCCTGGGAGGATACTGTGGAGGACAGGAGTAGATACGATCAGAGAAAAAGGACGCACAAGAATAAACACACGTGTTATAAATCTTTTTTGGAAATAACATCTTAATCACACAGAAGAAAAGGACAATATGATCTACATTGGTCTGTTTGCATACGCAAATACAAGAAACAAAATGTATGATAAATGCAAACACGTCGGTGCCCTCACTTTCCAGGTGTGGAAATCGTGAGCGCACAGGAAGAGAACGAGCTCCTTCACGGAGACTGGTGTTGTGGAAGGAGAGTTTCCGCGGAGAGAAGACGGAGGATTCCATAGGCCCCCCGCCCTACTGCACCGCTTCGTCATCAATGCGGTGGATGTGAGAATGCATAAACACAGGCGATCAAATCCGACCGGACGAGGGAGTTTGAAGACAAGTCCTCGGCGCCTAGGTGCTGGACTTGGCCTTTGCGTAGAGTACGACAAAACACAGAATTCGAAGGAAGATGAAGAATATGTTCAGGACGGTGAAGTCAATGATAAAGTCGTAGTTGCTGATGTTTAGGAGTGATAGAACAGACTGCGGCTTTTCAATACATGGAATGGAGACTGCAGACCGATGGCTTTTGTTACAGTTCAGGGCACTTCTGTTGCCGCCATAGATGCCCTATAAGAGAGGTGGGAAAAAACCGATAAGCCGTAAGATGGTTCGCTAAACCTCACAATAAGATCTATGTGCCGGATTGTGGAGAGATGCGTTCCTCGAGCAGTCATTTAAATTGAATAAAGTGAACGTGATGAAAGATGTAGCATAGGATAATGGCAAATATGTCGGGACATCTTATTCGTCAGCGAATAGTCAGTATTGAAGCTTGGCACTCGAGCCCGGCCAGTATTAACGGACACGTAGACCTTGATTCACACTATGCTGGTTTCTGCGCGTGGTCCACTAACTTTACCCCAAACTGAAACAACAACAGGCCGTCCGTGCTCGTTCCAGTAGAACTCCATTTTTCCGGGCCAATGGATATCCAACAAGCTTTGTCAAGAATTGCCTTAGACGTCGGGGTCAAGCATAAAACCTCCCTTCCAACGATGTTACATTGCCACGGAAATTTTATTCTCTACCCTACATGAATGAAGTATCTGAAACCATCTCTCGGCAACTAAGTCGCTTTGGCATCACCGTTGCCCACAAGCCCGCAACCTCACTGCACGCAAGCTTATGTCGAGTGAAGGACGCTCTACCCGTGGGACAACTAAGTAACGTCGTTTACCGTATACCGTGTGCTGGTTGCCCTTGCGTTTATATTGGCCAAACAGGCCGACGCCTTGAGACTCGCATCAACGAACACATGTCAGCCGTTCGCCTACGGAACCATTTATCACTCGTATTTGCACACTCTATTGAGTGTGATCACCGCTTCAATTGGGATGCCACCGACGTGATCGCAATGGCTAATACGCGACAAGCGAGAGAATTCCTTGAAGCTTGGCACTCGAATCCGGCTAGTATAAACAGGCACGTAGAGCTTGACTCACACTATACCGGGTTTCGTGCATGGCCTACTAATCTGGACACAGCCTGAAACAACAACTGGCTCTCTGTGCCCGTTCAAGTGGAATTTCTCTGACTCTTAACCAGCCTGAAACAACAACAGGCTCTCTGTGCCCGGTCAAGTGGAATTTCTCTGACTCTTAACCAGCCCCCCCTTCCCCCGAACACGCGGTCCATAGTCCAAACGCTAACATCCCCTCACTAGCACAACCTATCGCCGGGGGTGTCACGTCACCATAACCCTTCCACCCAATTTCCCCCCTTCCCTCCCCGTCCGTTGTAACCTCTGCCTCCAAAACTTCTAGTGTGACATTCCCAGCCCTCACTTTTAATTTAGTCTGACGATAAACACGTGATCCTTGTTCGAAAATTCACGAGTACAACTCGATTTTCCGAAGATCTTCTTTCTTTTCATCATATCATCTCGGAATGCAACTTATTTCACTTATCCAGAACTCCACTGGTTCTGCCACCCCCATCCCTCCCCCCGGAACACGCGGCGCACAATTCAAACGTTAACACCTCCCCCTTACCTGCACAACAAATCGCCGCAGAATTCACGTTACCGTAACCCTCTCTCCCTCCCTAACTCCATCCCAATTCGTTGGAAAATCTGCCACCAAAACCTCTAGTGCAACATTCCCAGCCCTCACTTTTCATTTAGTCTGATGACGAACAAGTGATACCTGTTCAAAAATTCACGAGAACAACTACATTTTCCAAAGATCTTTCTTTTCATCATGTCACCTCGGAAAGCAACTTACTTCACTTATCCAATAATCAGTATATATATTTATAAAACTAGCAGACTAATGACAAAAACAGATATATATATATATAAGACGACTGGTCATGAGACCAAAGGCCCCTCTGTCCCGCGGAGAAACAGCAAACGTCGTCTATCGCATCCAGTGTAGTTCCTGTGAGGCCAACTACATTGGGGAGACCGGAAAGCGACTACAGACGCGTATGAAGGAGCACGCAAGGGCAGTCGACAGGATGGATCCACGCTCGTTGGTGGCGGAACATTGTTCGGCTCCTGGACACACCTTTGCTTTTGATGACGCTGAAATCCTAGCCTGAGGTAGTGACCGGACAGCCAGAGCAACACTTGAAGCATGGCACACTGCACCAAATTCCATCAACCGCTGTACGATTCTCCCGGCGGCTTACCAGGCGTTACGCGTGCGGCTCAATCAACGAAATCGCCGGCAGGAAGTCAGACGGGTCGCAACGACTAGCAACCCCACACCGGGCCAGAATACAGGCGTCCGGGAACCTACCCCAGACATCAATGCAGCCGTCAGCGACGCCGCAGGCAACGTGAATCAACAAGAACTCCTGTCGGGCTTGAACGCAGTTGCACATGACAACGGTCTCTGCATAAACACTGATGGCGGGGTTCGATATTCCGCCGGCGGGACGAACACGGGAAAGTGCCAACGGGGGAAGCCAACAGGACATGCGGCACCGACGCGATCGATGCAGACGCGAGCAATGACCGCTGGCAGGCGAACACTGCCCTCCCCCTTCGACGAGGTGACGGCGAGAAACCCTGGTCAGCAGGACGATGACGGAGCTCCAGCCCCGCCCCCGCAGGGGAGCTAGCGCCAATAGACGGAGAGCGAACGAGAAGTCAGTGGTAACACCTATAAAAGACTGTGAGGCGTGTACAAACACCAACCTCCGACGATGCAAGCCTGTACGCTTTCGAAACGTCAGGATATTATACCCATTATTCCCGAGATCGCCTCTTCTTCTCATTTATGTCCGGGGACACGCATTTTCGCTTCAATCAGCAATATATATATATATATAAGTGCGAGTAGATCTGATTTCCGAAGAGCTGGTACAGAAGGTGCACTAGAGAGGGTGACAGTTCTGAATGATCCTGTGAATGCTTGGGTGGCGATGTGTCAAACAACGCAAAGGCAACGAGGTTTGCGCGGAATTTAATGATGTTATAAAATTTTGTGAGCTCTAATTCAACTGCATACGCTCATGGTCCGTAAATAAGGCAAATGAAATTGTCCAATCAAGTATCGATTTTGAAGGTCATGAGCTGTTGTTCTTAGATGCCGGATGATGAGGGGGAAGAGGAGACAGTTATCGAAACAAGGCCATTCCGGTTAAAGTGAAAGCCTGTCAAGCGTGGTTAAAGGTGGAGGTGGAGAGGGGAGGCAAACTGCAAAGCAGCAGTCTGTCATACAAGGGAAAGTGCGTGAAAGGACAGGAAAGGAATTGCGTTTACGTCCTTGACCGATAGTTACCACGGCAATGGGAGGTTGATAATGTGATCCAGCTGATAACAGAGATCTGATTTTTATCTCCGTACTGCAGCGGCCTCCACAAATCACCGGAGAAGCCCGGCCGTCGCCCGAAGGGCCACCTTAAATGCAGTCCTTGAGTCGAACGTATGGGCAGTGTCCACCAGGTGCTTTGTGACTGAACTCTTGGGTATCTTATTTGTCATCCTCAGCAATCACTTCGGCCTATGTTAATTCAGCTGACCTCTTTGCAAACGGCCTTTGCGTGCACCCAATGTATTTACATCCGGAACTTCATGTAAACTCTTAAATACAGTTTGAGGCTGAACAAGAGGTTTTGTTACGGAGGTGGGAGCCCCGTGCACTCGCGGCAGCCGGCGAAAAGGGCCGCCCGGAGTAAGTCACGCCCGCATGCCAGACGCCCACGCCTACGCATATGCCGCGAGCCAAGAAAGCCAGAAGACCACCCACATAGCAGGCGCAGTGGGCGTAGTCAAGATTATTCCAGAATGTCTGGGAGCAGGCCATACGCTAGGAATATTCTGGAAAGACCGGAGCCGTATAAATATGCCGTAGTTGACAGACTAAAGAAGACTCGGAAGGGCCGGCAGGACACAAAGGACCAGACGATCACGCAAGCCCCCCAGTCTTTGTGTGCGGTTGAATAAAGCCACTGCCTATCAGGACCGCCCGTTGCCTTCTTCTACCTATTAATTGGGTTCGAAATACCGGGCTATACAACTGGCGACGCCGAACTAACTGGGCTACTACAGGTCCCAACATTTTATGAGGTTGTCAAATTTTGCAAACTCTGTTGCCTTTGCGTCGTTCAAATTTCTTCAGGGAAAACAATGCTTCAATGCGCCAAATTTTAATCCAAAGCGTGGAAGGGCTGATTGTTTGTCATTATGTAGCGTCTATCACGGAACAGACAATAGAAAACGACGAGCACCTTCCGCCATAAAACCGTATCAAGGGGTGGGGCTTTTTTTCCGCAGACCCTGAACAACATGGGACAATTATGCATGCGAATGCAACCATCGTACCTCCTCTGTGCAGAAAGTGTTAGTATACATAGATTAAGCCTACTTCAGTAGCGCATTCGAAAACAGATGGCTGACAGCGGATATTCGAACCTGTCGACATGGCATGGCATGTGAGCTACCAAACTTTGTCTTCTGCACGCATTCTCCATGATAAAACCACGCACTCATTGCGAACGTCCGTTAGTTAACTTTAAAAACAAACGGGTTAGATTGGGTAATACGGTGAAGCGATTGGTAAGGGTTCCGACCTGAAGCCAACCTGGAGGGAGAGATTTGCTTTCAGTATAAGACCTAGGAAGGAAGATGAGCTTTTCAGTCCGCCACTAATACGGCGCTACCGACTACTCACACGTCGCGAAAGATATGTAGGAGTCTGCCGCCTAGCCCAATTGAGCGTGGCTCATCCTGCCGTCGGCTGTCATAACTTGCAGCCCACGTGACTAATTAACTCGCGTCGGCTTATCAAACGATATCGATTGACTCGCTGCTTTAAGCGCGCGTACTCTTCCGCCTCATCTGATTGGTGGCAGCTGAATGAGCACCTATCCCGCAGCCAAAGCTTCACTCACCCATATAACTGCTCGGGCACACCAGGCGTTCAGACCTACATGGCCGCTGGCTGTTGACGCAGCTTCTCTGAAGTCCTTTTTCTGCAGTAGAGCCGTTCCTCCCAATTCTGTCTTGCATGACTCTTGGTTTGGAGAATCCTTCTGCTAATACAAGCAAACATGCCTGTAATTGAGAAGTAGAAGACGACTCGATCACTGCGAAGATATGTTTATTAGCCTGACGTTTCGAAATACGTCGCGGATTTATCATCAGACACGTACTCACAGAACAGTAGTAGCAGCAGTTTGTGGTGCACAGGGTTCTGCCGTGAATTTAAACGTACAGAAAAAATCGATGAATGCAGTTGATTGTGCGGTGATTCGTTGTGTCAGCAATGACCATCTGGTTATGTGGTGTTGGGGGCCCCCAATCCATAAACAAGTGCAACGATTTGCCCAATTCATATTCGGTGCTGAGACTCAATTTGGCCCAAGCAAATCGCCACTCGGGGAACACTCAGGCCACCACATCATCTTCTGCCAGCACCACAAGGCCAGATGGTCATTGCTGACAGAAGGAATCAGCGCACAATCAAAGGCATTTATCGATTTTTTTCTGTACGTTTAAATTTTACTGCAGAACCCTGTGCACAGACAAACTGTTTCTGCTAATGTTCTTTGAACATGTCTCTGAAGATGAATCCACGACGGCTGTCGAAACTTCAGGTGAATAAACATATTGTCCCAGCGATCGAGTCGTTTTCTACTTATCAATCCTTCACCTATCAATACCACTTCCTGTGACGATTTGTGACCCCGTAGCGATATGAACACGCAACCTTCTGACAACACCACCACTTCCTGCGATAGACTTTTTTGGCGAAAGGCTGGTCAGCCAAATACAGGAGCAATAAACCGCCATGTAGTAATGTAAACTTAATCTGAGTACTCTTCCCGATAGACTTAATTTTAATGTTCCAACTGTCTATAGATTCGCTTGTTGAAGATGCAAGCTCCGATTTACAGGCGTCCGAAACCATACACTTTGCCATTCTGCTATTGCCTGCAGTTATCTACATTCTAATTGCAGGTGCTCGGAGAAAGCCCACCGGCCAATGAGATGCAACATAGAAAATTATTGTCCGTGAAGAAATAGCCACATAAGAGCGAACCTCATTTTTTCCAAGTAAGGAATTTTCTTTGCCTTCATAAAAATAAAGAAGATGCAAATATGAGAAATCACGTTGTTTTCGGGAAAGCAAGAGCAGATTCAGTTTTGAAATTTCTGTTGGGCAACGTTACCTTATGTAGCCCCCCTCATGAATCCCTACTCCCCAGCATGTTGTCCTACGAAAACGGTGGCTATAGGGTATTATGGGAGGGAAATTAGGAAATGCAGTGGAATATACTTTAATAACTGCTAGATGCATTTGAATTGTATTGTATCTAGAAGCTTTGTTAATTTACATCCGTAGATTTTTCTAATCTGTGCTATCGTTTAACGTTTTGCGGAAAAACCTGATCATAAAATTGCAGGTTTCTTGAAATTCCCGAAAAATTTAAATCGTGGTTAGGAGGTCGTCTGCTTCCACTTACTTGAGGTCAAAATTACTTTACTGGAGTTAGATTAGTAAAGTCCATGGCGTGAAGCGCCACGCATACCTTTAATTTACATGAGGAACAACTTACTCCCAGCGGCCACGGGAAATAACCTTGACTGAATTTTTAATTTTACACTTACTTCTTAGACCTTTATTCTCAGCCTAACCTATTTCTTCATCTCCCAAAATCCTATAACCACCGTTTTCGTAGGAAAAATGCTGGAACTAAGGCTATATGAGGAGGACTACATAAGCTATTTTTGCCACTCTGTTGTGCTTTAAAACTAAGAAATAAACTTTTGCAGCTGCAGTTTGTTTTTCTACATCAAAAACCAAGAATCTTAAACAAGCGTATATATGAACGCACACGGTAAGCTGCCTCTTTTCTTTGTCACACTGTACGCGAACGATGTCCAAACACTCTATATCTGCACTTGACTAAAAACACTCATGAAATCTCATCTCATCCCGACTGTAGCAGGCTGTGGTTTACAAACTGACTTCGATCGCATTTCTACTAATGAGTTTTGCAATCATTTTCACTTTTAAGGGTGCCGAGTAGTTGTAGTTGGTAGCTCAGAAATTGCAACGCATAGCATAGGTAGAAGGCACCGCTTTATCATTCTTAGCAAGGCATTCATAGGCAAACTCAAGTCTTCAATTAAGAGCATAGGTGCAGGGGCATAAAGGCACTCCCCCAACACATCAACATTAAATCAGAGAAAATACACCAACTCTCGTTAACCATTATCAGTTAAGGTCAGGTTTTTAATACGTAGATAAGAGAATGTGGAAATAAAAGGAGATAAAACCGTTTAGTCACCTTCATGGCACCCTCAAATGCATATCGTGTGAAGGAACTGTAGGAGAGCCACTGCAGGTATTTTGGAATTGCATCAAGAGTGACAAAGAAACCCGAGAAGAGCAGGATTGGGATTCCAGTTGCCGGGCCAAGAAACACGGCAACCTAAAGACAACAAGATAGCACAGCCTAGAGAAAGAGCTTAAAAATTGCACCATTTTATACAATAAACTTGCATGAAGAAAAATATGTTCTGTGAAATATAAAGGTAAACTTAATCAGTGAATTTTAGAAACTGGTTTACCAGCTCTTTATCGAACCAACCAGAAATGTGCAGAGGAACAAATAAGTTCCATTTCACCCAGGAGCTCGCAAGTAGAGCCCGCGCAGGCACTCACATAGTGCCGATGAGGATAGGATGAAGTGGATCCGACAAAGCAAAGGGAAACCGGAATGGCAAGTTCTGGCTTTTTAGCTGTCATCAGCCAGTCATACCCAATCTCAAGGGTTGGAACCCCCGAGATTTGATCCCGGGACCTTTGGTCATTGACTTTAGCATTCTACCATTGCAACGCGGGCTCGTTGCTTTGTCGGTTGAGACCGGGAATATGATGAATATATGTGCTTCGCCGATCCCATAGAGGAAAAATTAAGTTTCACTTTGCCCAGAAGCTCACAATTAGAGCCCGTTCAGGCAGTCACAAAGTGACTATGATGATGAGATGGAATGGAAGCACATTAATTCATCACATTCCCGATCACAAGCGGCAAAGTAAAAAGCTCGTGGTGCAATGGTAGTGATAAACTCAACGACCAAATGTCCCGGGTTCAAATCTCGGGGTTCCAACCCCTAAGACTGGCTGATGACGGCTAACAAGCCAGAAATGGTCATTCGGGTCTCCCTTTGCTTCGTCGGATCCATTCCATACATAGTAATATTTAAAAGGAGGCAATCCCCTTTAAGGGAGTTTAATAAAAAACCAGAACTGCCACTGACACAGTATCCTTTCTACTCAGGCTTGACAACTGTCAGCTGGAAACGGACATTTCATCGTGCAGACTATTATTACGTTATTGGATTACCCAGCTCTAAATGAAAATGTCATCTCGTTGTCTGCATAGGTAATAGCGGAGTAAAGCAATGGCAAATGCGACAGTAAAAACGAGCTGGCTCTTTAGACTCAAGCCGCCAATAATCTTGCAAGTCGGCAGTTACAAACACAAAGAATGCCAGAAAAATTTCAGTAAGTCATCAAAAAAACGTCTCTGTGGTTATATTTACAGGCAGTACTGTCTACAGAAGGCTTGGTGTTGCAAACAATTTGCTTAGTCTGAAAAGATGAACAAAAGAGAACGTCACTGATTACATCTCGATAGGGTGCAAGCCCTGTTGTCCTTTGCACGACTGAGAATGCGCACTCTCAGATCTGCAGACAGAGACAACTCTAACGTTTTGCACACCCCTGTAAAGTTGCGTGCGCGCTGAAAAGTGCACGGGTGAGGCCACTGGTAGCATAATCAGAACTATAAGAGAGTAAACGAGTGAGAGCCGAAGTCACTTTCTTATTAGGGGATGTTCCAAGGGCTCTGGGGTTTTGTTGTCTATTTTCAAAACAGTACTCTCTTGTGTTTCACGTGAGTTTGTTCCAGAGCCGGACGTGTTCATAGAAATTAATCACCGGCTCACAAACCCGCTAGATAAGAAAACTCTTCGCATGTCAAGTGGCATTTAAAAACACGACCGATCGTTGAGATAAGGAGTCCAAAAGGTTCCTCTGCCACCCCGCCCTTATTCCTCGAGTGCCTTCGACAGTGGAAGACGACCTGTTTTACCTTTCAACTCACAATTATATAAAGGCAAAAAGTCGGTCGCCAGTGAGATTTCCATCTCATTGATAGAATAGCTATTTTTTGCGCTAGTATGCCACACTCCCATCATTCAACTTTCTGTTTGAATGAGCGCACTCAAGACTCGACAGCCTAACAAATCTGATGCCAAAAAGAAAAATAAAGTTCTTTAAAATAACCTCCTAATAAGCTTCATTCGCTTTTAAAAAGAATTTGTCTGGACGACAGTTGCAAAATGACCGTGGAAATGCAGACTTTCCGCAGTATATTTGCTGTTGTCCACTTTTGGCGACTAAGAGAGTAAGAAGATTGCGTCAGGGGCAAACTAGTTGCAGCCAGCAAAGATTATTTTACAGGATTAAAATTTGTCGCAGTATCGAGCTCCTGTGAGTAGTGACCGTACTAATAACTATGGTTACTTGTAATTGTTACGGCTCTGATTGTGACTGCTCTAGCCGGCCTCGATGATGCCACGGACGGTAGACCTCCACGCGTGAAAATTGACGGCAGCGGATCCGGAGGGCTCTACCCAGTCTCTTTTCCAGCGACGGAGACCGAAAATAGAAGGTACAAGAACTGCTTCCAGGTTTGGACGGACGGTGTTAAGCCGAGTCTCCAGTTGCTTTCCTCTTCGGAGCCTCCAGGTGGGCTGCAGTGCCGGATCGAGGGCAGCATACCAAAGCTCGTGGGGCGGACGACGGGAACGTGCCCAACCCACGTTATTTGCATTTCTCGAAAGGCTTGAGATGTCGTTGCGATACAATCGCAGCAACTGCGGACTGTGTCATTCGAGATGAAGTCGCCATACTTAACTCACAGGCTGGTCCTCCGGCAGCGGTGATCAAAGAGTTACAGTCTTCTCTCATCGTCAGCGCAAAAAGCCCAGCATTCACATCCACTGAAGGGGACTGACCGGATGGATGTATGGTATACACAAATCTTCGTGGCGATGGAGATGTCCCGTCGGATCCCTAGTCGCTTCCGAAGGATTAAGAAAAACCAGCGAGCAGCATTCATATGGCAGACAATTTCATCCTTGCTCTGCCCATTCGGTAGCAGCCTCGCCCCGAGGTATTTAAAGCTGGCTACTTCTTCAAGTTGATGGCCACTAATCCCCAGGGGTGCCTTCTCCTGGTCAGGAATGCAGCTAAAGAATCACTTTATTTTTCCGGAATTTATCGATATGCCAACCGACATAGAGATCTCATTTACCCGCAACACCACAGACTGTAGAAAACCAAAGCTTGAGGCTAGTAGCGAAATATCATCGGCGCAGTCGAGATTGGTCAGCCGGCGTTCGAGTGCAAGCTCAATACCGTCTTCCTGGTGTAGAAAACCAGGTTTCGCCTGTAGAGTTTTAGGAGATCGAAACCAAATGGAGCATTGAATGCTCGGCAGGGAAGGGCTAACGAAAAAACGGAGAACGACGAAAGACAGCGACCAGAATTACGAGCTAGGATTAAAAAATTGCGAAAAAAGGCAAACGCGAGAGTCGTCGTGACCCTGTGGCTCCTTCCACTTCCACGCCTCGCCACACATGAGTTCACGTGATTGCGGTTCTCGGCCTGCCTTTGACACAACCGCAAACTTCGCGCGAAGGCTTGCCACTCGCGGCTGCTAGCAGTTGCGCACATGCAGATCGATCGCAATCAGTATGGCCAATCATCTTCAAGACTGATTTTCACGGGACCTCACCTGCGATGAGTGTCTCGTTCAGATACTTCCGACGTGGCTCTCTTTCTCGAGTAGTTGTGGGCTCGTACGAGTGTCAACTTCCTCTGTTCTTCATACCTCTGCACATAATCAACTATTCCTTCCGTTTGGCGTCTCATTTATTCTCTTCCGCTACGGGACCAGGCCTGCAGATCACAGGGGTAAGGCTTTTCTCCGATAACTCAACCCACGACGGTAGAGTAAAAGAAGGAAATAATAAACAGTTGAGAAACGAGAAAAACAAAGCAAAAGAACACTTAATTTGTATGTATCAATGTATAAGGACACCGGAAGGGATAGCCACAAAATAGTCAAGGCTTGAAGAAAAAAATTAAAGGTACATTTTAAATTCTGAAAAAAAAATTGACATCATCCTTGTTTTTATATGTTTGATTGGTTTGTTCGTTGGCAGTTTAAAGAATAGCGAGTGGATAAACAACCCGTTTATGCTTTTAGACGGAATTCAGGAGCTCCAGCGAAACCTGTGCCAGAAGACTGCTGTCCTCGACCATCTTGAAAATTCTGAGAGACAAGCCTTCGAGAACTACGTACAATCAGAAATAGGAGAACCGAGGTCAAGTGGACCAAGCTCCTACGAAGTCTCCAACTAGTGAAAGCACAGACAGTGCTTCCAAACAATCCGGAGCAATACGTGCATAACCTTTCGTCACTACATCTTAACAAGACGCTCCTAGAAGTATTATCTCTTGGTCCTAAGTTTTGCGTGCCACAACGGAAGAAAAAAGTAGCTAGACCTGGAAATACAATTTGAGAGTCTCGTCAATCAGACCTCAGACCTAAAACCCTCAGAGGCCAGAGAAGTTGAGTACCTGAAATCGACTCTTGTCAATTGCTGTCATCAATACTTAAGAAAGGCTCAAAAATCCATAGGCCCCCTGACCAAGGCTTACCTCGATAGTCTCAAGGAGCTGCGCCGAAATGAAAACATGTTAATCACAAGACCGGATAAGGGTTCGGGGATTGTGTTGATGGACAAGAAAGATTATGTGACAAAACTTGAAGAAATATTATCGAATCGCATATAATTTTCACAATCCGATAAAGAAAAGGACAGGACTGAAGCTGTTGAAGACAAACTGACAAAGTTACTAAAACAGCTACACAAAGAAGGACATTTATCAGACAAGGACCTGGAGGAACTAAGGCCGGTTGGTACTACAATACCAAGAATGTATGGCCTCCCGAAAATCCATAAACAAGGTGTGCCACTTCGTCCTTTCTTGGACATGAGAAAATCACCGTACCACACCGTTGCAAAATGGCTTGCCAAAAAGTTTCAACCACTTCAGAGCCGCTCGTACCCAAGAAGCCTGAAAGACACGTTTGAATTCGTGGAGGCTGTCAAGGATACAAATATTGGCGAAACGATGATGCTGTCATCAGATGTATCCTCACTGTTCACAAACGTCCCGGTAGTTGAAACCATAGAATATCTATGCGACTTCATACGGGAAACACACTACCAGATAGAGATGACGGCAGAGATGCTAAAATAACTACTGACATGCTGTTCACAAAATGTACAATTTTTCTGTAATGACCGGCTATACAGGCAAATTGACGGATTGGCAATGGGCTCACCACTTGGACCATTCCTGGCAAATGTCTTCACGGGCAATATCGTGGAAACGAAGCTCAAAGACACTATCAATGACCTAAAGTTTTATGGTCGATATGTGGACGACATCTTTTGCCTGACAAAGAAGACCGCTGCTATCGATGGTCTTGTCCAACATTTAATACGGCCCACACAGCACGCACATTTACAGTTGAAACAGAGGCGAACGGGGAACTCGCTTTCCTAGACGTCCTCTTACACAGACAAGAAGATGGCTCGATACAACGCCGACTATTTAGAAAGAAAACATGGACTGGGCAATACATTCATTTCCACAGCTACGTGCCCCTTAACGTCAAACGGAACTTATTCCAGGGAATGGCAACCATAATACGCCGTATCTGCTCTCCTGAAACAGTGGAAGTAGAATTGCAGCAACTAAAGGACACACTCTATGAAAACGGTTATCCGGAAAGGTTCATCCTTCAGAACATAAACGAACGTGTAGCAAAGGTCGCACTTGCAGTGGCGGAAAAGAAAGATCTATTTATAAGACTGTCGTTTATGGGAGATGCAACGAGTGAACTAGTAAGAAGGTGCCTGAGGACAGCAGTTATAAATGCCTTCCCGGCTGCAAACTTGCGGGTTCTCTTCACAAACCCTCCTCTTCTACGATTGGGCGGTAAAGACAGACTACCGTTACAGGCCACATCTATGTGCATCTATTCGTTCACCTGTTCCTGTGTAGCGGGCTATATTGGCCGAACAACGCGACGTCTGGAGAAGAGAATGCGCGAGCACATACCAGCTTGGCTCAGCAGAGGGGAGAATAGACCGACCTCAAGCTCAATCCTCGCCCACCTAATTGATACAAACTACCAAGTTGACGCGAGTGAAGCCTTTCGGGTCATTTACCGCACGCCAACGCACTTCTCCAAAGGTCTGCGCAAACGGGTGCTAGCCACAGCAGAAGCAGTGGCAATCCGGCTAGCAAAACCCATTCTATGCTGTCAAAAGGCGCTGGTTCAAGCCATCTGCCTCCCTTGGCCGACTGCCCGCCGAAATCCAACACCTCTTGAAGCCACGGAAGGCGAAGCTACGGAGAATAGTGAAGCGCAAACTGCGCGGCTGACATACAGAACTCAACCCGCAGACCGCGAGAAAATACCCCTGTCTCATCTGGGCATGGCAACCAGCGTCCTACCCGCGCAGGCGCCCGCATTCAGGAGACAAAGGAAAACCCAGCTGCTTAATTACCCTCAAAATTTTCCTCTTCCTCCCTTATCTGATGATTATATAAGCGCTGTAATTAATTGACCAATTTTATTCCCCATGTACTGACGATGAATGACCGAAAAAAATCGTTATGGGCTGCTGTGACCTGTGCAGCTGTCGTAATTGTTGGCAAGTCAACCTCGTACCCCCTTCCTCGTCTTCTTTGGGTGATTATGAAAACGATAAGATATCTGGGTCTCAAATCTTCCCGCAAATTGATGTTCAGAAAAGCCTGTGGAGAGGAGCTCATGTGGAAGAACTATTTCCGAGAACACACTGTGTCTACAGCAAGTTTCTAAACCTGCCGACGTCTGGTGGCTTGGATGGCTATCTAATTCTGAGAATGGCCGACCTGACGGTTCACTACGAACAGACCTAACGACAGGGTGTCTTCTGATCATGTAAATGAAGCCTATGAGTATAAGGACATCTATAGACACAAAATGGGTACCATAATTATACTGGAAAATGCTCCAATCCGTGACCTCAAAGAAGTTTGATTTTTTCAGTTTTCATGTTTTAGAAAACGGCCAAGCTCTCCGCATGCGGCCTCCAATCTATTTTTAATCCTTTTAACAGTCAGGCTCTCAATCTTACGAAAATCTCGTTGCAATTATTGAGGACAATGGCACAAAGAGTCGAGGAAGTGTTTTCGGGCACAAAAAACCTGATGTTGTGCTAAATAATCACACTGAGCAAGGCACTATAGATAACGTGACTATCCTTTAGACTTTGTACTGGTTTAAATGTAAGTGAACAATTATCCAAGTACCGATCTTTAGTAATGTTGCAATACTGCGATGTTTTAATGCGGCTCCATTGATTAAGCGCTCCCCTATATTAAGCCATTTTGGGTAATTTTTAATATAACTGCCACTTGAACTTCGACTTTTTTATTTTAAAAATAAACTAATTTTATGTTAATTAATACTAATTAATGACTAGAACTATTCCTTCGTTTTAAGAGCGGTAATTTTTACAGTTTTAAAACTATAAGGGCGACAACGAGGGTCGGTTTTACCAAGCAGGGGAATTTTCATGTGATATTCTTAAGATCTTATGCGTTAGGTAATCCACTGTAAGTACTGAGAAGTTAACAAAAATCAGACTGGAATAAACAAGTCGCCCTTCCAAATGCGCTTCCTTATTACACAAAAAGCACGGAGACAGCAGTCTGCAGATATAAAAGCAAAAGGACTGATTGTGTCTCTGTTTGGCTGATGATGGTCCAAGTTGGTGGAACACGCGATTCATCCATAAAGAACCAAAAAAATCAAACCTCCAGCAGTAAATCAGAGAGAAATCTCTACCACACGATAGTTCGTTCGTCGGGAGTGATGAGAGGCACCACTGCTCCACGAGGGCAGAACTGAATTGAGCGTGATTTGGGCTAAACTAACATGTTTGATCACTTCATCTACGTTGACATCTCAGGCAGCAACGATCGCGTTCCAACGGCAAGTAAATGTCAAGGACTTTAAAGCTATTAAAAGACGAGGCAGAGTCGTGGAGTAAATTCGTGTAACAGGCTGACATGTGTGAAAGATTGATACTCTCTGGCTAACGGGCACTGAGTAAGGTTGGCATACTAATTATTGTGTAGTCTATTCTTAAATGATTTCCGTGACGATAAGATGCCAGCTTTTTAACAAGCTTTCTTTTGACAAAACGTATGTAATGTAAAAAGTGGCTAATATTATTGATTGTGACTGCCGTTATAATTTCAAATATATTTAATGGAAATCACACATGAAAAAAATATATATTGTCCAGTTTGGTGGAGAATTACGCCTTCTTAAAATTGTACTCTTACAGAAAGGGTATCTTCTGGTTTTAAAAGAGGTTCTAATCATGAGCTTTTTATGATTGTGACGTATTCATTCATTATACATTGTATCCATCAATTTATTAATGCTGCCTATAATTTTTACAGCATGATCCACATCTGTTGCAACAGTTTATGTGAACAATGTGATTTCTTACTCAAACCGTAGACGAATATGTACTTTTCCTTAGAGAGGATGTACACAGCGTGCAGTCTGTAAACCTTGAATTTCATTGTATTAGTCGGTAGGTTTCAAAATAATTTGGCAAGTTAGAAACTTTTTTAAAGACGGAAGATACCCTTTCTTTGAGTATATTATGTAAAGAAGGCGTAATTTACTATCAAACGAATACAAGAAATAATTTTTCGCTTATGTTTTTGGCAACAATAGTTTATTTAGTGCACCTCATTAGTCCCTAGTCCCAGAATTTTGTCCTATGGAAGCGGGGATCATAGGGCTCCATGTGTGAGGAATTGGGATATGCAGTTTAATATACTTAAATAACTGCTATATGCATTTTATTTTATTGTATTTAAAAATGCCCGTTGTTTTATATCTGTAGATTTTCTCAAGCTGTATTACCGTTTAAAGTTTTGCGGAAAAGCCTGATTATCAAATTGTAGGTTTCTTGAAACTTCTGAAGAATAGAATTGGTGGTTAGGAGATCGTCTACTTCAACTTACGTGAGGTCCAACGTACCGTTCTGGAGTTTGATTTGTAACGTCCGCGTCGCGAAGCACCGCACACACCTTCAAGTTGCATGTGGAACAACTTACTCCCAGCGGCCACGGAAAACACATTCAGCTACATTCTTACACTTTACACTTAATTCTAAGTATTTTCTTAATTGCCTATTCTATTTCCCCACCACAAAGAACCCTACAACCACCGTTTTCTTAGGACGAAATGCTTGGACTAGGGGTTTATGAGGCTTACTACAAAAACTACTTCTTGCATGTTTTCTATAAAATATATTTTAATTTATAAAGCCTGTCAAAATCAACGATACTACTGAAGCAGCCAAATTTTGAAGTACACAACTTTTTAGCGGTCAAAAAGAAGCTCGTTGAAAAGCCAGCATCATATTGTGACTGAAATAACTTGAGAATAGACTACATGATAATCAGTGTTACAACCTTACTTAATGCTGATTAGCGAGAGAATATCAATCTTTCATATATGTCGGCATGTTACACGAATTCTGGGCCGTACTCTAGTTGTAGGTGAGAGAAGGACGTGGAATATATTCCATATAAAAGTGTCACATGTTAAGCAAACTTCACTACTTCAGAAACTTTGTTAATGAACGTTGCCTTCAGTATCAGAGTTGTTGCAGTCCAGCCCCCAATTCCGCTGAGTTGAAGTGTTTCAAGAGTTGGCGGATTTTGCAGGGTGTTGGGATAGTAGTTAAACAGAAGGCTTATTATATCTCAGAGATGAAAAAGGTTCGTTTTATCCCCAACTGCATCATGCGCTAGTGGTAATCCCAGTCAAGCCGAATAGATGAAAATAAATCGGACGCTGGACTGAAGCAAACCAAAGCCGTAAGCAGACAGGCATATATACACATCTGCTTGCGCCCCCCCCCCCCCCCCCCCCTCCGTCCAGACTCGATACAAAAAAGCCGCCGCTGCGGCCGCGTGGCTACGTGAGCCGACGCGGTACTAAATTTAGGACTGGTCTTTCAGGGAATATTGATACAGGACAGAGGCTGAAATTCCCCGGGGACGAAAATGATAAATAGTGTGCTGCTGGTTGGTGTTCTCTCACGGAGAGCACAGTCCTTCATGGGCAACGGACCTCCGATAAAAGTAGAGCTGCGGGTTGCTACACTGAAAGTGAGATTTGTTAGGAGCAGCCAGCAAGGAGGCAGGCAGCGAGCCGCGCTCATCGCAGGTTATCGATCCGCCTACATGTGGTGAACGCAAACTGACAATCGATTGATAATTTAAAATGTAAAGTTGCGGCAAGGCTGAGACTCTGACAAGCTAATCGTTGAGTCACAAGCTAATCATGTCACTACTCACACCAGGCCAGTATCTGATTGGTCCGATGGAAATAACAAGCGTTTGTTACTTCGGACATATTTTGTACTAATTATGCCAAAAATACTTCTGCTTTTTGTTCTCTTCGTTTCGTGCTCATCCTTTGGAACTCAAACAAGGCGTAGTTTGGCGGTGAGATTTCGGCTTTGGCTGCATTTTACGAAAATATTATTTTGAAGTGCATTTGTGTAGAGGACTGAAAAAGGGCAGGATAAAATAAGGGTGCAATACAGAATAACAACAGTCCATTACCTCTAATTCCGTAGCTGCTCCAATAACCAGGCCCAGGGACTGCCCGACCAAAGCGGTTTGAACGCAAACCACGAGGAAGATCATGAATCGCGAGAACTCGGCCGGTTGGTCCGTCATCCAATAGACTATGATGCCATATATTAGCGGAAATGTTATCTTAGGAAGAAAACAACACAAGAGCTCAAAAGAAGGCGAAAGTTGATAGAGCGGATATCAGAAAAAAGGTATTCCGTGACCCTGAAAGGTATTGTGAAGGTAAGGAAAGTACGAGAAGCTGGCTGATTTCTACCAAGTTCACCGCAAAGGACAAATACTTTCATACAGTAAAGTGGTCTCTATACATGTTTAAATTTTCCTCTGAAGAGTCAAGCATCATTTCAAAATGATGTCAACACTTTTCCGTTTTGAAGCCCTGACGGTGGTTTTCGAGGTCGCTGCTGATGATCATCGCGGGTTCTAACGTTGTCACCAACTTGTCGGTGGACTCTGCAGTCTGATGGGTCGCATCTCGGTGATGTTGCCGTAACTTCTTTTTGACCCCGTTGTCCCCGACGAGCTCCTCTTGTCTCACCCCCATGATGCATTATAATTATTATACACGATAAGGAGTGTTCCGAATTCTAATTATCACGAAACCATATCATTGCATCAAATATTATCAATTCAATCCAAACCACTTCCCTCTCAAGACCTTTTTGTAAATGGGCGGCTTTCTGAACTCTGCCACGGAAATAGGAGCTTCTTCACCGCCTTCTATATTCCCCATATTTACTTAATATTGTTGACTATTATTTAATGACAAGGTCCGTTGTAAATCGTATCTGACTTTCTATGTGTAACATACTGCTCATTCCTGTTTTTAAAAATTTGCTTACGCGCAGCTGTTATTATCAAATTTATATTACTTTTTACCACAGTGCTAAGTTCGTTATAAAAGGGCCCCTCGGGCCTTACATATACAATTTATTGATTTATAAGTGACAAGCAAAGTTTGTTTTCGACGAAACCAGTTGGATTCTGCCGCTTATCAAACTTTAATGCTTTCCAAAACACGAACACCCTACTTACACAGAAAGATGTTTGACTAATGAAAGACTAAAACAAGCCAGCCGACCGGAAATTCTAATGGTAAAGGCTTGATGGCAGAGCAGCGTTGATCAGCCAATAAAAACAAAGGGATTTTTTCCTGCGGTGAGCAGAGACAGTGAGGTGGAATTTCAAAATGGACCAACACCTGATGCAGTGGAATTTAAGTTAACCAGTTTATTCCGTTCCAGCACCGAACTCGTATTGCGAATCGCTCGTCTTGCGAAACGTAGCCAACCAAAGTTTATCAGTTCACTGATTGGCTGAAGGCGACGGAGAATCCATGTGTTCGAAGCAAAGACGGGCACAGGGACACACACGCACTGACAACTCGTTAACTGGTGGAAGCTCTTCAGTCGAAACAAAGTTTCTGCTAGTGGCTCGCTCGGTATCTGAAATGTTCGTAGATGCAGCTGTTTGTTACCGGAAGTTTGACTGTACTGACAGGTGACTTTTTGGGCGAGCTAATGGCCAACCCGCGGAATCCCCCTCTTATCGGATTTTGCTTCATCTTTTTTATATGAGCGACCAAAATAGTTTATATGGTGCACAGCGCCATTAAAAGAGCACTCTCCACGAAAGCATTTAAAATGTTTTACACATAATATCAATAAAAAATAGTCGGTGAAGCCTGTTTTTATGCGCTGCATTAAAGCGTGGACGTTTTGGCTCTGCGTTCTGCGCCAACATCAAAGTCAATCGGGTCTTGAAGAAGTTAAGACAATTAGAAGGCATTTAAAGGAAAGGCCAGTCAGACAAACTTCCTGTGCGCTGCCATACTAAATGAGTAGAGATATTATAAAAAAATAAGCCTGTCATCGCACTACCACGGAATCACTTTCCTTCCAGCGAGAAGGAAAATTAATTTTAGCATATGGGACAGGTCTTCATACTCAGCAAAGCACATCGTCTCAGGCGCCAGGCTTATTAAAGCACGCGGGCATGTCCATATAAAAATCAATTGCTCTGTCCACCCGTGACCTGCTCGTTACTAAACATGGATAGTTACTGAGCAGAAGACGACTCGATCGCTGGGACAATACGTTTATTTGCCTGATATTCAGAGACAGTAGCAGACAGACCAGTTTCTGCTACTGTTTCCTGCTAATTTCTGTGATGAATAAACGTATTGTCCCAGCGATCGAGTCGTCTCTTACTCAATTACTTCCTAGCACGTTCGTTTTTATTGGCAGTGGACTGTTACCTCATAAAACGTGAGAAGGCGGGCGAAGATTGATAAAAAATGTGCGCTTTAGCTAGTTGTGCAGTACGCAAGTAACCAATAAAAGTCAAGTTAGACGAACTAACGTCTTCAATCAGTTCATTAATCGCTTGAACGCCGCAATCGCGCGTAGGTATCCAGCAGCTATTTTATGATAAGTTTTTGAAGCACTTCATTTATTTACCTTGAAGGCAAGGAGAGATTCCTGTTTAAAACCTCTCTAGTATTAATCTACGAATTTAAATGCTCCTGTGGAGCAGGTTATATAGGTCGAACGACTAGGCGGCTATCGAAGCGTATGCGAGAACACCATCGTGTTTGGCTAAACAGAGACGAGGTAAAGTCAACATCAAGCGTGCTTTTGGTTCACTTGATTGACAGAGGTCATCGGGTAGACGTCAAGAAAGCGTTTAGCGGCAGAGGCCATCACCATACGCCTCACTAACTCAATCTTATGTGCGCAGACGGCGTTTGGAGCGGCCCTAAGGCTCCGTCCACACATTTCCTACCACGAGGCAGTGATAGCAAGCAGCCTCAGGCCACCCACACCATCACGAGATGATGACACCTTGCGTCCTCACACCTCCCAACAAAGCACGAGGCAAGGATGACAGGAGGAAATAAACTTACTGTCGAACCCCTTCCCCTCTTTTCCCTCTTTGGTCCCCAATCAAAACTAGAATCTGACACTTTTGATCCACTAACACAACCCCTCTTTTCATCCTCATTACTTCTGACTGATTGCTGGAAATCTTGCTTACTCTACCCTCGCTTATATAATTGTATTTGCCTGATTATAAATTCATCGAAAAAGTTCGTTCGCCTGACTTGACTTCCTGAATGCTTACATGGGTATCATCGTTGAACTTAAATAACCAGCGGAAGCTGCGACGTGGTACAACGGTAGCGACAGCGGGTCAACATCTTTGCATGTCTAAAGCTCATTCACACATCAGTTGCCTCATGAGGCTGGGAATAGCGAAGAGTCATGTACCAAGCAAAAAACGTAGCGCGTGCACTATCGCTGCTTCAGTGAATAGCATTTTCCAGCTAGCAAAATTTTATACTGCGATGCAAAATGTAGGATAACAGTCTACAGTAAGAGAGCGACCATCCTGTTATTTAATGAGCCGAGTATTGTTAACACTCTAATAAAGAACACACAGTTCTAGCACCGATCTTTACCAAAACAAAGTCAAGTACCCGTTCAAACTAGTTTCAAAAATGGTAACCCTAGAAAGTTAGTGCATTGATGCACAGGAGTTAAAACAAAAAGAAAAGGAACTAGATTGTCCCAATCAGGTGCTAAACTCACGAGTTTGGCGACAACTTACGTATATTAAAAAGCGTGACTGAACTCGTTAAAAGATACCTGAAGAATCACCAGATCAAAGTGGCGCACAAATCAACGACCATAGTGCGAAATCAGCTTGTACACCCTAAGGATAGGGTTGGCTATTTGGATAGAAAAGAAGTTGTTGACGAAATTCCTTGAGGCGACAGCAATGCAGATTATGGCGAACAAACAGGAAAGTCAGCCTCTATACGAACATCAGTTTGCGGGAAAGAGGTGAGATTACCCATCACAAGTCGCCATGCAGACCCTTGAAATTGGGCCTAAATTCACCGCTTTGTAGGCATCTGCCCGTCTAGAAAAAGACCGTGAATTTTTGGAGGTCATTAGCTCTGACGACTCGTGCATTCATAGTCACGTCGAATTGGATGCGATGGTTACCAACCTAAAAGAAGCCCGGAGAAGACGTCAACCAACCAGCCCTGCTATTGATCAACGATGACTAAGTATTATCAATTTTTTCGGTGCCAGTTGTCATGTATACATTTTCCTCGCGTCTGATGACGACCTGGTGTGCTAGAGTCGACAGTTTACATAAGAGTTCATTAGCGTTTCCCAAAAAACTTCTTCCAACAAATTCCAGAATTCTGTAATGCGAGAACGTTGGTAATGCCAATTTATTTAATATTAATTTTTTTTAATTAAGTTAATCAAGTATGTTTTTTACTATTTCAATTAATTTTTTAAATTATTGCGCGCTTTTTCATTACTATATATTACGCTTTCATAATATTTTTAACTACTTTGCCTGTTTTTTTCCTATATTTCGCTTACATTCTCTCCTGCGTCGTCCTTTATGCCTCACCCGTATAACCTCCATTCACATATGTCGGTTATTGCAGAATTTTGGGGTTTAAATTTCCATGCTGGTACCTATAATAGGCTGTTACCAAATTTAGCCTCAAGCCGAGGGAAATGTTACAGGGCAATAAACTCCGCGCAGCCGTCGAAACACGGATTAAAATTATGCATTCTACTAATAAAAGCAATTTGACTTGCGTCCTTGAAGACGCATCTTCCTTGTTCGGCCAGAGACTGACGACACGGTGCGTTTACGGTTGATGGATAATAAAAAGACATTCAGTTATGCTTAGCTCCGAAATATGCAGATGTATATGCGGATATGCGGTTGCAAACTCATAATGAGGATATTGTCGGGTTTCTGAGGGTTGAGATCCTTGAAACTGACTGACCAATGATATTCCACGAGGTTTAACGACCGGACTGGGATACTGAGAGTCCAAATGTTAGAAAAAATGCCCAGAGGAAAATAAGACAAAATTTTCACAAGCTTGTGTGAGTATCTATCCTCAAGAAGGAAGAAGAAATATCCCTGTTCAGGATCCGGTACAGTTTTTCACCTTTTTGAGTTTACCTAAACCCAGTTTCGCAGTTGAATGAGGTTGGAAAGAAAGCATTTGGAAACTGTTAGCGTTTTTAAAATTTAACACTCAATATTTCTAACAGGAAGATGCATGATCACCATCATACCCTCTTATCTCTTATCAGCGAGATATAAGTTGCAATATTATGCCTGATTGTACAATGCCGGCTTTTACTTAGTCGCTCGTGGACTACTTAACCGAGATTTTACAACTGGTCCCAGAAGACACGCACCCCCTCTCAGTATGGGTGATAGGCAATGAATTTGAAGAAAATTAGTGTGAAAAGCACAAGCGAGTTTAGTACGCGTGACTGAACCGTTCTTTACGAAGGCTTCGATGCATAATTTAAAGAGCTTACCTTGCTGCTACATTTTTGTACAAAAGCACAACAACGGCTATTCCAGTTTGACCGACTAAAGACATGCTGTCTATGCACGCCACATCAAACTGTGCTGACGAGTTTACATATATTTGCGGATGTAATTAAATTGGTCGCACGCAAAGGCAGTTGGCAACGTGGTCAGCTGAACATATGCCGAAATGGTTGCTCAGGGCGGAGCGTAAAGTACCTAAGAGTTCAATCACGAAGCTTCTAGTGGACCCTGGCCAAACGGTTGACCAAAATACGGCATTTAAGGTCGTACTTTGGCATATGATCGGGCGTTTCTTACGATTTGCGTAGGCCGCTACAAATTGATCCACGTCCCCCCTAGTAGCAAATCCAAATACATTTTACCACGAAATCCTACTGGAAAAATCCGGATACATACACCGGATTTAAACCGCATTTTGCCCACTTGATCTAGGGGCCTCCTCGCGCCCCTGTCCCCT
This sequence comes from Ligula intestinalis, assembly GCA_036362985.1. Classification (NCBI taxonomy): domain Eukaryota; kingdom Metazoa; phylum Platyhelminthes; class Cestoda; order Diphyllobothriidea; family Diphyllobothriidae; genus Ligula; species Ligula intestinalis. Next base: position 13,848,945 of record JAYGXS010000002.1, on the reverse strand, counting down.
GCCCTAACCTCCCCCCTTTAACCACCTCCTACTGGCTTTCATGAGCATACATTAACATGAACCGTCATGCTGTGACAACTGCTTCCCCTCCTCTACCCCTTTACCATGCACCCACATCTATGACTAATTGTTTCTGACTCCCTTTACCTCTCATGTTTCACCCTTCGAGGCTGACACTTAATTAGAAAGTTAATTACCTTATCAATAGGCAACGACCGTCTGAAGTTGAATAAGAGCTCACGAAATTTTATGACGTCAATAAGTTCTTTGTGAGAAGAGTGGGCGCTTGCTCAATCTCAGAAAGAAGAGCATAGGCTTAAAAAAGTAGAAAGCATTGAAGGTCTTGAGCAGGTTAGTTCATGGTTCATTTTGAAATAAATTAATAAAGTTTTGCCGTTTAGGCACCCAGAGGGCACTATCAAAACACAGTAAGTTCTGAGGTAAAAAAATTACAATGCTCACTCTGGTGCTCTGTGTAAGAAGCTTGATAGTGTTATGGATAAAAAGCAGAGTTTTTCACATACGCCGGCGATTTTGGTAAAGGTTAGGCTGTTGGCCCACCTAAGATACTCCTAGCCCCTCGTTCTGTGGTTACTTTTATTGTTATCAATTTTACTTTAAGTTTTAGTTGAATTTCTAGCATAGTATTCAGGTGATTAAATTAATTTTAGTCTAGGTTTCAGTTCACTTGCATTTTAGGGTCTTGGTCCCAATTGGGCGATCGCACGACGATCAGCAATCCATTATCGGGATGTTTCGACGAAAAGTCGTGAATGCTAGAAAGGTCATAAACGTGTTGGTTAGTCGCATTCCCCGGCCTGTTTTATACCTGTTTCGCTGTTTTATTGCATATCAACGCCTGATTAAGGTGATAAGGACGAAGGCAGACTGCCTGCGCGACCAGTTGTCCCGACACAGGATAATTGCTGAACCTAGCGTGATGATTTGGTAGCTGCCACATCGTGGGTAGCTGATCGTCAGGTCACCACCTCTGGTAAACCGCAGTATTGCTCTCTCTCTCTCACACACACACACACTTAGTCAGTCACCGTTATCTTGCACACGTTATGTGGAGTTCAAAAATACCAGTTCAGGGAAAGACAAAACAGCAGAGCCTTGTGAGTAAGTTATTCCTATTAAACTGGTCGAGATGAGCCCAAAATAATCGATCCTCATGAGATGACCAGTACGTAGATAGACAAGTAGAAGGCGTTTCTATAACCGGAATCAAAATTTCAGTTGTCTGAGGTTTTGGGCTTTTTCTGGAGTCCATTGTCAGAGATCAAAGAGGTCAACGAAAGACAAGTAACAATTATAGGACGGTATAAATTAATAAAACGATTTAAATATGGCAATAGCAGCAAAATGATTTATTGGATCCATATCA
>JAYGXS010000002.1:13822632-13842558 GCA_036362985.1 Ligula intestinalis | reverse complement strand
TGATATGGATCCAATAAATCATTTTGCTGCTATTGCCATATTTAAATTTGCACCAGGGAAACGTTGCTTTAATATAACGATCATTGAGCAACTAATAAGGCCATTCAATCGGCAATGCTAGATTCTTACGTAATCAATATGTTATATAGGACAGGCATCCCAGGCTGCTGGAAAAATCAAGCAGTTATTCAGCCCTTTCTAGTGCTATTTCATCCCCAAGGATAAGTCTCAGAGATTCTTACCTACGTTTGGTCAGATAAAAACCATCGAATATCTCTCCCCGCATCCAAACCGAAAACCGTAGGACACCTTGTCAAGTGTGAGCAGGTGAATAGCAAATAGTTTTGCTAACACAATTTGTTTCTCCTTTCAACGCCCACAATGGACCTTTCGTTACGTGAGACGATACCTGCCCTTGAAACATAAAGCAGGAGTCCGTCCCCCAAGATATAAGTAACAGAGAAGTAATTGGAAACATAATAAACCAATGAGATTCCGGTTTCTTGCATTCGGATCCAAACGGAAAATATTCGATGCCTATTCGACAGTAGGTTTCTCCTCTTTGACATCATTAATAATGTAAGCAGACCAAATTCAGCAACCCCAATCATAAAAAAATGTTCAGTACAAATTCCTTCTGCGCGAGTATTTTTGTAAATAAAACCAAATCTCACGCTAGTGTAAAATTAGACTCACCTGGAAGGGCAGATCTGCCAGTGTCTTGGCGAAATAGTAGGCTCGAACGCTATACCAGTAGTTCAGATGTTCTGTGATGAAAACCCGCATTTCCAGTGGAACTGAAACCGGCAAGAAAAATCGCATATAAAATGAATTTAGATTAGGAAAGAGGTCACATGTGTGCCCCTATTAGACATGACAGGGGACTAGGAACGTCTGTTAAAACAGATGGCTTTCAGCGAAACCGGGGTGAGGGTAAGCGTTAGGATTGTTGTTTAGATTGGAACTGGGCTAAAGTCAGGGATGCTAGATTAAGGATAGAGTACTGCTTAAGATTAGAGTTCTAGCTAACGCTTTAAGTTCGTTTTAGGGTAAGCACAAGGGACTTAGAAGCATACTATTGGCTGTATCCCAGGAGAAGTTTTGGTTATTCCCTCGAAGTAAAGGGGCCGGATGTGGGCATTTTAAGCAATTTTCATCAGGATAAGTTGCTTTTGTAGAGTTCTGAGCATTGGTCGTGCTCAAATACTGTAATTATTAGCCCAAATCCCAAGTTTTTTGGAAAAAGACACAAGTGAAAGAGATTTATTACGCACACAACTCTCAGTTGCTGTCTTAGGCCACAGTGCCCACTGGCAGAGGCAGAGCTAGTGTTGACTGCCTTCAGGGAGGCCTGAGAGTGTGTATGAGAGATAGAGAGAGATTCAATGGTGGCACCTGCTTTAACATGTTATTGTGGAGCAAGAGTAAGTGGTGTACGATTGGTGCGTTGCATTGCCGGCGGAGTTGTCACGTATAGCGGCCCCTGGTGCATCATCATATTCCCGATCTCAACCGACAAAGGCGCTCGTGGTGCCGTGGTAGAGTATTGTACTCAACGACCAAAGGTGCCGGGTTCAACTCTCGGGGGTTCCAACCTTTGGGATTGGGTATGACTGGCTGATGACGCCTAACATACCAGTACTGGCCATTTCGGTCTCCCTTTGCTTTGTCAGATTTACTTCAAGGCGGGGTGTGTTTAAGTTGCCCTTTAACAGTAAAAACTATTTGCACGCGCCTGTGTGCGTGCGGAAAGTCAGTCGGCTTGCCCGTCTGTCGTCATGAGTGGAAAATCGATGCCTGAAAACTTAGCCTGAACTATCAACTACATCACTGCGCTTTTTCTGGACAAAACATCAATATAAGGATATTATTTCTATCAATAGCAACTAAGTACTACCTCTCAGGCAAAATCAGTACTGTTAGTTGTCTCTTGCTGTCCTTCGTAGTACTGTTGCCCTTACTGTCGTTAGTATTACTCGCACTTTTCCCAGCAGCCACAAGTACAATAGCCGTTTTAGTTTCAAAAGAAGCTTCTCCATCGAACGTTTTAGCACTTTCTCAAGATCCTCCACTAAAAGGTAAGCTGTGTTCTCGTTCTTTCGTTTGATCTCCCTCCTGTTTCCGCTGTCATTTCTTCTTCGTTCATTTCTCTCTCTCTCTCTCCCTTCCTCTGTCTCTCTCTTCCTCCTTCCCTCTTTCTTGTTTTTCGCTCTCCTTCTCGTTTCCTCTCTCGTTTCTTCTTTCTTTATCTTCCCCTCTATCCTTGTTGCTCTGCCCTTGCACAATCTGCTCTACAATGCTCAACTCGGACTTGCTTTTCCTTTTCAACAATGCACCCATCTCACCTCATGCAGTGGCCTGTTGCCGGCGGTGGAGAGAGAGTGAGATTGATCCATAGTACACTTTTTTCCTCACTAAAAACAATCTGATACACCTGGAACTATCGCGGTGCGGTAAAAGTCGTGGCTTGGAGGGTTGCCATCTGACGCAATAACTTGGACACCGCAGTCGGCTCAGTGTGTCTTGTTGTGTGGAGTAGCTGTCTGCGACCTGAAAGTCAGGCTCAATGGTTCCTTATTAATGTGGCCTTTATAGCACTGCCGATCGGAAGCATACCTAGTGAGGCGTGCTGTTGGTCGCGCCAGCCGCCTGCGCTCTCCTCCATCCACGGCCTTCTTGACTTTGGCTTGACACTGGGTCCCGGTGTAGGAGTGGTGAGAGAGTGGTGTAGATTCTCTGCGAGTCTACGTTCACTGTATATCCCGTGGGAGTCACTGCGTTGCTTCACCCTGTTAAAACCCGTGGTGGACATAATTGAAATCAACGGTCGAGCTGTCATTTGTCTTCAAGTCAGCGAGACAGAAACGACTGCCTGTGACGTTCCATGACGTTGAAGCAGTGGGCCTTGAAAAAGGAAACCGGACAGCTGTCTGCCACACGCCGAATGTTTTTCTTAACACACTCTGTTAAGTATACGTGTTCTACACGCATATGTTCTAAAGTAACTGAAAGCACAGATTGGTGCGGCTCGAGCAAACCAAGCACTGATCTATCAGCCCCATATAGGCCGTACCTCACTGACTAGGATAGCTCATGGCTGGCTAGTAGCCCTCATTGGATCAGGAACCCCGCCGGATGGGCCTCAATCCCGGCGCTGTGGAGGAGAGGAAGTCGGAGCAGCGTGGTCGGGAGGGGCTGATCCGTCGTCAAAAACAGAGATGTAGAGGAGGGGAGATAGATCAACCGTAGGGAGGTTTGGTGTAGCAGGCCTTGGCCGCCGTGAGGGCAGGTGGGAACGCGGTCGAAGACGCATCTGCTGTGATTCCCAGAAAAGCTCATGAATGTGTTACCCTTATGTGGTTTTATCAGGATAGCTCATGAATGAGATCGGTGATAAAACCACATAAGGGTAATACAGTTAAAGTTTGTTCTCAATCCCCGGAGGACAGAAGTATGCCACTAGGTATCGGGTTCTCCCCCGCCATCCGAGAAGTTTAAAACCCCAATGCACTTTACACGCGCATAACAAAGATAGGTCACGCAAAATCTGATTCAATCTATCCCTCCTTTGACAGAAAGAGCCATTGACAAGGCTGACGGCTTCTAGTGCAAACCAAGTCAGGTGACGTGGTATTTCGCTCCAAGGCCGTGCCGTGTGCTCCGTAGGTGCCTTACCAGTATTTAGGCCTACTGCAGCAGCTGCTTTTAAGAGAAAACATTGCAGACAGATGCGGAAAACTGTAACCGAATGAAAAAAAGAAAACTACTCACAGGTCATGACGGTGGGCATCAGGGAAGAGAACATGACAAAGAGGACGGAGAAGAAGATAAATGCCGCATTGTTGATAACCAGACTGCCCTGATTGCCTATGTTGAAGTAGAGCAGTCCGATCAGAAAACCCACGAACACATGAGCCAACAGTCGCAGTCGAGTAAGCGTCTGTGTGTGTAAAAGTTAAGTTCATACTGAAGTAGAACATTGCTAGAGGCAAGGAAGGAAAATTAAATGCCAGAGTAGTTAATAAAAAGTCGGTTGAAGAGCAGTCCCATCGACAAGAACATGTCAGGTAACGAGCGAGCTACTCGCAGAAATTTTTTTCTATTGAAGAGCTTCCGTTCAGGTAATGAGGTGTAAGTGCGTTGTGTGCTTGTGTCATTTCCTCTTCCCTTGCACAACCCGTCCTACAATGCTCGTCTCCGAATTGTTTTCCTTTTCAGCACTGCGCCCATCCCTCCTCAGGCGACCGATCAGCTAGCCGGTGGTCTGTTGCTGGCGGTAGGGGAGAGACTGAGGTCGACCCTCAGCGCATTTATTTCCTCACCATAACCAATCCAATGCGCTTGAAATTATCGCGGTGCGCTAAAAGCCGTGGTTTGGAGGGTTGTTAATGGACGGGGTAACTTGGACACCGCAGTCGACACAAGGTGTATCTTGTTGTGTGGAGTGGCTGTCTACGGGCTGTGGGCCAAGCTCAATGGTTCCTTCTCAATTTGGTCTTAATGGCGCTCCTAGTCGGAAGCTTACTTAGCTAGACGTGGTGTTTGCACGCATGGTGAGTGTTGGTCGCGGCAGCCGTCTGCACCCTCCCCCATCTCCGGCTTTCCTGGCTTTGTCTTGACAACCAGGTGGTGAGAAACTGGGGTAGGTTCTCCATGAGTCTACTTTCGCTGTATATCTCGCGGGAGTCACAGCGATGTTTCAGCTGTCTTGTGTTTCAAATAAGTAGTAGGCTGTGTTGATTCATAGTGCAAAATGTCAGCCAACTGAGTCTACTACCCACTACCAAAAAACTGACATCCAGCATTGCCGGGGATTGGCCAGATTGTCGAAAATCGTGGCAGGGTCTGCTGAGTGCTGGTTTTGGGAGCCAGTTATAAGGGCCACGCCTTCCCGACGGTTAACTGCGCCACTGTTTGACGACTACCAGGACACCAGTCATGAATGGGCTAAACCCTGGCGTAAAAGATAGGCAATGCAGCCAGAGTATAGAATAGACGCCACGGATCACGCAACATTTCGACACAGGCGAAAAATTGATATTCTTTCGCTACTCGGTATTGACTCAGGTTGTGATACTGATTATCGTGTAGTCTATTCTGAAGCTTATTCCGTCATGAAAGGATACGGGCTTTTTAACGAGCTTCGTTCTGACTACCAGCAAAAATGATCTTTTTTAAAAAAACTGGCTTCTTATGTAGCATGCCTTTTTATTATTTATTTTGACTACCTTTATAAATTCAACTATATTTTATGGAAAACATGGACGAAAAAACTATGTCTTATACTTGTTTGATAGCAAATTGTGCCTTCTTTAAATTTTATACTCAAAGAAAGGGAAGCTTTCAGTTATTAAAAGGTAGCTCAATAGCCGAATAATTTTCAAACCTGGTTACTGCTACACTCGAATTTAAGGTTCAAACACTGCGCACTGTGAACATCCTGTGTACTGAAAAGTACGTTTTCGCCTACTATTTGAGAAAGAAGTCACATAGTTGTCATCAAATATTGAAATAAATGGGAAACATATTTCATGCATTATAGGCAGCAGTAATAAATTGGCGGATACGATGTATTATGAAGAAACACCACAACTGTAAAAAAACTGATAATTGGCAACTTTTTAATAACCTATAACTACTCCTTCTTTGAGTATAAAATTTAAAGAAGGCGTCAGTTGCTATCAAACACGTACATGCTTTCCAGAAAATATATTTGAATTTATAAAGGCAGTCAAAATCAATGATAAAAAGGCATGCTACTCAAGAAGCCAGTTTTTTAAAAAAGATACTGTTTGCTAGAGGTCAGACCAAAGCTTGTTAAAAAGCCCGTATCCTTTAATGACGGTATAAACTTCAGAATAGACTACAAGATAATCAGTATCCCAACCTGAGTCAATACCGATAAGCGAAAAAATATCAATTTTTCGCCTAAGTCGAAGTGTGGCGTGAGCCCTGGCGACTACTGTAATTATGATAATTATTATTCGTTGAAGAACGTTCACCGGTCGCTAACGGTCCTCACTCATCCCATCTCCCCGGCCTAGGGGCTCATTTTCGAAACCCCACATGGGCAGCCGCACACAGCCTCTAGACAAATAGCACTGAGAAGACGAGGGAGAGACTGGTTTGGGTTAATCTAATTAGCCTTAACACTGCTCGATTCACCCACGAAGGACGCGGTGTGTTTAAACTAATAAGATTCTCGATGCGGTTGATTACCTGATGGAAGCTCCGCCCACTGAAGAGGCGCGCTTGTGAGGCGGGCGATGATCAGGAAAAACGACCAAGTCGGGCGTAACTTGCCTACTTTGACGGCAGTCTTCAAAAACCCGACGACCTTTCAAGAAAACCATATTTTCCATTTCTCGTTTGGATAAAACTGCTTTGAAAGAACGAAACATACGTTTCCATTTAACGTGCCGCCACCTCAATCTCACCGTATTTTAGTTTTCTCAAAACACACTGCTTTATTGTCCTCTTTAACCGAGGAGGTAGGAACAAGGACCACGACACTTTTGCTAAGATCTTTACGATCTTTTGTTCCTATAACGGCAAGCAGAACAGCACTTAGTAAATTTATTTCAGAACTTGTTCCTCACCAGAGTTTTCGATTTGCAGTCAACTTCGACTGAGCAAAGTGGTAATTTTGGAAGTCTCTTATAACCTGACGCGGTCCAATGCAACGTTCTTACATAAGACTACGTTGAAGGTAAAAATACACTTGCTGGTTGACACATGGCGCCCGGTCTCAGTAAATGGGCCGCGTGACCGATGCACTGCCACAACACAGGGGCCAGATCAGGGTACAGGAGGCACTATTTCCGTTGCACTCACATAAAAATTGCCGAACATGCAAAGTGTGGTCGCACGCCAAGCTGCAGGCTCACGCCCCACCAGCCATCTGCGCCCGATCCCACCTCAGGTTTTCTTGAACACGGCTTGACACCGGGCACAGGTGGATTAGGACAGAGAGAGTGCGGTAGATGCCTCGCAAGTCTGCTATCACTTAAAGCTAATGCACGCGCAAGTCACCGTCCCTGCAGCACTTTTTGTGAAGAATACGTTGGACATCCCTGAAATAGACGGTCGAACTGTCGGTTTAAGTTGACGCATGACAGTGTTCTGTACTACTGCACAAAGTATCAACGAGTTTATATCTCTACGCACTACTCCCTCTATGCCAGGCCCAAGTGGATCGTCTTTGACATAAATGAGAAGAGAGTAGAGAATAATAAACCATCCACCCTGCATCATTGTGTACTTTTCACGTACAAAAATTTACATAATAACCCCAGCTGCATTGGTGGCTACGTCCTAGTGGCATGTCAATGACACGAGATAGACATTTGGGGCCACTACATACTTACAAGCAAAGGGAATTCACCATCGCAAGTGTTCACAAACTGAAAGTATTGAAAGTGAATGACTATGGGATCGGCAACAAAATTCCGACTTCAGTCAGAAAGGTCACGGTAGCTACCCTTGGCAAAATGCGAACAATTAAACGCACTGGCTACTGCAATGACTACTCAAGATCGACCGGACAGCTTATCACCCAATGGGTATGCAGCAAGTCAAAAAAACGAGTGCTTGCGCGCTGTGGAGTGTCCAAGATGCAACCACCGGGAAGCTTTCTGTAAGGACAGTTCAAGATCACCACATACCAGGTTGCAAAAGAAGCACGGATATAATGTCAGGTGAAGGATGGAAAAGAGAGGGACAATGTGACGTAGAATCACTTGTTTTAGATTTACTTTTGCCCCCATTAGCCGGCATTGTCTCCGCCCCATTGTTTTTGTTTCACACGCTTATCGACATGCGTCTTGTAGTATGTAAGTAGGAGAATTAATGGTTGTATATACCATGAATACATCAGCATAAATCGACCTTCTCTTAGTTTTGGATCTATTAACCACTGCTGAAGTTGGTTTTGCTTACGACGATCATAGTAAAGGGGTTTCATTCAGGGTGCTGCTGGCTCTTAAAACCCACTTTTGCCTTTCGGTTGACCATGAACCTCCTTCCATAAAACAAGACCCCACCTCATCGCCAAAAAATAAATTATAGGCTTCAAACATGACCGTGTTCTGGACGGCTGGGAAAAGTATCAACAAATTTTAAATTTTTTCGAGTAAGTCCATCTATGCCAGACCCAAGTGCATCATCTCTCACATAGATGAGAAGAGAGTAGAGAATAATAAACCTCGTCGCTCCATCTTTGTGTACTTTCGACATGCACAAATGTGCATCATAACCCCAGCTGCATTGGTGGCTACGTCCCAGTGACGTGTCAACAACACAAGATAGACATGTGGGGCCACTATAAACTTACAAGCAAATAAAATTCATCATCGCAAATGTCCACAGACAAAAAGGTCATAAAAGCTGCCCCTCGCATGGCATTGGCAAAATGAGAACTACCAAACGCACCGACTAGTCAAGATCTACCGGACAGTTAATCGCCCACAGTGGAAGTGTAGCTTATGCCAGTAAAAAAACGACGGTTTTCGTGCAGTGGAGTGCCCAACTTGCAACCGTTTTAACAGCGGCTCACCGCACAGCACACACATTTAATTTTCATGGAAAGGCATCCGTTTGGGTGTTAATTGGGGGTTACAATTTGCGTCACATCGTGATGGACATGATTATCAGTCGCAATGCCGTAATGACTAATGGGAAACTGTAAGTTGAGTTAATCCAGAGTCAGTCCGGGTCAGTCCACGTTATCCGGTGTGGACGCTAATTGCGGTTCATGTTGGTCCATGTTTGTCGGCTGCAGTCTTTCCCACCTTTCTTTGAGGTGTTTGCACACTCCTGCTAACTCAATACGCCGGTTGATGCATAAATCATCGTAGTGCATGGCCTCAAGAAATTCTCGGCCTTTTTTGGAGGGGCTTAGTCCAACGATACGTGTTTTGTCCCATGCAAAAGTGTGTCCTGTGTCAAGGCAATGCATGGCCACTTCGGAAAAACGGTTATGGCTTTTCGCTGCCGATTGGTGCTTGCGGATGCGTGTAGAGACTGATCTTCTTGTTTGGCCACAATATACCTTATCACAAGCTTTACATGGGATTTTGTAGATGGCTTCTTTCTTATCGAGGTAGCCAACCCTATCCTTAGGGTGTAATAACTGAATGAGTAAAGTAGCCATCGGTTTCTGCGCCACTTTTATTTGGTGTTTCCGCAAGTGTCTTTCAACGAGTTCAGACACGTTCCTTATGTAAGGAAGGACTCACCATGTGTTCGTTTTGGGCGCCTGAGTGGAACTATCCGGTTCCTTTTTCTTGGATTGCTGTGGTCTCATGCATCGGCGCACAGTCTCTGGGGTAATCATTGCGGGAAAACAATTAAAACAAATAATTGAGCTCGTTTCGGTAGGTGCTTTCGTCAAAACAGTGTGTCTTCGCTCGGCGTAGCAGACTGTTGGCGGCACTCCTTTTGTGAGAGATGGGGTTGTTGCTCTCATAGTTAAGAATAACTTCCACATCCGTGTCTTTGCGGTAAACGAACGTTTGTAATGTTCCGTCAGCATTTCGCTGCACGAGAACATCCAGAAGTGGGAGTTTGCTGTTAACCTCCTTCTCGAGCGTGAATTGAATGCCCGGAATGGTTGAGTTGATGGTCTTGTGGAGTGCTTCAAGATGGTCCTTTTTAACGACAACGAATGTGTCGTCTACATGGCGTACCCCTAACTTAGGGTTAATCGATGGAAGGGCCATTGATTCTAGCCTCTGCATGATTATTTCGGCAAGGAATCCAGATATGGGTGACCCCATTGGAGCTCCTCTTACTTGTTGATAATACTGATGATCAAACGAAAAATAGTTTTCGAGGCAAAGGTCCACAAGATCAAGTAAGGCAGTTGCAGGAACCTTCGTTTCATAGCTCTTCAGGGTTTCCTCTGTGCATTGCCTTGCTATATCAAGTGGTATGGAGGTGAACAGGGAAACGACGTCGAAGAAGACCATTATTTCATCATCGGAGACCGTGATTCCCCTTAGTTCCTGTAGAAACTCCGTAGAGTTCTAAATGGAAGTCTCACAATCTTTCATAAGTGGATGAAGTTGTCGGAATAGCCACTTAGATATTTTATAGTTCGGTGCACCGATTAATGCTTCTATCGGTCGTAGAGGGACTTCCGGTTTGTGAAATTTAGGTAATCCATAGATCTTCGCGATGTTTGCTTCGAATTGTTTAAGGCATTTTGCGGTATCTCCTGACAGTAGTTTCGTCGCTGTAAGACGTTTCAGTACCCTGTCAATGGATGATATCTGTTTCTTGGTAGGGTCTGTTGGAAGAGGTTGATAGGTTGAGCTATCTTTTAATAGTAAAAGCATCTTCTGCTTGTAGTCTGGTTTGTTTAAGATAGCAGTTGAACCTCCTTTGTTGGCGGGAAGAATGATTATGTTTTCATCAGTTTTTAAATTGTTAAGTGCTTTCTTTTCTTCGGATGATAGAGATGAAAACACCTCAAAGAAAGGTGGAATAGGCTGCAGCCGACAAACATGGACCAACATGAACCGCAATTAGCGTCCACACCGGATAACGTGGACTGACTCCGGACTGACCCCGGCTTAACTCAAATTATAGTTACCCATTAGTCATTACGGCATTGTGAATGATAATCATGTCCATCACGATGTGACGCAAATTGTAACCCCCAATTAACACCCAAACCAGACTGACTATATAACTATATGAGCACTTTGAAATGCTAACTGTTGTTTGCAAATTTCTCTCAAGTCTGACGACGAACTGGGGATCCAGTGTCAAAAATTTACTCAATAAACTTGCTTATTTCCCAAATGATGCCTTTCCATGAAAATAAATTTCTTGGGATGGCTGCCTTACGTTTATACGATACACAGGTTAATTGTTAGTTGTTTGTGCGCCGATCTATTGAACCGGAATACTCCTATGACAGGTTAATTGATGGAGAGAAAAAAATGGATTCCGGTTTAAACTACCCAGGCAGCATATCCTGCATGCCAGCGCAACAAACAGAAAAACTGCTAATGACATTGACCGAATGCGCCGCCAAACAGGAAGGTTTTAGGCCCGATAGATGATATACGGTGACATACTGTCTGGGTGGAGTTTTAGTTTGGGTCCCAGACATTGTTTGAATAATATGCCTTTGCAGCAAAATAGCGCCCCATAAATAAACAAAGAGATTAACTTATATTTCTAAATTACTTATAATTTATTCAGTGTGACAAATTTTGATATTTTGTACTTTTTCTACTTTATAGTTTATTGGGTTTCTTGATATTCCTGAAAAAAATTGCTGGCTAGGAGGTCGTCTACTCAAAATAATCTGAGCTCCAACCTACCACTTTGGAGTGAGATTAGTATAGTTCGCGGTAAAAAGCGGTACGAAGCGATGCGCACACCTCGAATTACCATGCATAAACATTTACGTTAGTCTACTTTATTTGGTTTATTTACTTTATTAATATTTAATTTCAGGTTTCTGCTTAGTTTTCAGTTTACTATTATGTTAACTATTTTATTTCAGTTTTAAAGTATTTTAAGAATAGTCCATTCAGCTTACCTAAGTTTGTTTTTAGTAAGTTGACTTTAGTTTTACTCAGCTATTTTTTACTTGAGTTATTTCCCAATATTTGCGTAATCACACATTTTTCTTACCATGAGCTTTTTGGTTGACAAACACGAGGACATTTAAATAATTATTCCTGTTTTTTCAGCTTATATTAACTTAAGCTTTTTTATTTATATTTCCTGTCCTTGTATTGCCCAGACTGCGCACTCCTTATTTCAACCGCTTGTGTATTACAGGAGGATGGGGCTTTCGCGTGCTGATCTAGGACCTAAACTAGGATTCTATCATGTCTGGGACTAAATGCTCCATTCTACTACTTTTTCTTGGACAGCAGCTAGCCTCTGACTGGTTTCTAGGCCGGATGTTAAGTATACTGTTAACACATCGAAGACTGCTCGCCCACAGTGGATGGCTTTAGTTAACTCCTCCTCCTGTTTCTGCGCGACAACGCCGAATTATCAGGTTGTTCCAAAATTTCGCGAGTTTTTAAATTATTCAAAAGTTAAACATGTTGTTATTTTATGTATTCATATTACATGTCATCATTTTCCGCTACTCAAGATAATTTGAGAATATGCCTTTAATTTTAATTTAAACTAAATTTCGATTGTCTACAGCACAAGGACAGTAGAATGTCAGGTTAACTGAAAATGATCACTAGCGACACTTTCACTTTATTCGTGTTTGCTAATAGAGTCAAAGTAGTAAATGCTATAAGAAATATTTGTGCTGTTTAAGGAGAGACGTTCATTACTGAAAGAAAAGCTCAGAACTGGTTTGCGTCTTTCACAGAAGACGATTTCGGTTCGACGAATGCTTAGCACGTACCCCGAGAGAAATTCAGGCATCGACAAGGATAGTCTCAAGTTCATACAGTTCCCATCAAATAACTCAGGCATTTTTTTAAATGAAACTGACATGTCAAAGGGGTCAGACTGGACTGACCATTTCTGGCTTATGAACCATTACCAGTCGGTCATATCTAATCCCAGGTGAAGGTCATCCGAAATTCTAACCCGAGAGCTTTGGTCACAGAGATGATATGTGGTACATTGAAAAGAGGTAGAGGTCTTCAATCGAGGAGAAAAGTCCAAAACTTTGGTTCATGGGTGCAGCACGTTTTGAGTCAGTCTGAAAATTTCTCTGCCTCATAAATGCCCAGAGATCGTTCCGCCAGTCAACAATAAAAATGTATATTTTTAAAAATATTTCTTAATATTAAACGCAGAGAAGGATTAAAGAACTCCAAATATCGAACAGTACCTAGAAAACGTTCATTTCTGTCTACCTGACACATTTTGGGGCTGCAAATCATCAAAACTTGAACGTAAATTAAAGCTCACCAACAAATTCTGAAAGCCCTTCTGTAGAAGAAAATCCCAGAAAGGCAGCTACCTTCGCAAAGAATGGAATTTCTGCACGTGACGCACAAAAAACGATAGTCTGACAATCACCACAATTGGCGTCTTACAGTGTAGGGACTCACATGTGAATCGTTTAGACCACCCCTTGGGCAAAAACTCAGGCAATTTTACTTTACGTTCTATAATTAGTGAAGTCTGGCCATGACTGGCAGACCAGGGACGGCCGTTGGTTGTGCCTTGTCTTACATGTACTTATACTATGAGACGTCTGATGTGAAGCCTATAATTTTTTTGGCAATGCGGGGGGTAGTGATTTATGGAAGGAAGTTCGTGGTCATTCCAAGGTGAAAATTTGGTTTTAAGAGCCGGCAGCACCCTAAAGGAAGCCCCTATACTATCATTGTCGTAGGCAAAACCAATTTTAGCAGCGGTTAATAGTTCCAAAACTAGGAGAAGGTCGATTACTGCCGATGTATCCATGAGCTACACAGCCAGTCATTATTCAATTAGCACATTACAAGACGCAAGTCGATCAGTGTGCAAAACAAAGTCGACGGGGTGGAGACACCGCTGGATAATGATAGCAGAGGTTAGTCTTAAATAACTGATTCTACGTTAAACTTTTTCTCTCCTACCCGTCCCACTTTTGACATTAGCTCCGTGCTCCCATTGCGACCTGGTAGGCGGTGACCTTGAAATGTCTTTACAGAAGACTTAAGGATATTTTGTGCTGAAAAGCCAATGTGGTCGTTATGAATGATTGCTTTGCAGCAAAGTCAAGTAAAGGGCAGGTAAGAACAGTGAGTGAACAGGGGGAACTTTTAAACCGTTGAACGTCTAACGCAGTAAACGGAACGGCACCAGAGCGTTAGTAGCCACAAAAAGCCTATCGACCATCCTCATGTAGAGGCTTCTAAACTTTCGGTTGCTCCTCACAATGCACTCTTACGTCAAAAGTTTTGGGGACCTGCTCGCAACCTGGCCCTCCTAATCACCATCGTTGCCACGCTCCTAGTCCAGCCGCAGCGTTCGGACGTCTATTAGAGCTTTTCACAAGGAAACTGTCGTCTCATGTTTCTCGGGTCTAGCCGTTAATGGCTCTGCCATCATAACAGGCTTTCAGCATCTCCATCAGAGAGCTGTTGTCGAGTAGAAACGAGGTTACAGTGCTCTGGTCCTTTTAAGCGGCTAGCCACCTCCGATTGCGGCCTCAGAATAACATCTCCCGAGGGTCACTCGTTGTACCTTGGCTCATCTACGCAGTGGATTCTCAGTGCTCCTTGGCCAGCACCAACACCTGCTCGACCTGTCCACTCCCAACAGTTTTTCCGACTGCAGCGTCTCTCCACATGCCTGTCAGCATCTTCTAACCTGCAGTTCTCGGTCAGGCGCCCAAATCCCCTCCGCGGAACTTTGGCTCAAGCTGGTCGAGGTTTTGGCTTTTCTCCGTCTTCCAACTAAAACCTGTTTGGATTCTGGCGGGGACTCCTGGTCCAACAAGGGCTACGACACGCACACACATCATGAAAAGCACAAGGAATAGTAACAGGGTTTCGTTTCTGATGTCATAGGGATTGCGAGAACAAGGGGAGAGAAAAAGCAAGTAAATGTATGAATAAATCCCCAATAATAGAGAGAGAAACTGGTAAATTGAATATTTGCACATTTTAATTAAGGCACAATTTGTGTACACAAATATTATGGCATTCAAATAACTATTCATGCCTTTTATTCTTTTACAAACTTTATTTTTTATTGATATCGCCTTTCCTTTATACTGCCTAGACAGAAGGATTGGGCTCCCGCGCGTTGATATGGGACCCAAACTAGGATTCTACCGGCTTGCTGATAGTTTGTGCTGAAAAGCCAATGTGGTTGTTAAGAATGATTGCTTTGCAGCAAAGTCAGAGAAAAGGGAATTTTAATTAGAACAATCGTGTCAAGTAAGAACAGTGAGTGAACAGTATGCACTTATAAGCCGTTGAACGTCTAAGGCAGCCAACTGAACGGCACCAGGCTGTAGGTAGTCATTATCCTTGACCACCAAAAGCAAAAGGGATATTAAATTAGTTTGTTTATGATACCAAAGGAATTGCGTGAACAAGAAAATGCATGAATGCACCCCTAATGACAGAGAGACCGACTAATTATCAAAACAATAACAGTAGACAAACCGTGTCCCGCCAGATGCAAATCAGCGTTCGACGAAACAGCACACTAGTCTGGTGAAAGAGACTGATCTCGAAGGCGTGAACTGGTTGATCGTTCTGAAAGACCATTAACAATGAAAGTTCAGTAAGCAACAGACGCGAGCAAATTCAAATTCAGATGAAACGAACTGAACGAGGATAGGGGGTAAAGAAACGACTAATTTAGAGCTTAAACTTGAAGGGTAACGTACCATGTACAGAGGCTGCATTGATAGAAGGCAACACGGATTAATGAGAATGAAAAGTGAAAAGGCTCAAAGAGACATAATTTGTCAAGAAGTATTGCCAACCAAGGCAATGTAGACTACGAGGTCACTTCTGGCCTGTTATCCGTCATCAGCCAGTCACATCCAACCCAAGGCGGGGCACCACTCGAGGCTCGACTCTGTGACCTGTTGCTTAGCAGTCTATAGCTCAAACTCCTTGAGCCACGGCCGGTTGTATTGCTAGTTTTGATCAGGTAAATTAAACTTGGTGAATGGACGCTCACCAATCAGGCACTGGGCTCACTCGTCTTTTTGTACATTGTACTTGTTGCGGCTGCGATCATGCCTGATCCAGCCAGCCTCGATGATGTCCCATACGGTGCTTCTCCATGCGCGACGATTCGTGGCGGTTGACCTAGACAGTTCGAGCCGTTCTCTTCACTGAAGGTCCAAGAATCACTTCCATGTCCTAATGAACTGCTTCGACCCAGGTTTTGAGCTGACCCCCCACTTCAAACTTTCCAATTAGGTAACCGTTTCGGGTCGAGAGCAGTAACACTGAGCTTCTGAGATGGACGACAAAAAAGTGTTCGAACCACCTCAGTCGTCTCCCTTGTATGGCCTGGGATGTCCTTGTGACTTTGTCACAGCGAGTGCGGACTGTCTAATTTAAGATGAATTCGGTGTACTTCACTCGAGGGATGGTCCTCGAGCAGTAATGATCAAAGATTTCCAGTTTTCTTTCATCTTCCACGCGCATAGTCCAGCATTCGGAGCGCACATTTGCACGGTACATGCGGATCTTTGGTTGAGATATAAATATCGCGTCGGGTCCATAGCCATTTTCGAAAGCTAGAGAAAAGTCATCGGGCTGCGTCAATTCGAGAGTAAATGTCATCCTTACTCTGTCCATTTGGCACCAACCCCACTCGGAGGTATTTTAAGCTGTCTTATTCTTCAAGTTGACAACCACTTATCTCGAGATGTGCCTTCTTTTGAGCAGGGATACAGCATTAAAAGACTTTGGTCTTCCCAGCGTTTATGGACAAACTGACCAACTTCGTGACCTCATTCACCCGCGACACCATACACTATAGATCGCCGAAGCTTGAAGCTAATAAAGCGATATAATCGGCATAGTCGAGGTCAGTCAACCGGCGCCCTGGTGCAAACTCAAAACCATCATTTTCCGGAAGAACCTTTCCGAGAACCCAGTCAATGGCGTGGTTAAAGAGGATTGGCGACAGGACACAGCTTTGTCGGATGCCAGACCAAAAAGCGAAGGGTTCTGGAAGGTTGTTGTGAACTGGAACTCGCGCAGTGGTGGCGCTGTAGTATGTCCTGATCATGGCAATTATATTTAGGGATATTCCAACAAATGCCATCATCCACAGATCAGGCTCCCTCGTCCCGACCTGCCCGTACTACAACCTGCTCTGCGGTCACTGCTGCGGCTGGAGGGTGCGCTCCAAGTCAGAAGAGGACGAGTGGGTTCCAAAACGGATCGTTACACGCGTCCATCCACCAAAGAATTTGTAAATTCATATGCAAGTGACTAGCTTGCATTATTTATCTAAAAAAAATGAGATATTGAGGGTTTAGTCAAGAAAAAAAAAACGAAGTAGGAATGGTCATGTCCTAGTCTCTGACCAAGGAAGCCGAGTTGAATCTACATCATATGCTGAAATCCGGGACCTTTCACAGTCACCACCACATTTCAGGTGGGTTTATCGACCTCACGGAATAGGAATGGTGGCAGAAAGTAAACATATATTATATATACAATAAATATATAACGCCATCTTTCCCGAAGGCAAATTAGCGTGGATGTCACGTGGTCAGTTGGTTACACTAAATCCTGCGATGACAGAAGAAAGAGCAGCCTTCCTGGTACAACGCCTCCTTACCATGATTTAACTGACATCACGGAACCTTAAAAGTCATGACTCGGAGGATTTCTCATGGATAACTCAGTATGGGAGTCGAGACCAACGCCGATCTCAATGTAGCCTTATGCTATTTTGTCCTCGGTGTGACGACCAGATGAGGGCATTTTAGCTCTTCTGGATTGGTACCAGCACTTTGTCGGTACGTAGGAGATTGAGTTCGGGTCAATCGGTGGACTGACGTCCACCTCTAACATGGGAACATGACACGTGAGAAAACCAGGCGAGCGAAAGAACAGCCAAAGATACCTCATGAATGAGGAAGAAGGGTTGTCGAGCACCGGATCAATTTGTTTATTGTCCTGCATTTTCGGGCTCTTATGGGAGTCCACCGTCAGAGATAAAGGCTTCCACGAAAAGAGAGCAACAGTTATGTGAGGCAGGAGCCAATTAACCGCTATATAGTTGGAGACGAAGAATAGAACTCTATAATCACCAGCTTCGGCAGTGCGGATATGCCTGCATAGAGTAATGTATGCCGGCGCCAGATCGATAGATCGATTGACTAAATTGTCATCCAAGGTCCAGGCTTCAATCAATTCTCGTGGGCCGCCACTTGCGACAATGCGTGAACCGAGCTTGAGTTAAGTTTTCCCTGTAAAGATACAAGGAGGGTTCAGTCGGTCCTTTATTTTTATTACACGGTTACGCATGGTAGCCTTGGGACGGTGTGCAATTCCGACGCCTAGTCCCGCAGCGATGCGCTCGGTCACTTGTGAGACCAACGCTGGTGATTAATGAGTTCCCTCCCCCTCCTTCCCCGTATAACCGTTAATTGGCTTCTGCCCCCTATAAGTGTTGTTTGTCTTTCGTGGACGCCTTTATCCCCGCCGATGGACTCCCGCAAGTGCCCGAAAGCTCAGAACAATAAACGAATTGATCCGGTGCTCGACTTCCCTTCTGTTGTATCGATGGCATCTGACGTGTTTCACCGTCGAATTACGCCCTTTGGAATCCTCAAAGAAGAACGGTATAATAAGGACGTAACTCTGGAATCCACCCGGAGGAGTATTTATTGTGTACAAAACCCGGAGTTGCTTTCTCGGGTGGTAGTTGCCGCTGGTTAATGTCCCCAGCACACTGAATGTCCCCGCTTCGGGGCTCAGCCCGGCCTCGGGAACAGACTGGCGGTGCCCTCGCAGTCCGTGTGCAACTTACTGTCTGAGAGATGACTGTGGCTTATAAGTGATTGTCAAACGCGTTCACTTGTGACCTGAGTATACACACATTGGAATAAGGTCACGAGACCAGTTGGCCCTTAACAAACTGAGTCCAGGTGGCACGTGTGTACTGTTTCAACAGAAGGGCAGTCCGGTGTTGACAAAGTAATCATTCTGGCAGTCGGTGGCAGGCACGACACCTCAGGAGAGCCTGCGAATGTTGCTAGCATTTGGTCAGGCTATACTCCTAACACATCCTTCCCCATTTATAGAAATACCTGGAACGTGAACCTTTTCATTCATTTGTGAAAGCTGTTTCAATACAACGTGCTTCCTGTGCCAGCTTCCCCTGTTGCTCCACCTGACAGACAAACTAGAAATCACTGCGGAGAACTTTTTCGATTATCTCCGCAGCTGCGAAGTTTAACTCCAGGCCCGTTTTGTAGGTGTGAGCCTGCGTTCAGTCTGCCCTGTTTAGATCCAAGGACGGCTTAAGCATGGGATGCGATACGCTACCCTGGATTGTTCATTGGTGTTCAGCCGGTCTTTTATTTTCATTACCCGGCTGGGCGCGGTTGTCTTGGGACGATGTGCAATTCTGAAGCCAAGTCCCGCAGTGATGCCCTCGGTCACTTCTGGTAATAAATGAGTTCCCTGTCCCTCCACCTCCCCCTGAAACCGTTGCTCTTTTTTCGTAAACGGCTTCATCTCTGACGATGGACTCCAGCAAGAGTTCGAAAATCCAGGACACTGAACAAATTGATCCGGTGCTCGACAACCTTTCCTCCTCCTGCGCCAACTACTCCTCCTCCTGGTCAACCATCGATGTCCGATGACCAGACAGACCAACTGGAAATAACTGCGGCGAACTCTTTCGACATCTGACTGTCTCTAAGTAGGATTCGGCAGCCCATGAAAGTCAGTCAGGCGCTGTGGTACAGGCGTCCACGCGGTCAAGGTCGGTCCATCCTCCTTGCTGCTAGACTTCTGCACTCAGAAGGCTGCGACAGCCCTCCTCCTTAACAAAATCCCACTCACGAACGGTTACCAGTTATTCGCTGAATTGCTCGGCCATCATCCGAGAGAGAGAGAGCGAGAGAACGCAGATAATCTTGCGTCTATTAGTTATATCTGTGGCAAATCAGGTGGGTGGAGAAAGGCAAGGCAAGTCAAGGCGCGAAGAGCGCAAAATCAGGCAATTTGCGCTTCCAGTTTCACTCGCCCGGCCGCCCGCCCCTGTGCTGTCACAGGGGGTGAATGAGAGAGAGGGACTGCTGAGACGCGAATGACGTGCGAAAGGCTAGGTTAAAACCGGGCAGCCTGGTAGCGCTACTCGTGAGAATAGGCGGCAGCAGTAATGTAGGGAAAAGGGGAGTATTGAGAGAGCGGGGGGTGGGCGCAAGGCTAGATGCGAAAGATAAATGTCCTAAACACACACACACACACACACACACACACACACACACACACACACACA
>JAYGXS010000002.1:13804243-13822622 GCA_036362985.1 Ligula intestinalis | reverse complement strand
CACACACACACACACACACACACACACACACACACACACACACACACATCAGCGATGGCTGAGATGGCTGACGCGCTAATTTCGGCTTAGAAAGTGAGAAGCGATCGAGGGGGCAGATAGTTCAGCGCCACAACTGGCTCAAATCATCAGACTGATATCACATGTGTGTAGAAACGGACACCGAGATAAACTCTCAACGAAGAGGCAGTAGCGCTGGCTCTGTTAACTCTACCAGCAGGGGCATGGATTATAGATAAAGCGACCAAGCCCACAATTTCAGGCATAATTGGAGGCAGGACGTGGGGTTGGGTGACTGGGTCATGATTTTTTAGACTCAAACCCGAATATTTGAGTCAAAGACAACCAAGTATTGAGTAATAAGCGCGTGATACCCATTGAAATAACAGCAAAGAAATGCTGATACTGCCTACATCCCGAGTACAGAATAACGTATTTACCATACAGAATTTAAACATCATGCAGTAGTACGTGTAAACCGGACGTGAACGCTCACCGGATATCGTACAGCGCAGCCGAGATGAAGTTTAGGACGCGCGTAAGCTCACATTCCCATTTTTTGCTTGCTGTACAAAATAGGATTTATGCCAGTTGCTGATGCAATTATAGGAAAATATTACTAGAATATACTATCCGCTGGTATTAGTATGTTTAGTAAATTAAACAATCTCAGCATTTCCATATTAGCTAGAGCAGCAGTATCTTAGCCCAAACTTAGTAAAATATGACACAATAATTGGTGGACAGAGTTCAGAGTGTGGAAACCAAGGAAAAACTTCATGTGCTCTGGGCATAAAACATGTATTTACTCGAAATAGGATAAACCTAGATTTACAGTCCCCGCTAGGATCGAGGGGATAGGAGAAGACGTTTTGTTAAAGATTGATACTGAAGTAGGTCTATTGGTAGTCTATAGACGGCATACCTTACGACATAAAGGCATGGCAGGACTTGTGCTATTACTTAACAACGCTTTATTGAACCTATAAGCTAATCATTTTAGCTCATACAGATTGGAAGGACATACCGGGTGCTGGATTATCAAAAAGCACACTTATAAGCCATATTATAGTGTACTATTTACTGGCCTTAGTTAGCATGATAATAATAATTAGAACTTTAGCACAGGCAAGTACTTATCGCAGCAGTATCCTTGTCCTCATAGTTCAACTCCAGTAAAATCGGAAACAGCCTGATGGATAGAGTTGAGAGGGTGGAAACCAAACCAAGCTCTGCTGTGCTCAGGACCGCAAACATATATTTACCCAAAATAACATAAACACAGATTTCACACTCCTTGTTGAGAACAAAGGAGGTATAAACCCCAGCGTTGATTTCAAGTCAGCTTCACTTCTGAATAATGTTATCGTCAGGAATAGTATCATTACTACTAAGACTCGCATACACTGATAGTCAGTAGCAGTAGAAATAGGAGTAACCGTATCAGTCTGGGCCTCCATAGGCCTGTCTTGACACCTACTAAGGGTACGTAAGGGTAGGCAGTGCAGTAGTACCCGCGCAAACTATAATGCCTCTCAAGAATAAATTAAACGGTGTTTCGGGTAGCTTTAGAGAAAGCCGCCTACGCTGGGTCCCGTCTAGTCTTCTTGACTCCGGGCGAAAGCGAGGAGTACAGTTGGCGCTAACTATGTTCGCTATCACTTTAAAGCTAAACCCTGAGACTGTCACCTTCTCTACCAACCTGTAGGTGCACTTAGTGGACTTAATCGCAATCGAGGCTCAAACGCACACGCGTCTGGAGTACGGTATAACATCTTTACCATATGGCATTCATATTTATTGCACTACTCCCTATTTGCGGAATGGAAATTACGTTGTTACGCCACGGTAGTTGAGTCAAATGCTTACTGACATTTCAGGTCTGACCACCCTAAAATGTCATGTCCCAGTCACTCAGGTACATGTAATGCACTTAGTAATTTCTGAAATTTTTGCTTTGCTAATTCTCTGGGGTTCAAGTAACAGAAATGGCCTAGAGAGCGCTAGAGAACCCACTGGTAAGCCGAACCACATATCACTGTGTCATGCAACAGCAAAAACATCGGCAAAACTCGTGTCTGAGCCTTCAGTAAGTTCATATGGGATAGTTCAACTATCGAAATCGATTATGTCGACCATATGCCTAAGAGCAAAGATGGTGACTGTAGTCAGGTATGATGAAAGTAATTGCGCAGCTGCCTACCTCGCTCTAAACCCTCTCCCCCACTTAGACCGGTGATAACACGAAAGTCAAAATGATCGAGCGGAAATTGAGCGCAAGCCGCCTTCTCTAATGCACCCAGAAATACTGCTTATGCGCTGATACTACCGCACTATTTATCCTCACTTACCTTCAATAGGTGTTAAGCAAGACTCAAGAAATCCAAGGCTGGTATTGTTACTACTATTTCTAATACTACTAACCAGAAATGGTACTCTTTCTGGCTGTATTATTAATCAGAAGTGACGTTGATTTCAGTCAACGCTGGGCTCATATCCCCTTAATCTCAACAAGAAGTGTAGAAGTACTGGAACTAACACTGAGATTACCATTTGTCAGAGGTGACGCTGAGTAAAGCCAACGCTGGGGCTCATACCCCTTGATCACAACAAGGAGTGTGAAGTTGCTTTTAAACTATTCCGAGTAAGGCAGAAGACTTTTCGAGCACCGGATCAATTTAATTATTGTCCTGAGCTTTCGAACTCTTACAGGAGTTCATCTTCAGAGATAAGAAGCAGCAACCAAAAGGAGGGTAATTATAGTGGCCAAAGGCCAATCAACTGTCAGCGGTCGTCAAGGGAAAAGACACATAAACCAGGAGGATGGAGGTCGGGGGGGGGGAGGGGGGGAGCAATTATAGTGGTAAACGCTACTTAACTGTCAGTGAAGACGGTTGTCGTTCGGGGTCATGAGCAGTAATTAGTGTAACGCCTTGTCCCCAGGGTAGAGTGTCCCGGTGATCCTGCCTCCTCTTCTGGCCGGTTCTTAGCGAGTTCCTGTTCGCTTTCAATTCTGACGTAAGGCGTGGCCTTGTTTCGTCCTTCACTTACATAATGGCGCAAAAATTTGTAGGCCGTGGGGAGGTCTAGATGCCTGTTGACGGAGTTGGCATATGAGTACCATGCCTCAAGTGTCAACCTTTCGGCTTTTGAGTTTCCTCGGCCTATGATAGTTGCTCCTTGAATGTCGAAGTTGTGGCCAGTTTCTCCAATGCGTACTGCAAGCTGCGAGTTAGGATCTAGTTGCTGAGCCGCCCGTTTGTGTTCGCGTAGGCGGGTCTGCAATTTTCGGCCTGTTTCTCCCACATAATTACAGTCTCCGTCATTGCAACGTATCTTATAGACAACTGCAGAGGTTTCGGTAGGGAGCAGTCTGTCTTTGGGTTGCATCACACGCCTGCGTATTGTTGCCTCAGGTCGATGGGCTATGCCCACTCCAGCGGGTTGTAACAGTCGTGAGACTGCTTCAGAGACTCCTTTTATGTAGGGAATGGCCCTCCAGACGTCAGGTTGTTGTTGCATCGGCCGTCGTCTGTTCACTCGGCGCCTGCTGCGTTTGATAAATGACATCGGGTATCCATTGGCTTGGAAGAGTTCATAAAGGTGTTGCTGTTCAACTCTTCTGTCCGCAGGAGTGCTACAGTGTGTTTCAACTCTTTGGAAAAGAGTACGAACGCAACTGCGTTTGTGACACACGGGGTGATTGCTGTTGAAGTGTAACACTTGGTTTGTGTCGGTGGCTTTTCTAAATACTGTGGTTTGCAGTAGTCCAGTTGAACACCGTCGCACAAGGACATCGAGGAAGGGTAGTTGATTGTTTCTCTCAGCTTCCATCGTGAATTGGATGTTTGGATCAACCGAGTTCAGTAAATCTTTGAGGTGCTCGATATCAGATGTTTTGACAACGACAAAAGTGTCATCCACATAACGAGCCCAAAACTTCGGTTGATACTTGGCGAAGACCAAGTGTTCTATCCGTTGGAGGACCACTTCAGCAATCAGGCCTGATAGGGGGAGCCCATGGGAGTGCCAAGTACATGTTTGGGGCCCTGAGCCTAGCAGAGTTTGCCATGGTTTGCGCCCTCTCACTTCTGTTTACCATAAGCTGTGTCACATTTTACTAAGTTTGGGCTAGGATACAGTTGCTAGATTAAATTCGAGTTTTGAATATAGGCAGCTTAGCACCTACTCTTAAACATCGCCTCTCACTATCGTGTAGTATGTACTGGCAGTGCCTTAGTTGATGGGATCGCCATTTTCTTGAAACATTTTTGATGACCTTCCACTCCTATTGAAGAATTCATAGGATATTTGCTCAAAAAGAAGCCGCAAATGATATATTCACAATCAGTTTCGGGAGAAAATGAAGGAATGGTACGTCGACGTCTTTGGAGACTACCATTTTCTCTCAAGGCATTTTTCCATTTTTTCTTTGACATAACGCTTGGGTGATTTCCAGTTTCGATCAGAAGTACTCTCACAAGTGACGCGGTAAGCAACAGTTCAACCGTCGATTTAGACGATGTCCACCACGAGCATCAGCGAGCTGACGGCAATCGCGGTGACTCCCGCAATCCAGACAAGATGTTAGGAAACAACAGCCCCCTTTTTTATTGGTCTGCTCGTCACGTGAAAGCCGAATGGTGAAGCTGAGGCAACTGTCTACGTGAGGCTTCAAGCACCGGTCAGCTCTCAGAACAAGTACTAGGTGCAGCGAATGTGTTCCGCTAACGATCGGTGAACGTTCATCAACAAGTGTCAATCTATCCACTGACCTAAACCGGTACGAAAACGAACTCGTGGCTCAATGGTTAGAGCGTTAGACTCTGGTCGAAAAGGTCGCGAGTTCGAGCCCCGGTGATGCGCCAAGTGGAGTTGAGTATGACCGGCTGAGGACGCCTAACGAATCGCAAATAACCATTCTAATCTCCCATCGTCTCAATGCTACTGCCTAGCCGCTGTGCGGCTGCTATCAGGGTCCCAGAATGAGAGCCAATGCAGAGTAGGACGAGTGAGGTCCGTTAGCAATCGGTGAACGTTCATCAACGAATAATAATAATAATCATGATTATGGTCTGGCTGCGTTATCTGTCCATTGCGCCAGGATCTAGCCCATTCATGTGCGCATTATCGGTGTCCTGGTGATCACCAAATAGTGGCAAAGTTAACCGTCCGGGAGGCCTGGCCCCTAAAACTGGCTCCCAAAACGGTTTTCAACAATCTTGACAATCCTCGGCAAAGCTGAATGGTAGTTTTTGGTAATGGGTAGGAGACTCAGTTGCCTGAAATTTCGGACCATTAATAAACACATCTTACTACTTTTGCCATACAGTGGAACCTCGATTTACGAGTTTAACTCGTTCCGGCCACGATCTCATCATGTGAAGCACCTGTCCGTCAAAATGAATCAGTTCACTGTTTGACTGCAGGCGACCGGGGGTCCACACCCTGGGAGCAAGACTCCACGGCATACATAGGCACACACACACACACACGACATTTCGACCGTCGATTTCGAAGATATCTACTACGAACTTCAACGAGTTGAAGCAACGCAGTGACGCCCGCGAGATATACAGTGAAAGCAGACTCGCGGGGAATCAATTCCACTCTCTAACCACTCCCACACCGGGACCCGGTTTCAAGGCAAAGTCGAGAAGGCCAGGGATGGGGGAGGGCATAGATGCCTGGCGCTGTTTGAATTGTTTCGACCGCATGGTTTGCAGTCTGTCAGCCACGGTCCGCTGGCAGAAGTCATGACCTAGCATTGGTTTAGGGCACCTTTTCCAGCTTTTCAACTTTTGTGAGAGGCAAATCAGCGCTCTCCCTAATGAGGGTTGCTTTGACACTCGGATGGCTTCCGATCTCCCCTTTGGGCCACGATTAGGTTTCATGCAAAAACGACCCAATGGTTTGAGCCGCTCACGTGATTGCATTTCGTCCTCGCCGTAGGACTTCAGAGATTGTGGGTGAAAATATTGGGAAGTGGGGGTGGGAGCAGCACTACTTACCGTAGTACCAGTAATGGCGGTGGGGGTAATATTTCCGAAATCACTTGTATCAGTTTTACTACTATAGTGCCAAGTTTCTGGTTGAACTACTGCTTTGAAATGTCCTGCCACTAACAATACTAAAAATGCAAAGTCTACTAAGCAGATAGTACGTGAAATGTGAACGACAGTTAGGTTTATTAAATAGTATAGGAACTATAATGAAAGACAGTGGTGCCGGACAAATAAAAAATAGTAAATAAGAGACAGGAACAGTAGGGCAATAAAACAACTGGTAGAGTGCTACACGAGTATTGGAATACTGGTGATAGGGACAGCAGTAAGACTACCGATGAGAAGTTCAGTACGCAAGACTACAAGTACAGAGAAAACTAGTAATATCAATGGTGATAGCAGGACTACACCCACCAAGGTATTGTTAATAATAATGCTGATATCAGTGATGCTGAAGATACTAGAAGATCATATGATGCTGCAGGAGTAGTAACATGCAAGTTCCAATGATGAACTTAATAGGAGTGATAGTAATGATATGGTTGATAGTAGGCTCTACAAATAATAAGTAGATATTGACGACTAGTAGTAGTATTAATGACTACTAGTGTTGTTGATAAGGGGTTATTGAGGATAAAGAAAAGTACTGAGAAAAATATTATACTGCTGGCAGGTTACTGTGGCTCCTAGGTATACTGCAATGACAACGGAAATACGACAACTATTTCTGATGTCTATGGGGTACAGTAACTAGCTATGCACCTGCCATCTACTGCTGCTGCCGGGGGACATATCGGGTGTGAGAAGGACACACATCGGAGCCCATCGATCGAGGCGGGGAGCCGGGGGGGGGCTGGCCACTAGGCAGAGCCTAACTCTGGGGAGCTGGGCTGCGTGCCAGCTAGAGACACTAGACGTAGTCACCACCTAGTGCGATTTCCACATAAGCTGAGCTCATAATTGGCAATTGTACTAAATGACAAGTAGATGTGGCTGAGATGACATAATGGCATTAATTTTTGCCAATAAGGACAGGGCCTTGGTGTGCACTGTTACTGGGAAACAGATTCACGGCCTGGTTGCTATGAGGTTTGGGCTTGCGTTCGGATCGCCAAAGTTACATAAGTTTTTGAAATCAAAGTTGGTGGTGGGGCCTAATTGCACGGTCACACGAACTAGAGAGGAGAGCATGTGGGTTTAGAATAGGCAGGACTCACACGCATACACAATATGTATTGAAATACGGGCATTCCAAGATCACTTTATACATATGTTTACCGTAAGGAAACCTGTTCAGAGGTCATCCCAAATTTTGAGAGCAAAAAAAAGAGTTCTGCCTACAGTCTCAACAATCGGGCTAAAAGATAGTGCTCTGATGACGAAGGTCACAGAGAATAAATCAAACAACCTTTTAAATTATTCTCCAAAAATGGATATCCATGAAATTTCGTCCTTTAGGGCATAAAACGACAAGAATGCAAAGGAAAAGAATAGTCATTTCAAATGGAACAGCCAATAAGTTATCGAAAACACTAACCTGGTGAACTCTGCCATACGTGAAAAATTTCTATGAGCTGGTCGATAGACAACTAAGAAAACACTAAATACACGTGGCACACCAACCCGCAGCCACCTTACGATCACAGCTTGTACACCCTAAGAACAGAGTTGGCTATCTTGAAAAAAGGTATTGTCTACGAGATCCCCTTGTGCCAGTTGTGATGCAGTTTATAGTGGCCAACATGGGAATTGCGCTCTATCCCTTATACACCATCATCAATCGGCGGTCAGAAGACGAGACCACTTATCTCAGGTGGCCATGCACACACTGGAGACCGGCCTCAAATTCGCACGGGAGAACACACAGATTGCTGTCATTGACCCAACTAGCAAACGCCGTGAATTCTTGTAAGCGATGCACGCAGATGGGTCATGCATCAACAGGCATATCAATTTGGACGCCAGCTATAATTATCTCAAGGTGAGGTTCAATGGGCACGGCCAACCACGGCGAAATGACAAACTGCATGTGGTGGCGTGGACTTACAATCCTGCCAATCGGTTTGCACGTCAGATTATTATTTATTTTTCTGAACGTTTAAGGATTTTAATTGTTTGTTGAACATTTTGTCAGATCTGAAGAAGATCGGGGGCACCTGTCTCGAAAATTGACGCATAAAAGTGTCAACCCCTTCCCAAAGAAGCCTTTCTGATGTTAAGATGCATTATATGTTACACATGTGGGTAGCGCCAACATCGACAAAAATGCAGACTTGGGTAAAACATTGGACACACTTAAAAAGAGCTTACAAGATGTTGGAGGCTGGAGTGTACTTGTGTGGCGCGACTGAAGTCAGCGTCCAATAGCGGAGACTGCACCTTAATGGAGGAGGATTGGGGAGAGTTGGCCTCTGAGGACATGTACCTGTCCCCCGGGATCGGGGAATGCCGCTGGATCTTCTCCAATTCCTCTTCCAGACGGCCATCGGCGACAGCCCTGAGCAACACCGAGAGACCCTCATTTGAGTCTCCGGATGCAATGTCCATCACTGGTATGCAGGTGGGAAGGAGATGGAGGAGTTAACAGTTAATGATGCTACCAGACGGAAACAGTAAGAGTTGACGACTTAGGATAACAATTATAGTACTTGTTAATGGAATGTGACTGCATCTGAGTCAGAAACGCAAACTCTGATCACCGATAGGGGCAAAGGCAGTTTAAGTAGTGCACCTCATATACCCCTAGTGCAAGCATTTCGTACTATGGAAACGGTGGTTATAGGGGTCTTGGAGATGGGGAAATTGCAAAGGCATTTAAGGAAATTTTTAGACGTAAGTGGAAAGTGGACAAATGCAGTTGAATTTGTTTCCCGCAGCCGCTGGGCGTAAAATGATCCACATGTAAATTGAAGGTGCGCGTGGCACGAGGTAAGTTGAAGAAGATGACCCCTTTACCAACATTTCTATTGTATTCAGGAATTTCAAGAAAGCTGCATTTTGATGGTTGGATTTTTCCGCAATATGTCAAACGATAACACAGATTTGAAAAATCTACAGATGTAAATCAGCAGTACTTCTATATACAATAAAATAAAAATGCATGTAGCAGTCATTAACGTATATTCCACCGGCTTTCCTAATTCGCCACCCATAAAACCCTATTGACCACCGTTTCCATAGGACATAATGTTGGGACTAGAGGTATATGAGGTACACTACGTAAACAACTGTTCCCCAATTGGGACCCCTAAAAGAAACGGATGAACGAAGACCGCAGCAAATAATTGTAAATATGGGTCCTGTATCTGCTACTGCTATCTGACTATGTCCCTGATGACGAATCCGCGTCGGATCTGGAAACATGACAAGAAAAAAAGTATTGTCCCAGCGATTTAGTAGTGTTCTTCTCAAATATTGTACAGTCAATTAAAAAATCACATCGGCGGCCCGTTTGATTTGAATAGGCTGGAAGCTTTGTGAGATAAAAAGGTAGTTTCAGTCAGCTCTTCTTTTTGGAGCAAAATATGAGGCTTCAGCTTCCGGTGAACGCAATGATGACTGCAACAAACGCGCGAAAAAAAAGATCTGTATGCGAAGGAAATTACTGGCTGTGTTGGGAGCTTTAGTTAGACAATGGTAAGCACAGACGGCGAATTAGCTGATTAAATATGCTCAGGAGAGCAAAAGGTATGTAATCAATTGGAAAGCTGCCTAAATGCGTCGACCAAAACACGGAAGTAAGAAGAACCATCTTCAGGAACACGCAAACATCAGCGATGTTAATTAATGCTATCCTGCTGGAAAATAAAATCTTATCAAGCAACAAGTTTGTATTTTACGAGATGCTGATGATGAAAGCAAAGTGTTTGCTTGATTGTTCTGATTGGAAGGTAACAAGAATAACATTTCACACCAGCCACATTTTGCGTGCTCAATCAGTGAGCATACCATTTTCAGCGTATCGATAAATTGGAGCAAGTGGAGCCTTTGATAATTGGAAACTACGAAACAGCACATTTCAAAGGAAAATGCATACACTGCAGTTTGCAGTGTTCTCAATGGACTGCTCGAATCTGTAGCTTCTGTGCTTCCAAACCCCTGAAATGAAATATGTCACGAAAACATTTACCATTGAGCAGTGAGGTTCTAGAGCGTTAGGGTTTTGTATAATTTGCCTTTTCGGTAACAAAAAAATTTAGGTTCACCCAACCATAAACGCCCATTGCCGACAATCCCTAGTGTCTGCCCCTTTGTCAATTCTAGTTCGTTCTCTAATAAGTTAGCTCTTTAAGCATGTTTTCACCAGGGAATTCCACTGATGAATTTTCACATACTTGATCCTTTCCCATGGTTTATATATGCACCTATAACGTTAACATTCTCTGCTGATGAAAATCCCAAGGCAATGCCCCAGTTGCTAGGATGCGAGTAAAAATACAAAAACAAGGGGTTCGTCACATACAAAACCTCGAGCAGCGTTACCAGACCGTAGCGACTCCTAGGTTATACCAGGGTGTGTACACTGAGAGCTTTATATCGTATTGCTTTTTGCGTCTCTAAAGTAAGAGTGAAAGGGGTTCATTGGATGCTTCTCAAGGGAGTCTGTATGGCACCCTCTGAGATAGGTGGTAGTTAGACCGCCCATCTGCACTGTATGCATAATCTTTATAGGGTAAGCACGCGTTAACGACCGGGTTTCGTCCGCTCAACTACAGCGTCCAATTAAGCACCAATTGTGTAATCACCCCGAAAAAGCTGGAGAGAGAGGGGGGAGGGGGGAGAGAAAAAAGTTGAGATTAAAATTTTTCCGCCGTCAGCTCTTTGGATGACAGGTTGTGCACCAGTTTGTCATCTTTGAATGACGTTGGAAGAGGAAGCTTGCGAAACTTAATTTTAAGTGCTACTTCTCGCTTTTCTTTGCGTCTGCGGGCTCGTTCGGCCGCCCTCTGATGGACCAGTTGTGTACCATTCTCGCCCATGAACTCAAAGCACTTTGCCTTCTCTTCATCGATCCTATTACGGTACTTGCGAAGCCTCGCGTGACAGTCTTACAGAATGACTCGGAGCATAGGTCTGCCGTGCTGAACTGTGGACATCTCATTAACTCTGTATTAACCGAAGGTCTGTACCAAAACACATTTCGGTAACACTGTATTGTCGAGACACCTGTGCAGGAATCGAATCTGGGCATAACTAAATGACTACCGAAGGATAAAGGTTTTCCACAGTTGAACCCATCGGAGCGTATCGCACCCAAAGAGATTGCAGACAGAAGTGAATAGAAAGAGAGTAAAGTCGATTCCGAGAAACCATCCCCACGGAATTACAGCGTACGTGATAAATTAAGTGCGCTTGGCTCTATCACGGTACACTGAACGTGCTGGTTTCGAAGATGGTCGATTGACGGAATACCTAGGTCCTCCTCTCACGCCTAGGGGTCAGGTTATGATGAAACTTTTTATTGTGTCCTGAGGATCCGAGCCAACACTTTCTAATAGAAGTACAGATGCGACACCCAGGAAGCAGTTTAGAAAAAGATACCGTTACTGGAACAAGAGTTACATTTTCTTGACGTTCAGGATTCTGTCGGGAATCCTTATTCATAGGTAATGACAGGATAGTTTGAGTCTGAGCTCCTATCTGCACATGCCTCAGACTATCCTATCATAACCTATGATAAGGGACTCTGGACAGAATCCGAAACGGCAGAAAAATAAAACTCTAGTTCCAGTGATCGCATCTACTTCTTCCACCGCTTTCTGTTATGCATGAAAACTAGGGACCACAGGCGTGTTTGGCACGTGCAACCGGACGGTTTATCTTTGTTCGCCACTGAGCCCGAAATCCTCTTCGGGGGACCCACAGCAGACGCGTCTTCGACCGCGTTTCCACCCACACTCACGGCGTTCAAGGTCTGCTACACCAAACCTCCCTACGGTGGACCGATCTCCCCTCCTCCATGTTTATGATAACGGAGCAGCCCCTCCCAAACAAGCTGCTCCGACTCCTCCTCCTCCTCGCCGCCGGGATTGAGGCCCACCCGGCAGGGCTCCGGATCCACCAAGGGCTACTAGCCAGCCAACTTCCCCTTCGGTCTTCCGAACTCTGCCTTGACATTCGCTTAGGTGAGTAAGGGTGGGGTGTGTACAGTAGGGACTACTTATGTCACTAGACCTGTGCCCAAATTGCTTTGGGGCACACGGTGGACAGGGTAATTTGCGACGATTGATACGCTTAGTTGTGCGTTAAAGAAAAGATGGTCGTCATCAAATGAACTTTTGCTCAACGAGCAGAAGTAGGTTCAGTGTTTTTTTCGACTGCAACCCTCTCTCAGTCCTGAATCAATTTACAGTAGACCCTAAAGATCAAGCGAAATTTCGACCTATGCGAAAGTCTGATACCCTTATGCTAAACGGCATTGACACAATTTGTGATACTGATTATCGTGTAGGCTATTCTGAATTCATTTCAGTCAAGATAGGATGGGGGCTTTTTAACGAGCTTTGGTCTGTCCACTAGCGAAACTGTAACAACTGGCTACTTAGGTAGCATGCCGTTTTATCATTGATTTTGTCAGCCTTTATAAATTCAAATATATTTTGTGGAAAAAATGCATTAAAAAATTATTTTTGTACACTTTTGAAAGCAACTTATGCCTTCTTTAAATTTTATACTCAAAGAAATGGTAGCTTTCGGTTTTAAAAAAGTTGCTAACGATGAGCTTTTTTACGATTGTGGGGTCTTCATGCATCATACATCGTATCCATCAATTTATAAGTGCTGCCTATACTGCATAAAATATATTCCAAATAAATTTCACTATTTTATGACTACTAAGTGATTTCTTCCTCAAACTGTAGACGAAAATGTACATTTCCTTAAACAGGATGTACACAGTGCGCAGTTTTGTAACCTTGAATTCGAGTGTAGCAGTCAGTAGTTTAGAAAATTATTCGGCAATTGAGCAAATTTGTAAAAACCAAAAGCTACCCTTTGTTTGAGTATAAAATTTAAAGAAAGCATAAGTTGCTATCAAACGTGTATAAAAAATATTTCTTTAATGCATATTTTCCACAAAATATATTTGAATTTATAAAGGCAGTCAAAATCAATGATAAAACAACATGCTACCTAAGTATCCAGTTTTTACAAAAGATAAGTTTTGCTAGTTGTCAGACCAAAGCTCCTTAAAAAGCCACCATCCTATCCTGACTGAAATGACTTCAGAATAGGCTACACGATAATCAGTATCACAAATTTTGTCAATGCCGTTTAGCGAAAGGGTATCAGACTTTCGAATATGTCGAAAATTTGCATGATCTTCGGCGTCTACTGTACATTCTGCCCAATGAGGTATCCTCTTTCCGGTACTTAGGTGTATTCTTACGTCAAACCTCTCATTTACTCTTCCTATTGAAGACCTTGTTATCAAAATAATAAAACCTGTACATTATATCCGCCGTTTGCGTTCATATACCACACCGCTAGCCCTACTCTGGTGATTTATAGATACCCGCATTCTCGCCCTCATTCTTTCCTACACTCAAGGTTTCTTTTTGAGCTTATCTTTATAAAGACCTGGTCATTTTTCAACATATCCTCCGAATGCTCTCTTCAGTTGCCGGCGTTATCTGTGTATGTTTGCTGAGATTATAATACAGCGACACTTTTGAACGGTCAGGTGATTTGCTGATCGCATCCTAAGTGAGGTCGCGCACTTTCTCCATCCTGCAAGTCGTCCCGTTCTATGCGCCGAAGCTTCCGTCACATGTCTTGCCGTACATCGGCGTATCAGCACTCCGTTCTTCTGTTCTCTAGCACGCTTCCTCACGTGTGAAGAAACGGGAATTGAGAAGCTGAAAGCCAACCTGTCTCCCTAACAAACGCGGATATCGTGTAAATAGTTGACTTTGAGTATTCTATGATCTCTTACCTTACCCTATCCCTTGCCCTCCGTGAATGAAGGTATTTTTGACAAAATGTTTGGATATCACCTTCACGATAAAGCATTCTCTCTCATACCGTCTATGCTGTCTACGCTTGCCTTTACGTGGGTGCGCTGAGATTGCTTAGGTTTGAGTGACGGGTTTTTGCAGCGCACGTACAGGAGTAGTGAGACATGGGCAGATCTGACTCTTTGGCCATGTGTCAAGGCTAGAAACTCCTGGCGTGGCCTTTCAGCACAGGTAATCGCGATGAAGGTCGTGAATCACCCTGAGTAGTTAGGATTTTGGAAGGAAACTGGGCTGTACAAAAGAAAGGGCAGGCTGTAGCAGGCCAGAAGTGCCTGACGGCGCATGTTTTGAAAGTTTGCCCGTTCAGGGTCTCCTCTTGAAAGATGGTCCCCCAGTAGTAAACTCTGAAGGACATCATAAAATGTACAAAATAAAATCCGTGAAGGCCCTTTTGGAACGCGATAGTGTAAATAAAGCAGGAAAAGGTTGTCAGCTTTTAGGCAGATGAACCGATGTTGTATAGTGTATGCACTCGGATGTACGGCGCATGGAATGAAGCTCAGTGTCATCTTCAATCTGCAGCAGCAACAAACATGCCCCTAGATTTGTCGATGTAATCCTAGTTTGGGTCCCAACAATTGTTTAACTAATTGGCAGGCTCCAAAGATCCCGTCGACTTATAAAAAAAAGTAATCTTCCAGGTTCAGTAATTCGACTTTGAATTGTTTCGTTAAATTCCACCAATACGAGGATGATTTTCCATTTTCGTTAAATTCCGCATGTATTACATCGAATTTCTCTTAATTAGAATTCGTATCCAGCGCGGCAGAAGTTCATGTAGATCGAGTTTTATTCTATTTTAGTATATTAAAACAAACAAACTCTTACTTGATTGAATACTTTTGATCGCTTCCGTCACAATTGCACATTAATGTGAGCTCACTAGCCAACAATTAAATGTTTTACCACAAAAAAGTTAAGCAGATGGGCGTGGGGGTAGATATCTAGAGAGGCCCTAAAAATCAGTCTGTCAAATAATCTTATTTTTCTGCAGCAAGGTCATGCGCTATAAATAAACACATTAATCTGCTTATATTTATTTCTAGTAGTTTCTTGGATTAATTAATTTGGACATTTTTGCTTGCTTATACGTCATATTTTATTGGGTTTCTGATATTCCTGTAAAATATTTGAGGTTAAGAAGGTCATCTACTTCAAAGTGCATAGGGTCCAACTTACCGTTCTTGAGCGAAGTGCCGTGCACACATTCAATTTTCATGAGCAAGAACTTTAGGTTAGTTTACTTTATTTGGTTAACTTAACCCTTTTTCTATTTAAGTTCAGTATTTAAATTAAGCTTTCAATTTATTATTTTTTTACTATTTTTGGTTTAGTTTTCGATTATTTTTAAAGTAAACTCCGTTTAACTTACTAAGCTTTCGTTTTTACTGAGTTGATTTCATTTTTCCATAATTAATTTTTTTTACTTAGTTTATGGCGCACTTTGTTGTTGACAAACATTAGATTATTGAGTTTTTTTTCAAATATTTGCATATTTGGACATTTTTATTATGGCACTCTGTATTGTTGACAAATATAATGGGACTTTAATAATTATTTCCGTTTATAATGCCTTTATAAATTTTATATTTTTATTTATATTTCCCTTTCTTTGTATTGTCCAGGCTGTATACTCTTTCGTTCACGCGGGTCTGTATTACAGCAGAATGGGGCTTTTCGTGCTGATCTGGGACCTAACCTACGATTCTACGATTTTTCAAACATCCAGAGAAGAGCTTACTCCCAAAGGAACTCCCATCGTTTATCTTGCTATGCTCGTTAGTCGGCCATAGTTATTGAATTTGCACTAAAAACCAGAATTTCATTTGCGTTATGTGCATTTCTTATTGTGTGTTCAAAGTGTTAGTGACGTGTGTGCATGGGGAATTCAACACACAAAGACAACAATCGAAGGTAAAAGATCGTGTACGGCGACACTTGATGGTAAATATATGCGAAAACAACAACTTGATCCGAGAAGCAGAATCAATTTTTTACAAGCTGATGTTTGTTTGATTACAAACAAAACCAACAGAAGTAAAATGGTGATTAGAGTAATAAAAGAAATGCGTTGATGACCGTCAAACGCTTACAAAAGTCTGATGGATTGTGATAGCGAGGACAGTGCAGGTTCTGTGAGGTGAGGTAGGATACAAGGTATTTAACAGGACCCCGGTAGACGCATTGTCCATCGCAGAGGAAGTATAACTATAAAGGCAGAAAGAACAACAATGCCTTATTTTATACTTATTTATGGCTGTGCACATTAGTTCACGGATGCGCGTTACGCCACCTGAGAGCAACGGAGAAATAAAAAACGACACTTGCATAAACTGATCATTAAAAAGCATGCGAAAATTGACAATGTCTTTTTAATACAACAGGTCTTTAGCAATAACTTCGCAAATAAATCGTCACTTCGGTAGTTACTCAGAGAGCAAAGAAAGTCAGGCAGTCAGCCAGCCAGCTTTGCTGGTAAAATGACAATGTGCTTTTATGCGAAGTTTAAAAGGGCTTGATGACAGGGAGGACTTATATGGCCGGTAGATGCTTTCGTGACCTATCTTATTTAAGGGGTTTGGATAGAGACAAACTACAATCCATCCCCAGCCTAAGTAACGAAGCTGACCTTACGCCCAATTCCAAAATTGAGCCCCATGTCCAAGCTCTAGTATTGACCTAAGCCGGTGCCCGGTTCTAAACCCTAAGCCTTCCCTTCAGTTAACACT
The DNA here is from genome assembly GCA_036362985.1 of Ligula intestinalis. NCBI lineage: Eukaryota > Metazoa > Platyhelminthes > Cestoda > Diphyllobothriidea > Diphyllobothriidae > Ligula > Ligula intestinalis. Next base: position 13,805,855 of record JAYGXS010000002.1, on the reverse strand, counting down.
GACCTTATCCCGTAAATGTCTTTAAGCTAACCTGAACGCGCACCTAGAACCTGACCAAACCTGACCAACCCTTATTTTCCCTTAAATTATGCGCAAAGACAACTGCATTGCTAGTGCTTTCTGTTTTTATATCATGTTTAGGGAGGTATACAGTATGGCGCATGCTGCATGCCAAGGGTCATGACGAAATTTTACTCGGCAGTTTAGCATATACGTGGTAACGTTATTATGATCCTCTGAGTAGATGTAATCCCGCAAAAGCCTTTAATTAGGAAAATCGCCCTTTTAGTTAAGTTAAGTGACGGTAATAAGCATTAATTTGGACTGAATTGGGAGAAGTCTCAGCTCGAAGGAATGTTCTATGCCATAAAGAAAGACAGCACCAAAATTTTATTAATATGCATTATGCTATGGAAAAATTCCAACATAAGTAAAAAAGTGTAAAATATATATATATATACATATGCATACATTTATACATATATATACATATACATATACATATACATATATATATATACATTTTCTTGTACTACACCCTCTGCTCATCCGTTATTTTAAGAAGGAACAAAGAAAAAACTGGCTAAAAGAAATCCACTTTAAGGAGAAAAGTGATATTTTTCATTCCCAGTCTTACTGGATCATTTATCTTTAGATTAGTTAAAAAATTAGTCAAAAACCTCCATTTTCATTTTGACATTATCTTGAATGAAGTTAATATACACAGAAATTCGTCAGCTGAATATCTAATTAAAGTGCTTTTTAAAGGGGTAAACTTTTACAGGAAGTTTTTATCAATCTTAGGAATAACAATATCAGAGTTATGTTGCGGAAGTTCTTTATACTCGACAATGTGGTTTACTAAGTTGAGGCATTTTGAAACATGGTCCATACGGAATGATATCCAAAGACTCATTTTTCGGTAAATTCTCTTGATCTTTATCTTATTTTAAAGGTTTTAATGTAAAAGTCGGATCCAATTTCAGTTGAAGGACGAAAGCTTTAAGACACTGAAAACGCTCGTAAATATGCTGGAATTTAAAGTACTATATTAAATTTAATAAAAGGTGTCCCAAAAAATGTATACACATTTTAAATATTATTATTTAGGCGTACACCGATCAGATACATAGCACAATTACCCTGGTTTGTAATGTCCAGTGTTTTTGGGATCCCCCGAATGTTTGCCACATGGCTAAATTTAATGTAACTTACTACGTTTCAGTAACATTTTGTTATTTATAGGACATATTATTAGAATGGCCATTTCTGCCTCATTAGGCGTCGTCAGCTGGATATGCTCTACTCAAGTGTAGCAGCGGAAATTGCCGCCACTTCCGAGTTTCGAACCCATGTCTCTCCAGTCAGAGGCGAACGCTCTAACCATTGAGGCATCGGGCTTGACGTCTTGACGGTTGTTGATCGGGACTATACATTATTAGATAGGCGTGCACCGATCAGATACAGGGCACACCCGTCCTGGTTTGTAATGTCCAGTGTTTTCGGGAGCCCCGAATCTTTGCCACATGCCTTATTTTAATGTTACTAAACTGCAGTAACATTTGTGTTATTTTTAGGGCATATTACCGTAAGACAGAGAACGCATAGAACT
>JAYGXS010000002.1:13754030-13804233 GCA_036362985.1 Ligula intestinalis | reverse complement strand
CGATTATTTAAAATATAGTGAAAATTCAGTGGAAAAAACAATAAAATTATACTTCCTAATACTTTTGCATTTTTGAAATACTAAAATTATAATGAACTTCAAAGTTACAATTGTTCAAAATTTTTATACATTTTTGGGACGCCCTGTAGTTTCCATCAATGGTAATACGTGTAAAAATATTTTGACTAAAGAAAGGTCCTTTTTTATATGAAGAAAGTTGTTGGGGTATTTATTCGAATAAAGAAAAGATTTAAATTTATTGCTTTAATTTATTAATAGTTTTTACGTCTCCGAAACTCGAGGATTTTCGAGAAAAGTAAATTTCTCTTAGCAAACGCTTTGCACTTCTTTAACTTCTTTTAAGTGCTAAATGTGCCTAATGCTGCTCATTATTATTTTTCGTCAATGCGTTCACGCCGATGTGCCAGTAATCATCAAGCTTTGATGAGCTAAGACATTTTGCATGCAGCACTCACCATACTGTTAAATTAGTTCTTGCTGACATGAGTTACATTGCAGGGGCTGTTTTCTAACTAGTTTAAATAGCAGATGCTCTAACCTCTCATTTCTACAAACCTCACCATCTCTTATCCCCCTCCCCCTAAGAGGACAAATTTATGCTGCTGTTGTTTACGGTCCAGCCGCACAGTGAATGATGGAGAAGTAACCATCGCCCGCTTCGTGGACGCATTGTCAGACGCACGCGGAACCTCAGCGGCAGAGGGGGCAATGAAAACGAGTGAGCAGTGTAGGCTTTCCGATAAGCTGCTAATGCCCTTTGGCCACAACAGGGTCGTCTTATCTGTCATTTCGATTTGCCTACAAGCCAGCCAGACCTCCAACCTACAGCAAACTTTCGGCCAGTTTTTCGACGACATGCACGACTGTCTGTGGAATACCGCGAAGTCTAGCCCAAACTCAGATATCGAGGGCAAAAGAATTCATTTATCCTAAATAGTCTCTTCTACAGATTTTCGCTTCCACCAGTTCTCGCTCGCTAAGTGAACTCGCATTAAAAGTATATTTACTAGGATATAGGTCTGGTGACAATCATACATTCTCTGTCCTCTGCGCGGAAAAAAGAAGACGAGACACTTGTTTAAGAGTGGCAATTTTTTTAGCATGTAGGTCACATTGCCCATGCGAAATTTGTTCGAGCAGGGTCAAACAGTGATACAGAAATCATTTTTATTCGTGGAAAAAGTGCGTTTAAATATCAATACCGAGTCAGGCTCAATCAACTGATTGGAAAGTTGGACAATGATACATTGGGTAGGGACTGCTGATATGGCTCGCCCGTGCATCGGATATTATAAAAGGAACCGCCCGCAGTACAGGTTGTTTTGCTACGCTGAATTCAAGGCAAATTAAAGTTAGTGTTAGGATTGACTTAAGGTACGAGTGCAAATTAGGACTAGGAGGAGGCCATTTTTCGACTGCACGCACGACTGTTTGTGGAATATTGTGAAGTCCAACCCCTCATCCAACATAAGACACCGAGCAGTTCGTAGGGCCAAATAATCTCATTAATCCTAAGCAGCCTCTGCTAAAAATGTTTGTTTTCACTTGGTTCACCTCGCACGCGCTAACTGAACTCGCAGTAAAATCATCTTCAATAAACTATACCTCCAGATATGACTTCATACGTTGTCTTAATCTGCGCGAAAAAAACAAAAGAAACTTGTATAAGGGTAGCAATCCTTTTAGCGTGTCATATTTCCCTTCCGAAATGTGTTCGACCAGGGCCCAAACGGTGATAAAAAACGTTTTTATTCCTAAAATCAACGGACTTTTAAGTTGGAAAATAGTACATTGCGTAAGAACGGTTGATATGGCGCGCCCAGCACCGGATATTATAAAAAAACCGCACGCTATACAGCTGGCTTTGCTACGCTAAATTCTAGAGAAATTACAGTTAGTGTAAGGATTGACATAAGGTACGAGTGGAAGTATGGACTAAGGGTGGGTTGTGGGGCTATATGTGAGCTTAGAGGTACGGTGGAGGTTTGGGCCAGGTTGGAGACACACGGGGGTGCTAAGCCCCCTCCCCCTCCGTAGAATTTAACTCCTGTTGCGTGGGTGGGTGGGTGGGAGGTTTCTTACTCAGTTATACTGTCGGTGGTTAGAGAAAATGAAGCAGCGATTGATTTAAGTTTATTTAGGTCCAGCATATACATAGTCTGCATGTCTGCGTATAGTATGCACCGTAGTTAGCCTATGGTTGTCCGGACACTATCTTGGTCCCCAGCGCAAAGTAGATCAGAAAGGAGGGAATGCGCTAGATGCTGTGCATATCAGTCGAACCAGAAACTACGTGAACGTCCTGTGGCCACTTGTGCGCAGCCCAAGGTGGACGTCCTCGTTGAGGATGGTCAAAATCTCATGTATGACTGTCTATTGACTTGAGAACTACTTCACTTCCCGCACTCAATTCGTTCAGTGTGGCAAGCAAAAATCCACGACTGATTCCATCAACTGTGGAGTTTTCCAGGTTTCTATATTATCCACTCAAAGGAATTTTTCCTACACATCCCACAATATACTGATACTGATACTGATCCCCTCACTTCTTATCAACCCACAGTGACGACCTGCAATCACTTAATAAGTATTTGTACGTTAAAAATGTTAAACATTCCTAAGTCTAAAGTACAGGCCGCCATAGTTGAAAACTTAGACACCAGTGAAACAACTTCAGACAGATCCGACGACCAAGCAGTTACACCACACAGTTCGAGCTCCAAGCCCACTGCAGCGAAGGTGGCCAAAACCGAACCTAAAGACTCCCGACAGGATGGTGATCATGGTGTAGTTGTTCAGGGGTTGCAAGAAGCAACTTCGGACAGTTCTGACGACCAAGCAGTCACACCACACAGTTTGAGCTCCAGGCCTACTGCAGCGAAGGTGGTGAAAATCTAAGCTAAGGGCACACGACACCGAGAGGATCATGAATGCTGTCTAGTTGTACAGTGGTAAAAAGAAGCCATTTCAGACCGCTCAAACGACCAGAACGATCCGGACTTGGTTTCCTTGAACAATGTCCTGAGTGATCTGTTCCCACCAGGAAAAGAATCTGAAGAGCTCAACTCATTTTGTATCGGGAAAAGGCTGGCAGATACTGCAGAAATGCTCCGACCCAGACCGCTTTCAATAGTATTTAAAAACAAGGAACACGTTCAGGTAATTCTGTCAAAAAAGCAAACCTACGTCACACGCATAAAGAGGTTTTTTTCAACCGGACTACTCCCTGGAGGAACGGCTGAAACGACGAGAACTTGTAACGGAACTACAGTCGAGAAAGAAATATGGCGAGGCAAGCCTAAAAATCTTCAACGGGAAGATAATTCAGAAGGAAACAGTGAATCAACTCGTAATACTCCGAACGACGGTCAGGAAGTGACTGTCACAACCGGATTACACCGTATTATGAAACTAAAGTGCATGTACACCAATGCAAAAAGCCTGCTCTCCAAATTAGATGAGCTTAAGGTTATTATGTGCCAACTGGAAGCGGACGTCGTCTGCATAACAGAAACATGGTTATCCACGAAGGAAGGCGACCAGGAAATTTCGCTTCCCGGGTTTCAAGTGTTCCGAAAAGATAGAGTCGGGCGTCAAGGTGGGGGTGTGCTTATCTATGTCAGACACGGCCTGTTCGTGTCCGACAAATTCGAAAACCTTTCGGGCAATATAGAGGCAATATGGCTCACCGTTAGAACACCGGGGTCACAGACCCTTGGCATAATGACGGTCTACCGTCCACCATCGAGCAACCAACAGTCAGAAACTAGTCTGATAGAAGGAGTCGAAGAAATTGCTAAAAGATCCGATTTAATGGTAATGGGAGACTTTAACGCTCCCCATATCGACGGGAATGTGAGTTCTGCGCCCGGCGCAGAAGTAAATTTCGATCGACGACTCCTGCACACAGTAGAGGCATCTTTCCTAACGCAAAACGTCCTTTATCCGACCAGACTACGCGAAAGGCAACAAGCTAATTGCTTAGATCTATTACTTACAAAAGCACCTGATAGCGTGGACATTGCAAACTGTTAACCACCTCTCGGAAAAAGTGATCACGTAGTGCTACAGTGGGAATATTCACTCTTCTCTGTGCCCGATCGTTGTGTGGTAACCAGACGCAACATCTGGAGAGGGGACTTTACACAAATGAAAAACACAGTGAGCGGGACAGACTGGAACGAACTATTCACCGGGTTTGTTCTCGATGATTGGTCGGCATTCAAGGTCATATTACACGGACTAATTACTGATTTCTGTCCTATCACGGTAAACAAAGTAACAAATAGGCCTCGATGGCTACCGCCGACGCTAAAGAGGGAAGTAAACCGCAAAGAAAGGCTGTTCAAAATCTATCGCAGAGAGAGGACCCCCGAATCGTACAATAGGTATAAAGCAAAGAGAAACAAGGTTAAGAACCTGATACGAATTCGCCGCAAAAACTTCGAGAGTAATCTAATAAACCATGCAGTAGGAAACCCAAAGCTTTTCTACAGCTACGTTAGGCAATGTACTCGAAATAGAGACCCTATTCCTCTGCTAAAAACAGAAAACGTGTTGAAATTTCTGAGATTAACGAAAAGGCGGAATATCTTTCCTTGTTCTTCCAGTCGGTCTTTACGAGAGAGCCTGAGTTCACCGCTATTAACTGCAGTTTGGGTGTGATCCAGACCATAGACTCGGTTGCACTCACAGAAGCTACTATTCCGCGAGAACATTTTCAGCTCAAAGAAACGAAGTCGTCAGGTCCGGATGAGATACCTGCAAAGCTATTAAAAGAGCTAGCCATAGAGTTGGCGGTACCCCTGTACCTAATCTTCCGAGCTTCTCTTAATACTGGACAAATGCCACCCGATTGGAAGGCAGCGTGGATCTCACCCATCCACGCAAGTGGGAGTCGGGCGACCGCACATAACTATAGACTGGTCAGCCTCACCTGAATATCCTGCAAGCTTATGTAACGCATAGTCAAACGCGAGCTGATGCACTTTTTAGAGCAACATCAACTTCTTTCTGATAAGCAGCACGGATTCCGCAGGAGAAGGTCCTGCTTGACCAATCTGCTCTTTTGTCTAGAACAATGGACCCGAGCGATCGATGAAGGGAATACGGTGCATACAGTCTTTGTTGACTTCAAGAAGGCGTTTGACACGGTGCCTCATCAACGTCTCTTATACAAGCTCAGCCGCATAGGGGTAAGGGGAAACCTTTTGCAGTGGATAGCAAACGTCTTGACTGGTCATACCCAGACCGTATGTATTGGCGAACAGCGGTCGGCGGAAGTAGCAGTTGAGAGCGGGGTTCCACAGGGATCTGTTCTTGGCCCTATTCTCTTCCTTATAGACATTGATGACTGCATAAGCGGACTAGACTGCGAAATTGCAATGTTTGCTGATGGCATAAAACTTTGGAAGGTCATACGCAACCAAGACGATGAATTAAACCTCCAGGCAAATTTGCATTGACTGGAGCAATGGTCGACCTTTTGGCTCATGCCATTCAATGTGGCCAAATGCAACTTAATGCGATTCGGTAAAACCAGCACTGCACCTCGAAGGGTGTATTACCTGAATCAAACGCCGCTGCCAGAGGTAGAGGCTCAGAAAGACCTGGGGCCCTCACTCCACTGCGTGAAAGTGGCTAAATCCGCAATGTCGAGCTTGTATCTAATCAAGCGCGCCTTTAATAAGTTTGATAAAGTTGTATTTGGCAAGGTCTTTGGCATTTTTGTACGACCCAAACTAGAATTTTCCATCCAAGACTGGAGAACTTGGACAGACAAAGACCGGTTAACCCTCGAAAGGGTACAAAGACGCGCAACAAAACTAGTACGAGGCCAACGGAACCTCCCTTATGAGACGCGATTGGTAAATTTTGACTTGATTTCTCTGGATTACAGACAGCTACGCGAAGACCTAATCCAGGCATTTCGCATGCTGCGTGGTCAGGATTGCTGCCTCCAAACAAATGACTTCTTTGAGCGGGCCACCACCTCTAGGCTGCGAGGAAACCCCCTCAAATTACGTGTGACTGGGTCAAGGCTTGACCCAAGAAAATTCTTTTTCTCTACGAGGTTAAACCAGGCGTGGAATGCCCTTCCTGCAGACATTGTCATGCACCAATCCGTAGACGTATTTAAAACAAAACTTGACGGTTTTAACCGTGTAGAACGCTTTAGCGAGAACCACTGCAATTGAGTTTCGGAATCCAAAGATTGAAATGCAAGATACATATACTAATAGTAATTTGCAAGTAGTATTATTAATTGTATTATTATTAGCATTTAAAAAATGAGTTTAAGCCATATCTAGCTACGACATCTAGGCTCAATATGCGAACTGTGCTGATCGCATCTGAGGTCGCATCTACCGCACCTATGGTCCAAGGCTACGCGGCCCTGTCACGCCTTTTCTCCTATCGACAGCCTGCTGACGACGTGGCGGGCTCCTTTGCTCTCACAGCAAAGGCGTATCATGGAAGCATCTGTGGTTCTTCGGGACGTTCTCGTGACTCCGAGGCCTCCTCCTCACATGGTCCTTCGGATGTCGACATTAATCGCCACGGACGCCATGGCTGCCACCAACATTCACAGAAGCATCGTCCCCCTGTCATTCACATTCACATACTTTTCGCCCACGAGCGACAGTTTTTCTCCTTAAAACCACAAATGACATTCCATTTTGAATTATTAGCCAGCCTTAGGAGTTTTTTTCACCTTCTACTCTTTTTTGTTCAGTTACACTGCTGGCTCGTGTGAACTGAGTGTGAGTGTATTACTTAAAACAAGCGAGTAGTCGTCTACAATTGTGTCAACGACTTCTTGGGAATGTTCGGCTGTGCCGATGCATTTTTTAAATCCGATGTACCAAGAGGGATTTCAAAGGCGTTCGCCTATATTTCCTTGAATAAACTTGACTTGACTTGACGATATGGTTGCTGGCCATCCTCTCATAAGGCAGACACATCCCCAAGCGCTGAAAGATAGCCTAGACCATGTCTCAGCATGGTCGTCAGCAAGTGGCCTCCTACTAAAGGGCCAGAAGTTAGTCCAGTGTGTTTTTCGAAGGCGACCTTTTCCCACTCCTGCATTCATTGACATTCTGCCCAATGACTTATCCTCTTTCCGGTACCTTAATGTTATTCTGGCGTCCAAACTCTCATTTATTCTTCATATTGAAGGCCTTTTTATAAAATTCTGTAAAATTCTTTATTATATCCGCCGCTTGCGTTCAGATCGCACACCGCAAACCCTAATCTAGCGATTTATAGATGCCTGTATTCTTTCTCTCATTTTTTACTTCTCTGCAGTTATTTTTCCAGCTTTACTTAAAAAAGACCTAGTCATTGTTAAACGTAACCTCCGAATGCTCTCTTCAGCTATCGGTGTTTTGTTTGCGCTTTTTCCAGGTTTATTTACAATAAGACTTGGTCATGTGTAAATGTATCCTCCGAATGCTCTCTTTAGCTGCCGGTGTTTGCCGCTTTTTCTAGCTGATATAAGAAAACAGCGACACTTTAAAACGGTCAAGAAATTTGCTGATCGCATCCTTTATGAGGTCGCTCACTCTCTCCACTCTTAACTAATGGCTGATAAGTCTTCCCGTACTAAGCGCCGAAGCTGCCTTCATATGTCTTGCCAAACATCGGCGTATGAGCACTCTGAACTTCCCTTTCCTAGGACGCTACCTCACCTAAGAAAAAAAGGAAATGGAGAAGTTAAAAGCCGACCTGTCTCCACTACAGAGGTGGATATCGTGAAACCCTCTAACATTGCGTTTTCTATGACCATTTACGTTACCTTTTTCCTTGTTTCCTTATCCCTTGCTGAACATTTTTTGATATTACCTTAAGAATAAAGCAGATCTATTGCTCTCTCTAAAATAATTATTCCCATATTACCAGCTCTGCTTGTTATTCTGTAGATGAGTGACTTGGCAAAAATTTTCGGGCGCTTGTAGAGTATGCAGCCGCTGATTGCAGACAAAATTCAAGTGAGTAAGTGCCGGCATAAAACCACTACGCTAGAGCGAGAGTCTGCAGCCTGTCTGAGTATGTGTGTTCCTCAAATTGCAAGCGTAGAATTTTCTGAGGCTTACTAATCAGTATACAAACAAACCTCTTTAGTTTTTTGCGCAGTTGCCTAACAAAAATTCATTGCGCATTCTCCTTCGGCTATGATACTGTCATAATTTATGTCATAACATTTTTGTTATGGCAAGCATCCATTAATTAACCCGCCCGCCCGTCCGCAAGCAGCAAAATAAACAAAGTGGAAAAAAGGAAAGACTTTAGAAAAAAATGCAAACACTAAAATCCGTCAGTGTGGGTATAACGCTCATCCAAACGTCAACGTTTTGCGTGTGTTTCGAATTCAAAATGTACAGAGGCAAACTGTGCCGATCCCCGTTGGACCTAACTCTGATAGCAAAGGGCAAGGGTGTTGGTGTGGAGCAGTTATAAGGATAATTTAACCGACTGCCTAAACTGGACGCTGGAGTAGGAACTCTCCACCCACTTTGAAAATGATGGCCTTGTGATAAATTCCAGGAAGAGTACATTTTCCTGTGTTTTAAGTCCAGCATGAAACTAAACTGACTTGATCTGTTTCCATGAAGAGACTGGTAACACGTGCTGGAGAAAGAATGGTTAAGAAGTGGAAGACGACTCGATCGCTGGGACAATATGTTTAATCGCCTGACGTTTCGAAATTCGTCGCAGATTCATCATCAGAGACGTACTCAGAGAACAGTCGCAGAAGCAGTTTGTGTGTGCACAGGGTTCTGCCAAAATTCTCGCAAGATGTGATAATCGAGTGAGCCGAGAATTGCTTGAGTCATGGTTCAGGGGCCCTTCAATCCATAAAAAAATTGCAACGATTTACCCGATCCATATTCGGTGTTGAAACTAAATTTGAACAAAAAAATTGCCGCTCGGGGAATACACAGGCCACCACATCATCTTATGCCAACACCACAAGGCCAGATGGAAATTGCTGACACAACGAATCAGCGCACAAGCAAAGGCATTTATCGATTTTTTCTGTACGCTTCAATTTTACGGCAGGACCCTGTGCACACACAAAATGTTTCTACGACCGTTATGTCAGCATGACTCCGATGATGAATCCGCGATGGATTTCGAAACGTCAGGCGAATAAAAATATTGTCGCAGCGATCGAGTCTTCTTCAACTTCTCAATTACTTCCTGGGACTCGCGTGTTCGCTTTTATTAGTAAATTAATGGTTTCTGATTACAAAAGGACAAGCTCGTGGCTCTGATCAGAAATATCGCGAGTTCGAGCCTCGAGTGGTGCACCACTTGGGGCTAGGCATGACTGGCTGATGATGGCTAATAAGCCGGAAATGGTCATCCTAGTCTCGCCTGTCTTTGCCCGTTATGTTTTCTGCCTATACTACCAGCTGTTACGGCAGTCGGGACTTCTCAATATATCCCTAAATGCAACCTTGTTCTTAAACATAATTTTCCAAAGCCACGTGCATTGCGGGCGGCAGTTTCTATTCCCGTGTCATGTCCACACAATTCATCTTTATCTAAACTTCTGGATTAGCATTAGTGTTTGTTAATAAGACTTAGCCTTCTCCTGGAATTCTTCGCAAGGTTAACCGTATTAGTAGGATATTTGGCAGATTTGCCTTATTTGAGTTGATATAATTGTTATAAAGTCGAGGCGTTCGGCAGGATTTAAACCCGCATACTAGAGAAGGCCTTTACCGGAAGCCAATGCTCTAACCACTGAGCTATAAATGCCCCAAAAACTCGAGGAATTCGGCAGGATTTGAACCCACCTATTAGAGGAGGCCTTTACCGGAAGCCAACGCTCTAACTCGCCGAACGCCTCAAGTTCTGGGGCGTTTGTAGCTCAGTGGTTAGAGCATTGAACAGTAAAGGCCCTCACTATTATGCGGGTTCAAATCCCGCCGAACGCCTCGCGTTTTTCACAATTTGATCAACCCAAATTAACCGTATTACTGGGAGTTAATATTTCCGCGGCCAAGAGCTTTTTTAGTTTGACGTGTTCAGTAGCCAAGATATCTGTTGAAATACAGCGACCCACGCTTCACCTGATTCTTAAGAATGTCATGCGACATGTTATATTTTTTCAGCGATCCACACATTTACCTTCATTCATCGCGGCAGGTTAGGAAGTAGTAACAGGATACTCCCAAGAACGCATATTTTTCAAGCCGAAATGTCCCCTTTCTTCAAATATTAATTTCGTGTGAACGCAGTTCCCTAAAAAAATCTCTACATACACTGAGCCCGCATGAAGGTGAATAAGCATTTGCTCATAACCTTTCTGGGAAAGAGGCTGTCATATTATTGAGAGCATGGAACCCAGCAGTGCAACGGAATCGAAATTAAGCTTCATACGAGTGCCTGCAGGTTAACCCGGCTTTTGGCTGCTAAAAGCAGCCTCCAACTTAATGCACTCGGTATTTTTTTTCATACGTTCAACATTATGCTCGAAATCTAAAACACTAGGCTTTTAAAATACAAACCAAACAGTCGCTGACGAACCAGTATCGTCTGCACTGGAGCTATTGCTTTGCCAGAAAGTGGGGATTAAATGTACACAACGTCTGCCATCTAAAATAATTTCCGTTAAATAATCTGCTTTACCCTATACAAAATACCACCCGACTGTAAGCCGTGAGCTATAACAGCATTAGTTTTCGTGAAAAGGGCTATGCTCGCTCTAATCACTCCAACGATATGAAATTCAATTTTCAGACTTCCAGTGGAATTAGCCGAACAGCATAAGTAAACATATGGGGGTCGTCCTCGCCAGTCAAACACTGTTATAATAGGAAAAATATTTTTAAAGATGTGAAGAATTTGCGTTAAAGAAAACTTGACTTGATTCGTTCCGAACTACTAAGTTATGGTGGCTGGCCAGCGGGAAATATTTCTCGAAAGCATACTTGAGTTGATCGGTGTCGCATAATTGCCTTTCTCGTAAGTCTAAAGCAAACGCTAATTACTCTCCTTCTCAAATTATCGTTGTCGGCGTCATTGTATTTAACAGATAAACTGCTGTCTTCAGAAAAATATCCATTTCACAGATGGTTTAAACGCAACTATATCGCTCATGCTCACGTTCGAATTTATCGATAACATTAAGGACGTGAGCTTAAGCGGCATGAGGATGCTCTCTCTGGACGTCTCATCACTGTTTACAAACGAGACCGTCGATTAAATTTGCGAATACCCTTTGAAAAATCAGCTGGAAATAGGAATACCGACAAATGCACTGAAGGAACTACTACTAAGATGCAAATTAAATGTGCAGTTCCTTTCTGACAGCTATTTATACAGACAAGAAGATGGCGTAGCTATGGCTTGCCTCTTGAACTTCTCCTAGCTAACATCTTTATGAGCAAGCTGGAGAAATTTTAACTAAGTACTCAGATCCACAAGTTAAAGCAATACGGTGACTACGTTGATGAAAACTTCGCGATTGCCACAACCGCAAATGATGTAGACGCACTCTTAAATGCCGTCAACCAAACACAACCATCCATTAGGTTCACGATGGAGACGGAAACCGCATGTTCGCTTCCCTTCTCGGGCATCCTCCTAAGTTGCAGACATGACGGTAGCGTTCGAAGGAGCATTTTTCGAAAAAAAAACCTGGTCCGGATAGTATAAAAATTTTAACAGTTACGTACCCCTTCAACAGAAGCGAAAGCTAGTTCGCAGCTAGTGCAAAGGGCTAGATTTCGCGAGAACGGGCATCCTGAGCGATTTATTACAAGGAATATGGCTGCAAAACAAAGACAATCAAAAAGCGTGGAGGGAGAATGGACTGAAGACTCTCACCTGATCAAACATGTCGAAAACCTTTGCACTTGGCTGATGAATTGTGCAGATCACTGTCCGACCCTGGCGAGCAATGGTCTGTAGAGCAGCAATGCACTGCAGACTCGACGCGCTGTCTAGGCCACTGAAGAAGGAGATAAAGAGAGCATGAGATGCCGACTAGAACGATTAACAAAATCGTCAGTAATGTTACTACTAACTTATAAGACTGAGTAGTCAGCATAGCAGGCCTTCTGTTTCAATAACCTATCAAGATACTCTATTTTATTTGATGCATCATTGCCGTACGTTAGGAGCTTACGTTGCAGAGATTTTCGAACTAGCATCTTAGATAAGTTTTGTACGCGGCAGACAGACGCAGTCTTGCGTACTCAGCGAACTAAACACTGCAAAATCTGCTGCTCAACTGTTCCACCGTCAGTCCTCCGCTAAACGATGTCATGAAATCCCCCTTGCTGAATGAAAATAGGAAAAATCGTTCTAGATGATTCTGAAAAGGCGGAATTGTTTGATACATTCTTTGCAAAACATCTACTGAATCGCAAGTGTGACGCTGACTGATTGGAAAGCGTTAATTTGACTACCGTCTCAAAGAGGGTTTTCTATTATTTGCGAAGTACTATTTAATTCCTGAATTCCTCTCCACAAGGGCAACAAAGCTATAAAAGCAGCTCCTTTACATTCGGAAAACCTTTGTCGGTAAGAAGCAGAAAGGAAGATTTCAATGTTTGCTTTCGTAACAAAATAGTTCTAACAAATTTATGAGCCAAGGTAATTTAAAATACAGACCTTTTTTCAGTATTGTCAGATCATAACACGACAATTAATCAGAGTCTCTTTCAGAGTTCTTTTTTAATAAAGCGACAGACTGACGGCACGATGACATCGTAATTACCAACTGTCATTCACTAGGTTTGTTTATCACTGCCGCCTGGTAGCTAGACTCTTCAACAAAAACACTAGATTTAATCGGAAGCAAGCAATTATGGCAGTTTAGGCAGAAAGCATTATCGGCAAACACAGGGGAGACTGGAATGGCCATTTCTGTTTTATTAGCCGTCGTCAACCAGTCATACCCAAACATAAGTGGGGTCTCACCAGAGGCTCGAACTCGTGACCGCTTTGATCACAGTCAAACGCCCTAACCTTTGAGGCACGCCCTCGCTGCCTTGCCGGGTAAGGTCGGGAGATATTACCACCGTGGATGAACGTTCACCCGACCGCTAACGGAACTTATCTGTCCCGCACTGCCAAAGGGCCTGACAGCCGTAACAGCTGATAGTATATGCGGTTATTTGGGGCCAACCTGGACTTCAAATCATAAATACACCTCATGTATTAACTGTCCAAAGATTTAAATAACTGGAATAATAACAGCAGACCTATGCATCCTCCGAAAGTTGGCAATACCGGTAGACCGGACCATGCTCTTTTTCGCAAACGCCGTAAACTTCACCGGCTACTAGAGTTCATAATGTGTACGACGGAGGAATCTTCGGTGTGTCCTAAAACTGCCATATTCGAGCACATACGAGTCCTTCTTAGCTGCAAGGTTCGGTATCACTCGCGACAGAATCCAAGAATTATTCTGACTTAGAAAGCGCGGCTGGAGGAAAGTTAGCATTGTACTCCCGATGCATTCCCAGTAAATTATTAAACGCCAGTAAAAGTTCCGGGGAGGTAAATGCCCGTACGCCCGCACTTAATGTGAAAATGCAATAAGGCAAAGCAGCGAGCAGGAGCGAGAAAGAGAGAGTGTGTGTTCTGGAGCCAAAGTCACCCTCACCCTGCTCGATGTTTAAAGTGGATCTGAACATAAACGTTACCAAAGTAAACAACCACTGGGTAAATTAACGTGTGCATCAATACCGGAGTCAAGACTAGAGTGGAGGGGGGGAGGGGAACATGTACGCGCACACGGAAGTGCTAGAGGTGGGAGAGGGCAGAGCGATGGGATGTGTGAGTATGAGAGTTCCGATTGCTGATGCGGCGCCAGCAGCAGCAGTTGTAAAGTGGTCAGGCCAACGGACCAATGAAATGGTGAGCGCAAAGCTCGGCCATAGGCATGCAAATTGGGAAGTCAACGCGCTGCTTTTTTCAGGTGCGCAGCAGTCACACCCCGCGGCGTTCCGACTCACACCACCGGCCGGAAAGAGGAGAATGTGATAGTCACCGTGCTAAAGCTAATGCTGATGTCGCTGCTGCTCATGGGCCAGGAATTGACGCTAGGCTGCTGCCGCCACTGCTACCATCCTGTCAGAGCGTAAAGTCGATGAGGCAGCTGGGGGTAGGCTGTGGACTGACTGACTGACTAAGGCAAAACTTGACGGTCGACCATAGGAGGGCATAACGATGCATGCGTCTGTATGTGGTGACTCAGTCGGCAGCTGCTTCGAGAATTCTACTGACTCGAGCTGTGTAAGAAATTTAAGCCCTCGGGCTCAAGGGCAGTTAGCCCCTGCCTTGACAATTTTACTTCTTCTGCATCTTCCTCTCCTCTCTCCTTGGATAAAATTTGGAAGTCTTAAGCGTCCCATTGGTCAACGCAATACACTAGCACATGCCGATGTTGATTTAGCCTGTTTGAATGCAAAGTCCAAGAACACTTCCACTGCCGACAAACGGTATTCCCTTATAACCAAGTGTTTGTGGCAACAGTGTTGAAGTACCTTACAAGGATTCCAGGTTCAGCAGCTGCCGGGCCAAATGGGAGCTCACCGTTTGCACTAAAATCCTGCCCTTTTAAGTGAGATTCTGCCTTGACACACCTCATCAGCTTATCCTTCACGGAGATCAAGATACAGTATTCACATCCCGATAAATACCTTCTAATTCTCGTCCAAAATCATTTTTTCAATTGCCTGCTCTTCTGTACTACTTAAACTTGTAGAGCGAGTTGCCTATGATGTAATAACGCTGTTTTACCTCTGATTTTTCCGATCCCCTGTAATTTTAATATAAGGCTAGGCGTAGTAAACCAGACGGTGTTGCTCTGGTAGTCCATTCTGCTTTACAAAAAATTATATAAGAGCTGCCGTGCATATGCATGTGCTTTTCTAGATTGCTTCTCAGCCCTGAATACGATCC
Source organism: Ligula intestinalis (assembly GCA_036362985.1). Lineage (NCBI taxonomy): Eukaryota > Metazoa > Platyhelminthes > Cestoda > Diphyllobothriidea > Diphyllobothriidae > Ligula > Ligula intestinalis. Next base: position 13,789,284 of record JAYGXS010000002.1, on the reverse strand, counting down.
CGTGCCATCTCCTTCTTAATAAAACTTCTGCATGCGGCTCTCTCGGCTGGGCTCTCTCTCTTGGTTTGGAGACCACTTCACTTCCCACACTTAATTCGTTCAGTGCGGCAAGCGAAACTCTACAGCTCTTCCCAACAACTGTAAAGTGCTTCAAGCGTCTTTATTATGCCTTCACCTCTTCTGCCTCCACACTGACGACCTACGATCGCCAAATAAATATTTGTTCGTTAAACATGCTGATGATATGGTTGTTGGCCATCCTCTCTAAAGTCAGATACATCTCCAAGCGCTGAAAGATGGCGTCTAACCTCTCATTGACTCTTCATATTGAAGGCCTTTTAACAAACTTCTGTAAACTTGTATATTGTATCCGCCGATTGCGTTAACATCGCACACCCAAGCCCTAATCTGGCGACTTATGGGTGCCCGCATTCTTCCCACATTTTTCTTGCGCTCCAGTTATTTTTACAGCTTTGCTGAAAAAGGACCCGGTCATTTTTAAACGAGCCCTCCGAATGCTCTCTTCAGCTGCCGGTCGTTCTTATGTTTTTAGCTGGCATTATAATGCAGCGACACTTTAAAACGGTCAAGCAATTTGCTGATCACATCCTCAGTGAGGTCGCTCACATTTCCCACTCTGAACTTATGGGAGTGAATTCGTCGCCTTCGTATGCGCCGAAGCTTCCGTCATATGTCTTTCCATATATCGGCATAAAAGCACTCTGTACTCCCATTCCTAGCATGCTACCTCCGGTGTAAAAAACGGAAATTGAGAAGTTTAAAGCTGACCTGTCCCCATAACGGATGTGGATATCATGTAAACCTTGTCTTTGAGTATTCTTTGATCTTTTACCATGACCCCTTACCTTACCTTATTCCTTTCTCATCGTGCATGGAGCCATTGTGCTGAAAATTTCGATATTACCTTCCAAATAAAGCATACTTTCTCATCTACTGTCATATGGAAGGATTGGTGACTCTGTGATGCCTCTATGCTACTCTCGCGCATTGCTCTGCGTGACTTATCCGTCTTTTTACCTGGATTTGATCAATTTCACACAAAAATGGCTGGTTCTAAAAGAGATATATTATAAAAATGTCTTTCTTTTTTGGGTGTTTTCCCATTGCACAACGCATACAAATAAAATGTTTGTTTCTGTCATACTTAATAGCATAGAAAGTTTTCTGATAACGGCCTTCTTCGTAGTTCACTACAATTAATACCTATTACCTCCACTGTACTGAACAAAAAGAGCCTTTTGTCTTTTTAAAGGGTTTTCTTGGGATTAAATTCACTTATAACATCACCAAGTCACCAAATCTATGCTAAACTATAAGTCCAATTGACAAAGGTATTTTAAGTAGTGCACCTCATCTAACCTTAGGCTCAGCATTTTGTCCTATGAAAACGGCACCTATAGGGGTTTGGGGAATAGGAAAATAGGATAGCCAGCGAATGTAATTTGTGGAAGTAAGTTTAAAAGATAAAAATTTAATTGAATTTGTTTCCCGCGAGCGCTGGGAGTTATTTGTTGCGCATGTAGCTTGAAGATGTGCGCGGCGCTTCGCACCGCGGACTATAATAATCGAACTCCAGAATAATAACTTGGACCTTAAGTATATCGAAGTACACGACCTCCTAACCACCATTTCTAGTTTTTCAGGAATTTCAAAAAACCCGCCTTTTGAAGATCGGTTTTTTCCGCAATAGTTTTAACGACAATATGGATCAGGAAAATCTACAGTTATAAATCAACAACATTTCTAAGTACAAAAGAATAAAAAAATGCATAAAGCAGTTTATAAACTATAGTCCACTGCCTATCCTTATTCCCCGCCCATAAAACCCTTCTGACCACCGTTTCCGTAGGACAAAATGCTGGGACTAAGGGGATATGAGGTGTACTACTTAAACTGCTGTTGCCCTGTGCATAATTATCAAGGACTTATGTCCCTGAGTTGAGATTACAGTCCCTGATTAGGGGGCAGCCAGTAGTACGTAGGAAATATGTTAGCCAGGGGGCCAAAAATAATTCTTATATACGCCACATTTAGCAGTAAGTCGAAATAGGCTAAGTCATGAGTGTTAAGGACTACAGAAAACGTATAACTGCAAGTCATGCAAGACATTTAAGTTTATGACATGAACATGGGCAGACAATTGAATAAGTTGGAATCGCAGAAAATATGTATGAGCACTCAGAATGGACCTATTGCGAGCCATCTCAAGTAGAAACGTTCTACGTATGTAAATTTTAAAAATTGGATCGAGTATAGAAGAGATGCAATTTTTCACATTTGGCTTTTCTCAATATCGAATGAGTTTTTTGAATTAGCATTCGTACTGGGCACAAACTGGAGACGCAAATTCATGCGCCGACGCCCTTGCAGAGGCTACGTATCAATTGTGTTGACTCGTGCGCAGTTAGATTCTGAGATCAAGAGTCGAACCACAACAGTTAATAAATTTGATAAATCTGTTCTTTATTTTGCCTTAACAAATTATTAATACTTGTTTATGAAAGCGTTACAATGCACTTTAAAAATCCTTCGAGTTTAGAATAAGTAACTTATACTCGTGTTTTTTCTACCAGTATACACACGAAGAAAAATGAATAAGCCTTGCTACACCTGGCCCTCTTTTTCTTACCTGGTCGGTTCATCGAAAAACATGATTGGCGGATTATTGACCATTTCTTGAGCAATTGACAGACGCTTTCTCTGACCACCCGAAAGCGCACTCGTACGAGTTCCCTTGGCCTCGAACAGTCCGAGAACTTGAAGAATTTCATCAATCTGCAGAAAAATGGGCATTGTAAAAATACAAATATAAGTATACCAAATTAATGACTTAATCTATCGTTGAATAGAGAAAGGAATATTCTCAAAAGCCTTTATTTCATCCTACGGCAAGGTGACTTAACGGTGTAAGATGACCTACATGTACACGAATTTTCAAAAGATCCCATGTCACGGGATGGGGAGTTTATAACTGACTAAATAAAATAACTAGTACAGTTATTTCACGGAGCAAGTAGCAAGTTAATACGTCCCGATGGATCAAGTCCAGCGGTTTGCCTTGGAAGTAAATGAGGTGGAAGTATTTATCAAAGCCGGATTTTCAGGTCACGGTTCAAAACATATGAGCACTACATAACTAAGCGTTATAAACATTTGAATATACAGACCACTGAACAGGATCAGCTAAGCTCAAGCAGTCGGGTATCCACAGCATCATAAAAAAATGAAGGCCTTTGCTTCATTCTGGTAGATTCTAGATGGTTGATTAGGATATCCTGTTTGGGCAATCGGCTTGCTGTTCCGTTATGGTGTATTTCATACTAGCGGTAAGTTGCGCTGGTAAAATCGATCCAATTGAAATAAAATTCACGGCGCACGGCGTGGTGTCGTAGCTCAAATCGGCAGAGAGTTGGCTGCACAAAGGCCTTCTCTCCTGAGCGGGTTTGACTCCAGCTGATGCCGCGAGTTTTTTGACGACGGAGTCAACTCAATTAAGCGAATCTGCCAAAAGCCCCTAACAATGCCTGCTTTCATCCAAGCAAATTTCAAGCGACAACTTCAGAATGACTTAGTGGGTGCAGCAAGTTCATGCCTGGCACCTACGAGGAGGCCTACAACCATATAAGGCGTTAACGAATTAACCATTGACATTGCCAAATCTGGCTTGATATACGCATAACTAACGATCTTTGGGCAGACAATAGACTATTTCAAATACTATCAACGGCACAGGTTTCACATTGATGTCATTAGCCAAATTTGCATGATGGCCGTGACTTTGGTCTGGTACTTTGGATTTAGTAATTATACCTACTCAAATACTTCGCATAGAAATTACGTCCAGAAAACCTGCTCTGTTATGAACATCTTTGAAAATATATATTGCATACCAAGTGCCACAATTCCCTTTCAAAGAAATTTAACTAAGCACATTGCATTTGTTGAATTTGAGTGAGAGGCATATTTTCTTTCGGTTTTTTCATTAACTCCACTTCGTCTTACACAAACTCCATGCGGAGAAGATGCATTGCCGGTATCCAATAAAACACAAATTGCCACAATTGAAAGATGGAAGTAATTATCGGACCTAATAAAATCTCAGTCAAACCAATTTGTCTGCTATTCTAGAACCCAATTTGCTGACTTATTTTCTTGGTTTCATCCAAAAATACTTGGAATTTTTGTAAGAAGTAATCTATCAGGAAACGGCTCCTATATTTTGCCCTAGGTCTGGCCTGAGGTCCTACCTTGTTTGGAAAGTAACGCTTTAAAAAATATGGCCGATTGAAGACCACTTTAAGTAACCATCAACAAGGCAGATTCTAGCATCAGAGATGTATTAACTGCGTCCACGCTGACTACGGAAGTACAAGTTAAGCATACATGAATCATGGCTAAGGCTCGTATAAATGTCTTCAAACTTGGCTCTGAAACAACGGCTAGGCTAAAGATCAGTCAGAGAAATTATTGTGGGACTTTGAGGTTGCGTAGTTCACAGTTCCGACAGTTAGGCATTACATTCTGAATATTATGCATGGTGACATCCGATACATAAATGCTGAGATTACACTACTTTTCCAGATACAATGAAACGTTGCGTACGACTGAAAATAATTTCATTTTTGTGAATAAGGTACGACAGCTGTACATAAATTAAAGAACGGGATATTTGACAGTAGCACTGTGGTATCTGATGACAGCATTGTTCACATGAGTAGTGAAAATAATCAAATATTTAAAGAAGCTTGAAAAAAGAATTTGACAGTTAGACATTGCAGAGTTCTGTTGTGGAGGGTTTCATTGGAAAATTCGGTTAACTGAAAGAAGGTACTGAGAGGTGATGCCTTAGCTTCAAAGCCAAAGACAGGGGCTATTTAAATGAGCCGTAAATCCGGTTTGCTCAGAATCAACTTGAATTAGAAGAAAAAACGGTGGCAAATCCTAAAAAATAGGCAATTCTTATATAAAAAGAGGGCGTGGCTGGCTACGGCCGAGCAAACAAATTGCATAGGGCTAAATCAGTCCTTAAAAATTAAAATTTCAAGCTAAGCATTTATAGCACGTAATCTAATAGGGCAAATTGAAACGTGCTGAAATAAGCATGGTTGGAACTTTATTAGGCTTGAATCGCCCTAGACCAAGTAAGTAACAGGAAACCCTAAACGGAAACTATATCTGTCTAACTTACAGTCGATTTAAGATTTAAATATAGTGGAACATAACACATTTGCAAAGTGACGCCTGGAAAGGAAAACCAGTCAATTCAAATAAAGAATAGCTGCTGAGATCACTTCCACGCAGAGAATATGCTAAGCAAAATACGTGAAAAAGTCGAAAACAAATTATTAGGAAACGATTAGACATTTCCGAATCTTCCTACTTGTCTCTGCCAGATAAAGCCTTATAATTCAATATTTTTCAATATATTGCAAAAAAAAAGGTAGTCTTGATCCCTCAAGATTCAGCGCATATATTTTCATAGTTTTTCGAAATAATTTTTAAAACCAAAGCCAGATGCACAGGTCGGAATCAAACTTTTTCGATGAAGGAGCATTTGAACCGATAGCATTCCCAAAAACGGGCAATAAAGGTTAGATAATGATGTCAGTTGCAAAGTAAAACAAAGAAAAGATTACTGTTCCACATACTTTTGCGAAGAAGGGTAAAGAAACTATCAATTTATATTTCAGAGTTAGTCCTCTTCTCATTGAGAATAATATTGCATTCTAAAACGAAAGGTCGCAGCATATATTTTAATCAATAGATATATGGCGTCCATCACCGGAACAAAGGTTAAATTACTGTTAACTATTACTGAGAAAACCGATCAGTATATCTTGGATGAATGTAAGATTCCAAGGCCGATGATGAAGTGAGCACTATTTTATTTCTGCATGTACTAGATTTTGCGTTTTACGGGAAGCGGGTGATAAATCAACCGATATAACTACGAATTCTCACACTATATCCGTTTAGAAGGCAGAAAATATGATCAGACGACATAATCACAAATAATAAATAGACGTTAAACGAAAAAGTGTAATAAATACCAAAGTCTTATAGGCATTACGTCTGCTCTGAATTCTATAACGAAAGGGCCATTCAGATTTGGAAAAAACTAAGATATCAGCAGACAAATTCAATATACAGTATTCTCTACAATCTGTAATACAACACAGTCAATATGAGCAGAACGCATAGCAATCATTTCTGCCTAATCGTAAAAATAAACATATTTTGGCAAAACATACCACCTCGCGGTTGAACGTGAGCATAAGTTTGTACGGTCAATATTAATACACGCGTCTTTTTGCTACTACACTGACTGAAAAATATTAGAATCCACAAATGGATTTAAATGAAGCTGTTATATACTTCGCGCTAATTTAACAAATTAAGGCTGGCAACATTTGCGATTGCCACTGTATTATGTTTTAAAAGATCTGCAAAACAGAAAAAGCATACTAAAGCATACAGCTCTGGTGCTTAGACAGACGCCCGTTTGTCATAAACCAAGTGGAGGTACACAATATAACAAAAACATTAATGCAAGTACATTATGCATGTTTGTGAAAAAAATGTTATCTTACTACGACAGTCCGCTGTTCAGACGACAAACGACGAGGAAGGTTGAGCTGCGAGCTGCAGTACATGGCTTCCGCAACGGTAAGTTGAGAAAGTAGAGGTGCGTCTTGTAAAATAAAACAGGAAAGTCGGCGAAATGGCTTATGATCTCGAGGTTTAGAGTTAATAAGAATCTGGCCGGAGACATTGCGCGTTTTAAAGCCAGCCAATACATTCATAAGTGTGCTTTTACCGGCACCACTTGGGCCCATAATTGCAGTCAGTTCACCACTGCTGAACTTTCCCGATATTGACTTGAGCAAAAACTTTGGTTCTTGAGAAAATAAACTTATTAAAATTCAATTACGCATTCCCCTTCCTTGAAAGACAGCATACACCAGGTCGCGGAATTCTATACCCTTCGCAAATTGAACTTCACTACTGCTTTTGTCGGCCGTTAGCCTGGACCAAATATTGTTGAGGTTCTCATCAAATACATTTTGCTGAACATCTCTTGTTTCTTCGAATACATCACTGCGGGCATCGGCTGCAATCTCAAGCCCTAGCTCCTGGTCCCTCGCCATCGAGTGAGAAACTCGATAACTAGATGCACATCGCGCCTATTCGGTCCTATAAAAAAAGTGGTGCAATTGATTCGGTAAAACGAATGGGGCGTCTAAAATCCCGACTTGTTGCATTAATTTATCATATAGTACGAAGATATTGAAAATGTATTATTTTCGTGTTATATATGCCATTTTAGATATTTTGCAATTGCTTTTTATTCGAAAACCTCTTATTTTCCCTCTATTGTTTTAGTCTGAGACCAGTTTTTTAAATTACATGTTAAAAAGGTCAGTTGAGGGCTTCCAAAACAACACTGAATGAACAAGATAATAAGGTTATTCCAAAAGTATCACATACGTCCTGATTACTGGAAAAGGCACTTTAATTTTGGGAGTCGGTTTTGGAGTGGAAACTTAAACGATGTGAACCGGGTACCTAATAAATAGTCCGTAAACAAACCCGACGTAATGAAAGTCGAGATGAACAGCGAAATTTGTATTATTTATGGAGATGAGGCATAAAGTGAGCTGAAAAAATCCAACCAGCTAAGAGACTTGGATGAATGTATTTGATAAATCGTTCTTAGTTCATATAATATTAGCGTAAATAACCGGGCCGAAATGAGCGTAAGTGACTTTTGCCACTCTGATTGCAATGAACGTCTTAAGGTTGTATCGATTTCTGTGCGTCAATACGCAGGGTTTTGTTTTTGGGAGGATTGTGATTTATAGGGTTTTGGGTGTCTCCGGAACCTATCCTGAGACAAAACTACCTCTTTGGGAACAATCAAAAATGCAGTGTAGATTATGGTATGCCTTTTTACATAGATTATCACTTTGTAACTTCCAATCCATTTGCTTATTATGGAGCCTTTTAAACGACTGCACATCATTTTGACTGTTTTAACAGGGCTACGCAGGCTTGACACTTCTTTAATGCATGAAAACATCTGCATAGACTTATGATGCTTGTTATGAAGTGATCTGTCGAGAGGAGTGATCGTCGGCTACAGAAGGTTCCTTATGTCAGAAGTCAATAAGACCAACTGACTAGTACAGTTTACTGTTAGAAAAATTGCTAACGAGGGGCTCTGCGGATACAAACTGCTCAGAGTAAACAAGCCAGTTGACGTGTGTTTGGTCTGTGGTCTGCCTATTTTATACTCTATAGACTGATATATGGAGCTGTGTTTCGTCCCCTACTCTGTCCAGTCATTCTTGCCGTTCTCCATTCTCTGTTGTACAACACTGATGATGGGCTTCGCGGTCTCTAGGCATGCTCGTGGCGGTCCTGCTTTTTCCGCTAGCTCGTCGCTGGCCTCTACAGTCCACAAGGTCGCAGCTCCGGCGTTTCGGTGATGACCACGTGACCTCTACCGTTCCCTCATCATTTCTAATCGATTTTCTTCAATAAATTCCTCATGTCTCACCTCCCTGATGGTTGATCATGAAGCCAGTTGGGTAATGTTACGGTGGTGAACGGCAGTCTCTGCTGATCTATGATTTCTCCAAAGGCAAGAAGCCTTTTCAAACCCTCATATGTTCTCATCAACAGTCCTGTCTCATTGTACTGCAAAAATCCTACCAACCAACCTCTTTATATTTATAGAAGTAGTTCTTTTCTCCTAGATTTTTTTTCATTGGGGTTCCGCTAAACTCTGCCACCGCTTTACTGGTAGGATTTTTTTCACCGCTTCCTCCTTAATTCATCATACATTTCAGAGAGTGTTGACTATTATTTTAAAATCCAGATATTTTGGTGAAAATGAATTTATCTGCTTTACATAATAAATGGTCTAGCTACCTATATGGTTGCTCAAAAAAGCAGCATTTATCAAATTCGTTTTTATTTTCCACAGCACTCAGTTTGAGGTGATGAGGACCTCCGGGCACAAAAATATAAAAAAATATTTATTTATGTTCGCGCGGCTTACAGCATCTGAGGGAGCCCTCCAGCCAATCAGGGGAATGTGCACTGCTTGCGAGATAAAAGGCAAGGCATTAAGACGAACTTGATGCATCACGCGACTGCCCCGCCTGCATGGTTTGCGGGAAAAAGCATGGTGAGTGAGGTGGGGCGCGCCAGGGAATTGGCCAAGAGCGCGGAGGTGGCGAGGCGCAGCTTGATAGAGAAGGAAGCGTGTCAATGCATAGGGTGATCTCAGGAACGCCACAGATTTGCATGCAAATATCCTGCCTGGAGCCTTCACCTAAACGGTGATTTTATAATACCAAATAAACTTCTATGAGTGTTTTGTTACGTTTCTCCCTTGTTGAGTCGCATATATGATCAAGATTACTACTATTTCATCATTAAATATAAACGAAGGAAGTAAAGGCAATGAAGCTTTCATCCCAACCACTTAAGGGGTTTTAGAAAGACGGCTAATGAACATACAAATTTGGTGTTATTTGTTACAGGCGAGGTTGGTATTATGTTTTAATACATGGTAAATTGCAAAAGCTGTAGATTCAACTTCAGATTAGTAGACGAACGTCAGTCGTGAGAAATTTATTTCTGTAAAATGTAAAAAATAATATCGAACTCACTCTTGAACTTGTTTGTCAGATAGAGAACTAGCGTGCTATCACGCCCGCTAGAAAAAGCCGTTTTGAAAGTTCTGTGTTTGGCCGGACCGCTGGGAACTTTCATGCACTAACCATCGACTAGAACTCCGCTTCTGATGATTGCTCTGAAACAGCATTCAATCACCATCTTCTTTATTGAACTGGGACGATGCTTCTCTCTCAGCACGTCTTATTTCCGAAAAGAATTCATATGGGTCAGCTGATGAACTGCCTCGATCTTCTGTTCAATAAGTCGCCTGACAGTTTCGACATTATGAATTAAATACGTCCACTAGGCCAGAGTGAACTGGTATCTATCATGTGGGAATGCACTTTATTTTCTTTGTCCGCGCAAACACAAGATCTCTGACAAAATAGTTGGTGTGACGACATCGAACAGATAAAACGTGATCGTTGTTCCGTCGACTGAGCATTCACATATTCCCACGGTGTTAAAGAAAATTGGGAACCATTCAAAGAGGTAGTCCGCAACCTCACCTCTGGCCACTGTCTAATCACTTGCAAAAGGCTAGTGAACGACCTCGCCAGTAAGGAGAGAAAACAGTGGAAGAGGTGCCTTATTAAGAGGATACCTGAACCTAACAAGCTGCAGAGGAACCTGGTAAAAAGTATCATCGTCAGAGACCGGCTGGTTTTCAACCAGGACCTATTTAACCATGCCACGATTAATCGTAAGTTATTGACACCTACGTAAGGCAGAGCACGCTAAACATGGATCCTATCCCACCATTGCGCACCGCCGAACGTTGGGAAAATTTAAAGAACAAGGATAAGGTTGAATTTCTCAATTAGTTCTTTGGATCTGTCATGACGAATGAAGCCTCTTTCCCCCACTTATGAAGACAATATTATGCTTTTTATTGACACAAACTTCGACATCGAAGAACTAATTCAGACTGCGCTAATAAACTTTTTTCAATAGACTGCTCCGTCGTCTGATGGAACCTCGGCCGAGCTGTTGAATGAGCTAGTTTCTGAAAAGGCCAAGCCGCTGGCACTATTATTCAAACACTCATTTGCTACTGGGTGCCTACTCTCCGACTGGAAGTCCGCAATGAGAATTGCGCTACGAAAGAGTGAAAGCCGAGCGTCTACCAACAATTCCAAGCTGTCGAGTCTTACCTCCATTTGTTGCAAAACCATTGAAAAATTTTTAAAAGGCGTTTACGCACTTCCTCTAGCAGAATCATTTGTTTTCCAATGCCCAGCATGGCTTTCGCAGCGGCAGGTCCGGACTTACGAATCTGCTCTTCCCGCTTGAACATTGCAATAGGCTAGAAGACGAAGGCAACATGTTGCATTCCATCTATACAGACTTTCCAAAGGCCTTCGACAGTGTCTGTCACAAACACCGCCTGCATAAACTGTGCAGCACAGGCAGTCTGCAGTCATCAGAGGCACCTGTGGTGAGTGGCATCCCAATGGGCTCAGTTTTAGTTCCTGTGTTTTCCTTGTTTTCTTCCGTGACGGTGTTATGTGTTGAAACGGAAGTCCAGGCCGAGATATTACCGCTTAATAACGCCTTGTGTGAGTGTCCAGAGGAAAAGCTCGACAAAAAGTGTGCTACATCAGAAGTCCTTGCGAGATAAAGGTGCAACAAATGTAAGGCAGCGAACGTTGCTAAACTAAGTGCACTCACTAATCAGTTTCTCTTCTAGATTGGGCACCAGTGCGATTGACTATTGACTCGACGGCTGACTGTAACTTGAAATTTAAATTGTCGAATTATTGACGGCCTGTGTTCATTCGGCCATGTAGGTCGATTGATAGCCTGCTTGGAGTGTGGCTATGACTTGCAAGCTAATTGCTTGCTAATGCTGTTCGTTAGGCCACCCTTACATTACGGACCTAGACCGTGATGTATTGCTGTTCGCTGAAGATATAAAATTGTGGAAAATCGTCCAAAATATGGCAGATTAAAACTATCTGCCAGCTATATTAAACAAGTTAGGGGACTGGTAAAATCATTGCCTTATGCCCCTCATGGTTAGTAAATGCACGGCATAAACATTATTCTTTCACTGAGATTTTAAGTGTACATAAAATATATCAATTAAAATGCCAATATTTCAATGAATACTTTCTTCAAATCGGCAGCTGTAGAGCATCCAACCCGAACTTTTACTTCTTTAACAGCACACCGCAGCAACAAGTCGGCATTCAGGTGGATTTGTCTGTGGGGATGACTCCTTTATTCAATCCAACGCTGTACTGCACGAAGATGGCGCATTAAGCCTGAGCAATATTGCAAATGATTTAGCAATCCCTTATGAGATTTGAAAACGATAGTTTTTCCAAAATACTAGGCAGCTTCTTTCAAGCGCACCTCGAAGTCAATATAGAAGCACGGATAGTTTGGACTGTCAAAGAATGCACCTTATTGTAGGCTGTCCAGAGGGGAAAGACAAAAGGATCAGAGCTCTAGGAAAATTGTCCCTTGAAAGGAAACTGAAAACGCTAACCTATTCCTCCTTTCCTACACGCAACTACGAGGGTATCTCGTATTAATCTTCCATGTTTTGACTGTTCTGAATTGTTTCTTTCTCCTCAAAGACTGTTGTACCTAGGGTACCACGTGCACCGTGTGCGTTCATCCACTAAAACACCGCCCCAGCAAAGCAAGGATAGTTTGACAATACATTTTCGTTAGTAACAGAGGGGTTTAAGCGTAGAACGCTCTTTCCGAATGTGTGGCCTTTTCTATCGGTGTCAGTACAATAAACAGCAAACTGGACCTGCAACAAACACCTCATTCATATACAGGCACTGCCGAAAGTGTCTGACTATTACACATGCATATTATAATACTCGTGCTAAGAGAGCAGTCATGTTTGACTACAGTTTCGACTTACCCACAGCTGCTGGCTTTTCGCCTGCTAGGATTTATTTGTATTCATATATTTCCCATATTTGCCCACCTTTCCCTTGATAAAATTGATATTCCACGTCTGACGGCCGGTCCCATCTATAGTCCTCTTGTGACTACTGTGATACTTTACTCAGATAAACCACAAAGAGTGATTTTGGCCGATCAAAGTTCGTTTGAATGCAATGATGCAGGACACACGGTGGGCAAAACATAAGTTGATTTAAGTCACTTTATTCAGGGAAGAAGGCTTTGGCCTTTGAGTTCCCTATTCATTACCGAAAATCGCATTATACGTCCGCCGTAACAATTGTACACAATACAAATGTACGAATGTAGGCTTAACATCAGCGATAAGTGTAAACCAGTTGAAAAGTGCTGCTACTGAGTCTATGTTCATTATATCTGTCACAGTTTCTCAGCAGATGAAAATCAAGGTTTGGCTTAAAATGTCAAAAGTATCTGAGAGGCGCACCTCGTCAAGGGATCCGTTCCACGCTACGATGAACCTGTGAGAGAAAGCATTCCGTCTAACGTCGATATGGGCCGGTTTCCTCTGTATTTTAAATGGATGACTCCGCAGATGATCAGTCCGAGCCATTTCGAACAAATCGTCAAATTCTGGTGGGCACTCATGGTTTCTAACAATTCGGAATGTTTGTATGAGGTCACCGCGGAGTTGCCTACGATTGAGAGGAAATAGACCAAGTTCAGTCAGTCTCATAAGGCAGATGAAAAAGATTCTTGACCATTTTCGTAGCCCTCGCCTGCACTCGTTCTAGGTACAGGTTATCCTTCTTGGACCACGGACGCCAAGCCTGGACGGCATACTCCAAGTGGGACCGAAAAACGCTCCGAAGGTTTTCCTGAAGAGCTCATTGTTGATGTTGACGAATCCCCGCTTATCGCGAACAGCACCTGTGTCACACGTTTAGGTGCCTTAAGAACTTGTGAAGATGGTATAAGCAAGGAATTTATTAGGACACCGAGGTCCTTTTGTTCGTCCACATTTGAAAGTGGGTGCCCATCGGGAAGGTACTGGAAGGAATCGTCCTCCTCATTAGTCCTTCTAGTACGGAGACTAAAGACCACACACTTACCAACAGTGAAGAGCCAACGAGCAGACCAGTTGCTTAGTCAATTGAGAATCTCTTGAAGTGCTTTCCTATCGGTGTCAGACCTGATGGCTCTTCAGAGTTTGACATCGTGGGCAAACATGATGGTGCTGCAACCCAGGTCGTTGACACAGTCGTTGATATAGATAAGGAAGAGATAAAAGGAAGTGCAAGAGGTTAAGAGGAAATAATCTGTGCTTTTGAGCAGGTACCCATTATGCTTGGATTACACCTCCTGTTCTCGTAATTTTCTACGTCATCCACTACTCCGCTATTTAGGTATGATATCTTGGTGCGCCGTTCGTGAATTCGACAATTCGAAAATTATTATTTTTAAAAATTAAGCAGTATTGCAGAGACAAAGAATATGGTGGCATTATCTTAATGTTTCGGGAAATAATAATGATTACGCACGTGTTGTATAAGGTCACAATTGAGTTTTTATCGGTTAAACGTAACGCAAATGCTCAAGATTTATATAATTTTCAACGAAATTCGGAACTTTAGCTTCATTATTTGAAACTTTAAGAACCGTCTTTACGTTGCCTAGATTCAGTTCAACAGTTTAAAAGGTTTTTTGCAGTCTAGAGAATAAATCTTAAAATGTGCCCTCATTAGTAAATCTGCTGCTTTTTGTTTAACAGACTACACTCACGCAAATTAGGATTAAAGAGTTTGGCGCGTTTTGCGTGTGGCTTATGTCTGACTCCGGCGGCTGCAGTTATCACGATGTCCTGCGAGAACTTGGGAAAATTGAAGCATATGTTTACGCAACCAGGCAAACATTGAAAGAAAACTCAGGTATTTATGTGTCGGACATTTTTTTCAACGGAGGTATATTTTTATCGGCAGACATAGTGTGACTACATGGGTAGTGTTTCTTGTTTTCGGCAGCTGCTTCCTTTCCCATATGGCACGTCTTTCCGCTATGTCTTGGGTTGTGGTATGATACAATATCCATGTTTCTGCATCAGGGATTAAAGTCATATCTAGTTATATAAGTAGATATCTGATAGTTATGCATGACCATGCATACACGGCCGCGGCGAAACTCATGAGTTTCCAAATTTCATACAGGCTCGCTGGAAATCTTGCCTCTGTGAGGGCTGAACATACTTGTCTTAACAGTCTTTGTGACGAACAAAAGTAGGCTTCTTTTCTACAAATTTACTTTGTATTTTGTTCAGTACGAATGTAAAGTCTTAACAATAGGTGGTGAAATGATCTACCGTGTATAGAAAATTATTTATTGCGAGTAAATAGAACCTCATGAAAAAATTAAGTAAAGAAAAGAACGCTCTTTCTTTCGGAATGGCAAAATTAATCCCAAAGTTTTCAATAGTCTTCCTTTTATGATTCAAACATGAAGTTATCGGCTACTTACGACAGTATCATGACGAAAAACGTCACATTTTTTTAAACGGACAAAATTAGTGGCACTGTATCCCGTATGGTTGTTTCAATATTTTTGCTGTTTGATTTAATTGTATAAAATTTTACATATTTCAAATTGTGTTTAAACGGAGGCTCTGGCTTTTGGAAACTTGTGCATCGCTCTTATTTAGATTTTAGCTTCCATGAGGTTTTTCAGAAGC
The DNA here is from genome assembly GCA_036362985.1 of Ligula intestinalis. Lineage (NCBI taxonomy): Eukaryota > Metazoa > Platyhelminthes > Cestoda > Diphyllobothriidea > Diphyllobothriidae > Ligula > Ligula intestinalis. Next base: position 13,773,968 of record JAYGXS010000002.1, on the reverse strand, counting down.
CTCTATTACGTTGCCTAAATTGACGTTTGCGTTAATGTTAAGTTTTGCTTTGAACCAAATACCAGAGACCGCGGTCTCTGATGTATATATCAATCTCCATCATCTGGTTGCTTGTGCTTTCCCTTTTTGAAGGATATGAATTATTTTGAATAAAATGTGTTTAAAATATTAATTTATTGTAGACAATGTACCCATGCCTCAATAAGTTCTTCTGATATGACACGTCAACAAAAATTAGTTAATATTTTTACTACAGTAAAAAAATTAGAAGACTGTGAAATCCTATTTTGAAAAGTCTTTGGCCTGTCAATTAACTTTAGTTATATAGTTGACTGGTATTATTCTGAATCACCTAGTTTAATTCTACGTGCGTCTTTACTGTGCCTGTCATAACTTTCCAGTGCGATATTGATATTCATTCGTTTTGAATTTGCATATAAATGAGTCTGCAGGTCAAATTTACGATGTTTCGCTCCAATATGCACTAAATAAAATAAAAGCTAACGATGCTTCTTCTGAGCCTTTGAGTTTATAGTCTGCGGGTGTGTCTGATGATTTAGCGTTTGGTCCAGTAAATTTGCATGCATAGTTGTTTTGGGTCCCAAAAATTAAAGACGAAAAATGATTGTAAGCATCCAATTGAGTTCCGTGGAGGATAGTTGAGTAGTAATGTAGGTGTTCGAAAGTGGTTTTCGCTAAGGTTGGTTTACATTTTAAATTTTATCTTTAAACAGTCGAGAATCGTTGTATTTGTCATGGGTCTTGGGTCCCTCATGCATGCTTACTTGACAAACTCATGTTCTCTGAACGTGACATCAGGTCGCCATATAATCAGGCGTTTACAAAGCGTGAATATCAATCCCTTCTCAGATCGTATAAATTGCACACGGAACAGTTTCCGTTGGGTGTCTTATAGGTGTAATTATGTCTGTTTTTGTTTTCCTCGGAAGATGGTTTTTTTTCTTATTTACTTTTGTGATCTTCGGCGATGGCACTAAACACAATAGTAATTTACCTTCAACTCACATTTTTTTCCAAACAGGCAAGTTTAGTGCTCTTAGAAACGCAGGACTCGCTAGCGGTCAGTCTTTACGGCCATATCAGCAGCAAGGTGTTCAGTGGATCATATCCTTGTACGAAAATGGTCTAAACGGTATTTTGGCGGACGAGATGGGGCTAGGGAAAACAGTCCAGGTATAGGCCGGTTGTTTTTTAATTCTTTTTTTTGGAAGATTTCTCTTTTTGTACTGATTTACTATTTGCAGTTGAAATTCCTCAGTATCCACGATGAACAAGAATTGGCGTTAGGATGTTTCACTGAACATAATTAAGTTTACTTATACAAGTACGCTAGAAATCGCTTTAATTTGTAAGAGCAGGCCTTTTTGTTTTGTTATCCGTGTGAAGCACAGGTCTTCAAAACCATTTTATCCGGAGATTTACGTACAACCTCAGTTTATTTGCTGGTGGTTTCAGATAGCTAGATAACTGATTTCGTCTTGTTGGGTTGGATACGAATGTCATTGAATTTGAGGAAAGACACAAAGGTAGTTTGCCATTATGACCTTTTTAGTATGACAGAACTTGAAAGTTTTTTTAACCGTCCTTACGAACTTTCAAGGTCACAAAATCTTGCTTGTGATTCATGAAATTCTTGGAATTAATGATCATTTATAAACTTTTAATTGGGTGACAGAGTTTTTTCATAATTTTTACGTTTCCGCTTTATCGATCGCTTAGTAAAACAGAGGTCTTTACATTGGCTACCGAGGCCATTAAAAAATTACGTAAATAGCCATAGCGACAACTTGGTTGTTCATAGAACACCAGCTCCGAGTTTTCCTGAGTTAATACACTTTTTGTCCTACAAATGGGTCCTCCATTTGGCATTTGGGGTACAAGTGTTTTTCTGCTGGCCACTTGTCTGAAGTTTCGTAATTTTTTACGGCTCGTTTTTTACAATAAGCACTCATTTTTATGCAAATCTTATATGCTTCTTTGTAGGTAATATCCTCTTTCGCAGCACTCGTGGCTGGTGGCGCTAAAGGCCCCTTTCTGGTCGTTGCACCGATGTCTGTTTTGCACAGCTGGGCAGAGCAGATGGATGTATTTGCCCCCGGTCTACCGCGCCTAATTTACTATGGAACTGATGATGAGAGGGTAGCGCTGCGTGAGCAAATAACCCGTGTGCAATGCTTTACTGGAACAGAATTTACAGACCAAAGCCACCAAGACGAAGAAGAAAAAGAAAACCACACTGAGAGGAAACCAGAAAGTACGGTGTGTTCGTTGACGGCACAAAAATCGGACCCTTATCCCCATCTGCATTCACTAATTTCAGAGGTCCTGGCAAAGCCCTCACCTCACTCTGTCCCATTTTTGAAACAAACGTCTGCGCAAGTGCCCGTAACGCCACAACCACCAATGCAGCATTCTCAATTCACTGGCAAGCCTATAGTAGTAACAGCAGGAGGAAATGATTCAAGAACCAATCCCTCAACAAGCTTAAATGTCAAATGGCGGGCTGGAATGCTCTCGATTGTGAGTTTTCTGTCAACCAATCAACCACCAAGTCCTGCACCTGAACTGACCCACTTGAACGAGATTCTAGACTCTGTTATTTCCCAGTCCCATTTTAATGTTAAGAAGGATTACAGACGATTTATTGCAAAGGCTGACTGGGCGGACGTATACTTTCAAGCCATTTACTCAAGTCAGCCTCCAACAGCATCAGCACCAGAAAGCGCCGCCGCCCCCCATAGGAAAAGACAAAGGAAAGACCGTCTGCCAGCCAAGCCTTCTGAAGACTGTGCGCTAAGGGCATCCAAAAATGCCTTCGAAATCCTACCAGGAAAGCTCTTTGAAGAAAAATGCTCAGAAGAAACCCCAGCGTTACCCTCCACAGGCTCCATCGCGAAAATGATATCAGTAAAACCGTTAAATTCGCATCAGCTTGAGAAGGTTTCTAGTAAGGTGGCTTGGAGACATTTAGAGGACGTCATAAGCGGAGTTCTTTCAACAACAGATGATGACATGAGTGAGCATGAAGCAGGTGCTCTTGGACGGGAAGTAGATATGTTAAACAGCTTGAACGAGAGCTGTGGCACTACTGTGGGTGCGTGCCCTGCAGAAGCGGAAGAACCAAAGGGTGCTGCAATTGTCGCTGGACCAGTCAGCCCAACCTCGGAAGCGGATTTGAAATCTGTATATGCACCACTTGATGCTTGTCGGGACGAAGAACGAGAAGACAAATCGCCCGTCGAGCAAGTGCCTTCCATTGTGCAGTGCGAATCATCACCAGCGGCTAAACCTGAGGCCTTGTCGTCTGATGTCTGCGGAGACGGCGTACGTAGCAAGGACGCGCTCATCTGCCCTCCTCCACCAACCAATGAAAATGAGACCATTTCGTTATTCCCCACGACGCTACCTCCTTTGCTCTCATTTCAGGAGAAATCAGTAGACTCGAGTACAGCAAGGCAGTCGCCCAGAGCACAGCAAGCTTCTCTTCTCACGAAATGTGTGCTACCAACGCTGGAACCGAAAGTGGAAGACCCCTCTCTTCTCCCAGATAGTGTCAAAGATGGCAAAGAAAATGCCGGGAAAACGGGGGGTTTCGAGTGTTCTCCTGGAGATGCAGCAAATAATCCTGAGCATTCCGAGGAAAACAAACCAAGTGGATGCCTATCCAGCCCCAAGAACCTCAAGATTTTGCCTGCAGGTGAACAGTCTTTATCCGCGTGGGAAGAGCTGAAAAACTCTTCGAGGGAAAAACCTTCAGAGTTCTCCTTGAAATTAGACCAGTCTTTTGGTAGTTCACCTATTCGACAGTTAGTCGCCTCACGTCAATCCAATTATTCTTCTAAGGGCGAAATCGTTGACGAATGTGTCATCGGTATGAAGTTAGAGCGGCTCAAGTATGAAGAAAACACTTCTGTTCTGTATGAATCCGACCTCTCTCGCAAATGCAAGGAGTTGTCCGCTGCGGATGAATCTGCTGTCACTACTGACGATTCTGGCATTGACATCCATCAATCACCCAATCAAGGCAAGAGTGAACTTGCTTCAGACAAAAGCGTTTTGGGAGTCCAGCGGGAGTTTGTGTCGTCTTTTTCATCTCCCCAACGCGAAAGTTCTCTTTTGAAATGCCCAGCTGATACATCTGATTCGGAGAGTAGTAAAACGCCACAGACTGCGGAATCTGGCTGTTTTCCTGTTGTTCTTACAACGTACGAAGTTGCGATTCGTGACGCCAGCTTCCTGGAAAGGATAAATTTCAAGGTAATTCTCTGTAATTGTCAGCTCTTTTTGATTCTCTCTCTCTCTCTGTGTTACGAGTGTCCACGCCATAAGCTTTTGGTAAACTATTTCCAGGCTTTGGTCGTTGACGAAGCCCAAAGAATTAAACGTGCGAGTTCAAAACTGTTCCAGTGCTTGAAGGAATTCGATGCTGACATCCGATTAGTTGTTACAGGAACTCCACTACAGAACAATATCAGTGAGCTGTGGTCTCTACTGCATTTTGTGCTTCCTGAAATATTTTCTCTCGGAACAGATTTTTCGGTGAGTACTTCAGCGTCATGTTTTTTTTCTTGATCATACGCTTTCCCACCTTTTTCCACCTTTCTCAGTGATTATAAACTGTCCAGCGTGTAGGTTAGAGAAGGAGAGAAATGCTTTATTTTGAAGGTTTTATCCGAAATTTGCAACAAAAACGGCTTCATTCACAGAGAACAAGGGATAAAGTAAGGTAAAAGATCATAGAACACTCAAAGTTCCAGGGAGAGGATGACGTCGGAACTGTAATAGTTTTACAGGTAGGAAAAATAGGTTGCCGCTTCTCATCCGAGCTCAACTGTGCTCTATGCTATTATATCACCTCATCGTCTTTTCTCGTCTTTGAAGCAGCTTAGCTCTCCGTTCTCGCTCTTCCGCAACCTATTCAACGTTCGTCCGTAGAATGTACGAATATGTGGATCCACCTTTAGCTCAGCGTGCACATGGAAACAATACCACTAAGTCAGCGCACCAAAGCGTAGAGTCTTTTAAAGTTCTTCCTCTTTATGCTCATCTCTATCACCCTTGTAGCCAGTTGAAGCAAGCGAAGACGGCAGAATTTATTTGTACAAATTAATCTCGGGAGAGCTTGTCAACCACTTCCTCTCTTTGCATGAATAATGTAAAAATTGCAGAACACAACGTTTTGAATTGTCATAGAATCAACAATAGCAAGGTCATTCTAACGCAGCCAATGGTCAATAATTTCAATAATATGTTGCCATTGACACACTTTTCCTAGTTCTTGTTCGAGTACGAATCAACCAGGCCTTGCGCTTCATGGAAGCAGCTTATAAACGCCGGGAGAAACCTGACCTTTGTGAGCAGCTACAGCGTGTCGTCAATTTACAACTGCCTTGGTAAATGCATACCACAACTAATATACCTATTGTTGTAAAGTCCCGTCCCCACTTTTCTTTCCCAAGGTTAAAGGTGATATTACTACTGACCATTCGTCACGTTAAAATGGCCTTGCTATTATTGATTCTGTGAAAATTTAAAATGCTGTGTTCGCCAATTGCAAATAGAGGAAGTACTTGACAAGCTCTCCCAAACGTTTGCCTATAATTAAGCCCGAGTAATGGCACTTTAAACCAGCAGGTACTGTATGTCACCTCCGAAGTTTGTACTTTTTTCGTCAATTTACTAACATAACTCATCAAAAGCGATAGCATTGATTCGACGGTAAAGGAAGATTCGAACCGGATATTTATATCATCAGATAAACCTAAATTAGGAGTAGACATTTATTATGGTATTGGTTTGGAAACAGATAGAAAGCTTAACGTATATGGTTTGAAATTCACCGATACTCTAGTTACATATAAACCGAAAATTTAGGCAGGACTATTGCAATTTCTGCTGAAGAGTTCTGTACCTGCGAGTTAGAAGCAAACGAAAACTGCAGAATTTATTTGTACAAATTAATCAACCACTTCCTCTCTTTGCATGAAAAACGAAGCAATTAGAGAACACATCATTTTTAGTTTTCACAGAATCGATAATAGCAAGGTAATTTTAACGTGGCGCATGATCAATAGTGATCTCAACTTTAAACTTGGGAGAAAAGTAGGAAGGGGAATTAAAAAGAATAAAAGTGTTGTAAGCATTTATCAGGGCAATTGAAGAGTAACCACATTGTCTGATTGCGTACATAGGTCGGGTTTCTCCCGCCGTAGGTAGGCTGCTTCCATGTAACGCAAGGTCAGGTTTCTTCGTGCTCGAACAAGAACTCGGAAAGATGTGCTGATGTCAACGCAGTGGCCACTGCCTAGCACGTGTTTTGTAATGAACGACCGTGGCACTCCGTTTTCTTGTTTTAAAAGCCTAACAGGCAAATGTTCACCAGACCTGGTCGCCAATCGCCTTTGCGTGCAGCCAATGTACTTGCATCCGCAAGTGCAGGTGAATTCATCTTATTTGTAGTTTGCAGTCTCAGTTTTTCTTAAATGCGAAACTTCTGCCCATTTACCGATGTTGTAATTTAGTACAGAGCGATAAGCAAGGGCAGGTCAGACGCATTCCAAAATTTGCAATATTCCTTTCTTTGCTGCCACATAATTCCAAAACAGCCGACTGACAATCTACAAATAGGGATTCAAACTACTTCAATCATCTGTGCCTCTCTTGTGGCATGTTTTGGTTTTAAAACTGAATTAATTGAGACATGTCTCTCTCCGCAGGTGTGGTTTGATCCCCTCGGACTAGTTGAACAGGTGGGACGTGATCGCCTCGCTGCCCAGGAGGCTGAACATGCCCTTGTCACAAATTTGCGCAAAGTTATTCGACCCTTCATGCTGCGTCGAACGAAAATCGAGGCTAATGTCTTCTTGCCGCCAAAGCGCGAGGTTGTTCTTCGAGTGGCCATGGCACCGCTCCAAAAGGTACGCGTGTGTGTGTGTGCGCATTCAATAATTCCAGCTTGCGCCTTTCGATTCAGTTCGTTAAAGTTAATGCTCGGTCGGTAGAATAAATAATTTACGGTCTTTGCTTTCCATCCATTTCTTGAGTCTAGGGCTGTTTATGAAGCAACATATTGAAGATCTGGTCGTACACCTATGCATCCCTCTCCCTCCCCTGATATATACCGTAAGGCCATCTGTAATATAGCAGTGGTGGTAATAGTGAAGCGACTTAGAAGTGGACTGGGAATCAGAAGGTGACGGCTCTGTCTAATCCCCTAATTGTTTCAATTCTGGTGTGTGTCAAGGAGGCCAAGTCGTGTTGGGGTACGTGTAGACGGGTTCACCGACTCTGTCGGCCGCTGCGTCTATCCCACATCAGGCGGCCGATCAGCTATTCGGTGACCTGATGCGGATAGTGGGAAGTAAAAAGTGAGGTCGATCCTCAGCGCATTTCTTTTCTCACTATAATCAATCTGATGCGCTTGAAGTTATCACGACAAGAAGGCTTGAGCCCCGCGAATCATTTTCTGGCAGTCAAGTAGCCACAATAGCCTTAGATAAATTTATTTGGCCCTGAAAATGGCATTATATTGCATAATCTGGTTTATTTCTCAGGTCCGACATCTTCCACGTATTTTTGTAGACCTTATATGAATTTGTCACGGATAAACTTCGGAAGGAAGGTGTCCTTTTTGTCCCTAAGAAACAACCCGGTGGAAGTATCACAAAGTTGGACGAGAGGAACATACTGCCTCAGCGCCGAAGAAGCGTACCTCGTATTGTCACCAACGAAAACATTGCAGTCTCAAGCAGGTATTTTAGTCGTATTTGTCAGTATTTGGTCCGTCATTGTGCTTGGCCTATGAGCCAAAACGTATTTTTTCTTAGTTTTCAATAAGCAGCTGGCCTACCGGTCGGGTGCATTTTGGTCCTATTGGTGCTTCCTCACCTGCCTACCGTCTCGTCTGGTTAGTTACATAAGCGAAGTTTTCTAAAAGTTTACTCCAGCGATTCCGGCATGTTTTTGATAGATCAGAAATATTCGAGTCAACTCGAAAGTCTTGGACCTTTAATAATTCCCCAGAATTTTCATTTCTGCATCACTTTATCGCAGGGGTTTAAATTAATATTGATAATTGCTACTGTTTCCCATTCATGTCTCTAATGATGAATCCGCGACGGATGTTGAAACGTCAGGCGATAAAACGTATTCTCCCAGCGATCGAGTCTTCTTCTCAATTGCTTCCTGGGACTCGCCTGTTCGCTTATATTGGCAATATGGATGAGTGTTGCCGTTGCGACTTTGAGGCCCGGTTTCTTGTGGGAAGGGAAAAATAGGACGATACTTGGTAGGGACGGTTCATTCTGAAGAGTGGAGCAGTAGAGCATGGGTTGGCGGAAGTTGACTGTCGAGTGTTGGTCGTGCCAGCCGTCTGCGCTCTCCCTCACCTCTGGCCTTCTTTACTTTTGTCTTGACATCGGATCCCGGTGTGGAAGTGGTGGGAGAATGAGAAGGATTCTCCACGAGTCTACTTTCGATGTATATTTCGCAGGAGCCAATGCGTTGCCTCAACTCGTTTAATCGACGGTCGAACTATATCAGCAGGCACTTTTGCTCACATAGAGTTAATCCATTAACTAAAAAATTCGTGTTGAGCACCTACATGGATTTATTTATTTTTAGCTTTTGGTTTTATCAATTTTTGGTTCGTTTATAACTTATTCCTTCTTCTTTTCTTCTAGTGAAGAGAAACCAAAAATCGAGGCAGAAGTCAAAAGCCAATGCAAGCGCCGGGTTGGACGTCCACGCAAAGTTCAGCCGACAACGGCGTTTGAAGACCTCGATTCGGGTGCTTACAGCTCCTCTGCTGCGGTAGGGGGTTCTAATTCTTCTCGAAAGTTTCCTATCCATTACCTATATTCACCTTCCTTCTGCATTCTGCTTCTGTGACAAAGAGTGAAATAATTTCTGTAGCATAGGAGACATGAATGTTTCGTTAGATACGCCGCCAGATACATTTTTCTGCGATTTCAGCTTCGTTATCCGGGCGTAAAAATGATCATGAATAGGGCGTCCAGTATTTACGGAATGCTTTTTCGGTGCTGCCGCTAATTTTCCCATTGAAAGGTCACACTCGAGTCCCCCCACCTAGCGGCAGTTTGTTGCATATGGTTGTAATTACTTTGCCAATCATCTCTGGCCTACTTTTGGTTACCCCGTTGCCTCTCCTTCCGTCTCTGGTAAGTTCAAGTAAGAATTTGGGACGTAAATGAAGAACACTATTCTCTCAGTGATAAGAATGAACTTGACATATACATTTGAATCCACAATGACAAAACATCGAAGTTAACATGACTCATAGAGTTGTGGATTAAGGAACTGGTTTCTGCTTGTTGCGTGGACCATCACTTCTCAAAGCTATTCTTCGGTAACAGTAGTTTAGGTAGTGAACCTTATATACCCCTGGTCCAACCATTTTGTCCTAAGGAAACGGTGGTTATGGGGGTTTTATGGGTGGGGAATTAGGAAAGGCAGTGGAATATGCTTTAATAAACGTTATATGCTTTTTTATTTTATCGTATTTAGAAATGTTGTTGATTAATAACTTTAGATGTTTCTAATCTGCATTATCGTTTATTGTATTGCGGAAAAACCCGATTTCCAAATTGCAGGTTTCTTGGAATTTCTGAAAAAATTGAAACGGTGGGAAACAAATTCAACTACATTTTTCCACTTAAGCCTGCGGCGTTAAGCGCCGCGCACAGGCTGGACAACTAACTCCCAGCGGCCGCAGGAAACACATTCAGTTACATTTTTCCTTTTTACACTTTCTTCTACAAATTTAATTGACTGCCTATCCTATTTCTCCACCCTAAAAACTCCTATAAGCCTTGTTTCCTAAGGACTAAATGTTGGAAATAGGGGGTTTATGCGCTGCACTACCTTTGCCAACTATTGTTCTCCCCATGTGGCCATTTCTGGTGGGTCCTGGAGTAGTCTTTCGTCAGGTTTTATAAGGCCCGATGTAAACCCTTATTTTTCCCGATCCATTGTGCTTACTATGAGCAATTGACGTAGTATTTTACAATTACGTGCGACGTATACTAAAACATAAATGCTTTACAATATAACATGACCTTTCCAGTTGCTGGAATTTATGTAACAGAAATAATTGCAGTAAGATACTCAATGCCTGCGGTTGGCACATCAACTGTATTCGATGAAAACTTACTACCCGAGCGCTCTACCTTAGTTGCGCACCTTTTCTGAGTGTTTCATTCATTAGAAACTTTGCAATGGCGCGCACCTGATGTGTGTGTCGTAGCCTTTGTTGAATAGAGTCCCCACCGGAATCCAAACTGATTGTAGTTGGGAGACGGAGAAAAGCCGAAACGTCGACTGACTTGGACCAAAGATCCGCGGAGGTGAGTTGGGTGCCTGGCCGGGAACTGCAGGCGAATAGATGCTGACAGCATGCTGAGAAACGCCGCATTTGGGACACCTTTTGGGTGTACGCGGGTCGGGCCGGTATTGGTACTGGCAAAGGAACATTGAGAAGCCACTGCGCAGTTGAGCCAAGGTACAGCGAGTGACGGTCGGGAGTTGTTGTTCTGAGGCCGCAATCGGAGATGGATAGCTGCCAAAAGGACCGTGGATGGTTACTCTGTTTTTCTTCGAAAAAGGCTCTCTTGTGAAGATGCTGGAAGTCTGTCATGATGGCAAAGTCATCAGCGTCCTTGTGAAGAGCTCAAATAGACGGCCGAACGCTGCGGTGGGTTCTGGAGCGTTGCAACGATGGTGATTAGGGTGACCGAGTTGCGAACAGGCCCACCAGAACTGCTGGCGTAAGAGTGCGTTGTGAGGGGCGACCGATGGGACAGAGGCCTCTGCACCTGATTGTGGTATGAATCAGTGCAACCGAGAGTTTCAGTCCGGAGCCCACGCCTGTGGCCCCGTAGTGGAGGCCGGCCAGCGAAATGCCGCCTTACCGCAGCTAACTTGCTGACATTTTTTTTGTGGTTTCTTCACATTATGCCTTTGAAGTGTTTGCACCAGTTTTTCCATCCATTATGTATGTGTCTCCTCATGGTTGTGTACAGGCGATCTTGTGTCTTCCTTTTAGAATTCAGATTTTGACAATTTTACACCAAAAGCAGCCAAGCCTCCAGAAAATCCGCATAACTTCGAATTTCTTCCGGATGTTATGCGTTCTAACCGACTCATGCTTCTACGGCGAATCGTTAATCATCCGTACTTAGCAATCGAAGCACCGGACGGTTTCTACTCCTCCCCATCTTCCCAAAGTAGTTCACAAGAGGAAGAAAAGTTGGATGAGGTGGTGTCCTCTACTCGACTTGAATTGCTCCTCGGCGCTAGTGGAAAAATGCACCTTCTAGACAGACTGCTACAAGAGCTGATTACAGATGGACACAAAGTGCGTTTATCTTTTCTTCTTCCACTCGTGTATAGTTTACTCTAACCAAATTAATCGTAATATTTGTTAGCGTAGCTCTTGTTACCCATATTGTGGAGTCCGTTTTCGTTATTATTAGTCAAACGGGTTACCTGTTAGCCTAGCTGTTGGCTACCTGGCGCGTCCACATGTGGCAGATAGCGGCACAGCCCTCAGCGAAGGTTAGCTGTCAAATAAGCAAACTCCCGGGTGTGGTGAATAGGCAGTCGCGGACACAGCAGCGACAGTGTTACTAGGGCGCGGGAAGCTGAGGTCTGGCGCACCTACTGCCTTATACAATGCCGCAAGTCCCAATGACGGCAGTGTGACATGGATAGCGTAAACTGTCATTAAATAGGTTTGCTGCCAATACTGCCTTGTAGTTAGGTTCTTGAACCAAAGTGCTAGGGGAGCCAACCTCGAACAAAGAGGCTGTTGGGGACCCGCCTGTATTTAACTTCCCCAAGAAACCTCATGAACATGTTAACTTGCGATCATTCCTCCTCTGTTGGTGTCAATGCTAGGCTTTCCGTGATGAAGATGAGCGAAGACTGGAGGTCTTTGACTACCGCTGCCTGAGGATCGTCCTGTGAGTTAAGTATACCGACTTCATCTTGAATGAGACCGTCCGCACTCGCTGTGATCGTATTGCGAGAATATATTAGGCGCTTCAAGAAAGGCGACTGAGGTGGTTTGTGCACGTTCTTTGTCGTCCGCCTCACGAGCTTTGCTATGCTGCCCTCGACCCGGCACCTCAGCCCACTTGGAGGCGTCGAAAAGTGGTGCAACTGAAGACTTGGCTCGACACCATCCGTCAAGACATGGAAGCAGTTCTTGAACCTTCTATCTTAGGTCTCCGTCGCTGGAAAAGAGAGTGGGTGGAACTTTCCCGTCCACTGCCGCCAATCGCCACGCGAGGAGTACCGTCCGTGACATCAATGAGGTCGGCTATGTCAGGCATAATCACAGCCGTAACACGTTCCAGTACTCAAAAGTAGGCGTGGGATGAAGATAACGACAGTTCGGCCATCGATTTTGACTATATACAGCGTATGTTCCAAACAGGTTGGTGTACGGGATGGTGACTTGCGGGTGATAGTATACTTGCGCGGCATTAACAGCGCTCTGTCTTCTCTCCCGCAACTCTGCCCGATGTCAATACAGATTTAAAAGAGCGAAGCATTATCAGGCGCAAGGCCGCCCATCTTATGCGTGCCTACACAACTGCCTAGGGTGTCAGCTATTTGGGAGTGTCATAACGACCCCACTAAGAAGGAGCCATTGTAGCCTGTCACTCGGTCCGCTAGCCAGCCACTTCGAACATCAAAAAACACACAATGAACTGACCGCACGATTCGATTAATCAGCTGGCAGCCCTCCAGGCCCCAAGCATTTTAGCGCATCGTGATAGCTTCAAGCGGGTCAGATTATTTATAGTGAGGAAACAAATGCGCTGAGTCATCGGCCTCACTCGCTTTTCCCCTCAGCCGGAGTCAAGCCACCGTCCCAGCTGGTCTGTCGCCTGATGTTGGGTGGGCACCCCACACGGCATGGGCGACTGTGATAAAAATCGATTAAATTCCGCGTGGGTGTCATCTGTACTCTCGATGGTGGGCTACGCAACCCTGGGGTCGTCGCTAAACGATAAGCGATGCTCACGCCAACACCAATACGTGTTCGCTGACCTCATCTGCTATACTTGCGTATTTCAGTTACGAGTTCGAATACGTCTGCCCTGGGATCCGGGCATTTCCCTTGAGGAAACCGCTATTAAAGGTGCAAACTCAAAGAAAAAAAAACGGACAGATAAAGAGAATGCTCTTTGTTATTTATCGAAATGTTTTTCTAGCAAGACGTTAGTCCCACTTCAGTCGTCATTGTGGCTATTTCTTAAGTCCTAATTGACTGAATTAATGTTTGGAACAGTAAAATTTCAAAATTTCGACGCATGCATACTTGGATAACTGAAGAAGTTTTTATTTTTGAGACGATATAATGAAGCGAAAGAAGGTCTTCGGATATAAGAGTTGTACTCGTGTTGAATTTTCAAGCAGGTAACACCGACCTGTTGTCAGACGAAATGGGAAGTTCTGAGGAAGATTGTTGCACTAGAGCGTTTTGTGAGGGGAGGCACGTCTTTGTGTGTGTTCGACCATCGATTTTGCTGAAGTTCACCAAGTGCACTAACAGGTTGGTTCATAAGGTGACGGCCTACGGCGGTAATTTCAAGTGATAGCGGATGTAGTTAGCGCCAGCCGCACTCTCAACCGTCGTCCGGGGTCAAGAAAACCAAACGGGACCCGGCGTAGGCTGCTCTCGCCAATGCAAGCCGAATAACCGCCTAGCTTAATCTTAAGTGACAGTAGACCTTGTGTGGGTACCACTGTACCATCTAACCTCGTTCACCCTTAATAGGTGTGAAGACAGGCCCGAGGAGGCCGAGACTGATACGGTTACTGCTATTTCTACTACTACTGAGTCTTTGTAGTACTGGTACTATTTCTGAAGCTAAAATTTGTCAGAAGTGACGCTGATTTGAAAAAGACGCTGGTGCTCACATCTCCTTTGTTTTCAACAAGGAGTGGGAAATCTGGATTTATGTTATTTCTAGTAAATACATGTTTGAGGACCTGAGCACATCAGTTTTTGCCTTGTTTTCTGTCCTCTCAACTTTATCCTCCCAGCTTGTGTTTGTTTCAACTAGGAGTTGGACTGCGATACCGTTGCTACAAGTACTTGCCTATGCTAAAGTGCTTGCCCTGGTTGTTTCCTAAAGTGAAAACTACTAGGCTATGATGGTACCGTTAGTAGTGCTGTTTCTATGCTAAAAATGCTAGTTCTATTAATCATACGTGCTAGAGCCAGTAAGTGGCGAGCTACAGTGCGGCCTGGTTGAGCGCGAGTTAGGTTTTAAGTGATAGTCAACTTCCCACAGTATCAAACGCACCCTCCCTCTCTTTCCTCCTCCATCTGAGCCCGGAGTTTCTGTCACACCTAAGTTTCGAAGAGCTTCGGGGGGTCAGGTAGACAAATTTTCATGGCAGGGGGTGGATAAACATGTCACGGTTAGTGTTGAAAGTAAGATAGGATTCACGTGTCGGGGGATGCTGCATCAATGCGTTTCAACCCGCCCGAGTATTGGTAAGCGACTGCTCTGGGTGCATACTTAGCTGCAGTTGTATTTTGCCTTACTGTGCGCTTATTTGGTTTTTATATGAAATGCTCTCTGAATCTTCATTTAAAACTAATTATGCGATTGTAATCACAATGTTGGTAGCCAAGTGCTTTCTGCGACGAACTTCAACAAGTCAACGCAGCCATCTCTTTTGGAGACCGTGAGTACTGTCTTATCGATTTTTATCTTCACAGACTTTGATCTTTTCACAATTTACCATGGCTCTGGACATCATTGAAGAATTGCTAAAAGTCCGAAAATGGGAATGGGTACGTCTGGACGGCGCGATGCGGTTCGAAACGCGTCAAACGGCTGTTCATCGATTTAACACAACAACTGCTGCCGAGCTTCCCATCTTTTTGCTTTCCACGCGTGCCGGTGGCCTTGGTCTGAACCTTCAAGCAGCTGCCGATACTGTGATAATTCATGATTCCGACTGGAATCCACAACTAGATCTCCAAGCTCAAGATCGGTTCGTTTACCTTCTTCTCTGGATTCTTCTCTGGATTCTCATCATTACCTTCCTGTCTACATCTCCCCAGTTTTTATATTGAGTAAACGCGCGTCGATATTGACAATTACTACACTTATTTACTCTGAGATACGTCCAGATAGAGTTTTTTGACACTTGTTGATGAACTTTAACTAACCGTTAACGGAACTCACTTGTCCTGCTCTGCTTTGGGCCTCATTTCTCAGGCCCTAACAGTAGTTGTAACAGCTAGTATTATAGGCAGATAGTATTGCTGGCAAAGACAAGGAAGATTGAACTGGCAATTTCTGGCTTATTAGCTCTCGTCAGCTAGTCATACCCAGCCCCTAGTGGTGCACCACCCAAGGCTAGAACTCGCGATGATCATCAACGAGTGTCAATACCTCTCGACCTAAATCGGCAAGACAACGAGCTCGGGGCCCAATGGTTAGAATGTTAGACTTTGATCACAATGGTCGCGAGTCCGTACCTCTGGTGGTGCACCTCTGATGGTTGAGTTGTATTTCTTGCCAAATTGTAGGACACCTAATGATCTCTTGTACGAATAGAAGCGAAAACGTCAGTCTCTACCACTTGAGTAAGGAGAGGATTGGTTAAATTTCGGGATCCACAATTTAATTGTCTGAATCTTAGAGTTTGTACAAGAAGATATGTCGTATTTTTCGACTTCTGGAGCACCTTTTACACTGTCCGTCGGTGCCTGTAATAAACTGGAAACGCTGTATAATAGAAATTTACCTTCGAAATAACTAAAAAGACCTCTAATCGACCAGAAGTCTCCTCTCTGTTTTAATAAAGGAAGAATACTGTACTTTAAGCTTAGTTATAGACCTGTGCGTTAACGAACAGTTTATTGAAAAGGACTATGCGGAGGTCGTGTTCATAAGTGCTTAATTAGTCTGGAGAGTTTATGGAGAATATAAACGAATGGATAGACTTTAAAAATGAATTTCGCCGACTGCACGACTGACCCGATTGATGGTTGCTCAACTTCAGCATACAGAATTGCTGCACTGTTCTTGACCGACAACCAATTAATTTGAACAAATCAAACAGTGTGAGTAGAGTTCTTAACTGTCCGTAATACCTTTGCAAATGGTTCTACGTGTTTAGATACAAGCAAGTGAGAAGCCTTCTAATTGCGTGCCTTCAAAGCGGAGAAGTTTGGTTGCCAAAGGTTTTGTTAATGGCGTTTGCTGAAAATTCTACTCTTATTTAGAGGAGAGCAACTTTTTTTCTGTAGAGCTCTCTGTAAGCACCTTCTCGGAGCAAACACTTTCCGGCCTTATCAGTATTCCCTCACTTCTAACTTGTGGAGAGCCTTCTGTTCTTTGTACCATCACCACCCTATAGATACGTGGTCGTGTAACTTAGCTCCGTGTCTGCTGATGTAGGGACCGCGCTCTCAACTGTTATTTGTAATTGGCAAAATATAAGGTTCAATTATAAAATCTAACTTCACAAATTCGTCAATGCTGTCGATGTACTGTTGCTGTCTTTCAGCTCATCTGTTTTCCTGACCTGCTTTTCAGACAGCATGCCGTGCGACAGAATGAGCTTTAAGAGTGTCCCAAACTTGATTTTTTTGTCTTTGCAAAAAATTACAAATGGGGAATCAGGTTTTGCTTGAAGACCACAATCAAACTTTCCCATAACCCTTGCTTATATTCTACCCACAACCACTACATCTAGGTCCTAGCCAGTTTTTTCACAATCCTTCGCAGGATGACAGCCTTTTTATCTTCCCCCTTGTTCTAGGTGCCATCGGATTGGCCAAGAAAAGCCTGTCCTCGTTCTCAGACTGCTTTCTGCCGGCACCATCGAAGAGGCTATCTACGCCCGGGCGCTGGCCAAAAGGGGTCTCGAGCGTTTGTTGCTGCATAAGAACACTAGTTCGGCGGGTTCCACTGACTTCCTCGAGGTATATACTATGTCTGCAGTTGTTATCCTTGTTTCCCTTGTCTTTGCCAGTATTCCTGTGCCGGTCCTGTGCGCCCAAAAGAATTTCGTCGCGGTGCCGTAGCTACCATGCTCAAAAGCTGCTAATCCAACCACCAGCTTAGCACCTCAGCCGACTACTAGTTCCCCCCTAACGCTGATCAGATTTAACCCCCGTTCCGGCATTTCCTCTACTGTGACATCCGTTCTATTTTTTCTACCAACCCTCATAGTTTATTTACTTAATTATCATATGAATGTAGAGGCCTGTAGAGAATTATCGAAAACAAACGTATATTCGCCAATTCCTGTGTCAGTTAAGTTTTATCGAGCCAAAGCTGGGCAAATGCTTTTGGGCTTCCTAATGGTAAAAAAGTTACTACGAAATGTATTGACACAGAATAAAAATTCGAGATATACGTCAATTCCATAATTGCAAGCGAAAAGCGAGCAACTGTTGGGCAGCCGAATGACTAATCATTTGTGGCTACTCATTGAGCCTGAGTAGTAAAAGGATCGTAAGTAATTAACTGGTTAGACGGATTAGTGTTCTGGTGGTGAATGAGTTGTTTGGTGCATGCTCAGTTATTTCTTTAATGAATTCACACAGGTGGAGAGAACAACATCTTCCATAAGAGCCTTCTACGCCGCAACCGCATAACCTGGTAGTTGAAAAAGGAAACAGTATGGTAGGTGCTACGCAAGTCGGCCTCAATATTGCATACTAATTAAGTAGCCAATTTTTTACAGAAGCTTTGTTTTGTAAGCGGTTAGCAAGAAGCTAATTACAGAGCTGGTATCCTACCGTGAATGAAAAGACTTAAGATTAGGCTGCACAATATTCAGTATTCCAACCCTAATTAATGTCCTTTGCAATACTGCTTAAATGCCATAGGATTGGACAATTGCTTATGCTATCGTTTTCTATTTCACGCATAAATTCATTCATTCGACCTGGATGACGTTGGTGTGTTCTACACTAGTGCAATGGGAGCGTTTTGGATAAGTCTGAATTAGCCACGATGGCCAGTAAGAGCACTTTCGAGGCTCACCAGGCTGCCGGGAAAGAACACTCCGACAGTGCATCGCCCGGTCCCAAGGACACCTTTGATCTGATGCAGCTACTGAATCCTCCGGAACAGGAAGCTGAACCCACGATTGATGCGGAGCTAATTTCAGACGCCGAATTGAAACGAATTCTCTCCAGGTTTGCCGTTTTCTTTGAATCTACACATTTTCATCTCCATCGCAACATCCCAACTTTAACGTTTGTCTCGCTGCATTTGAATTTAGCGGGGAAAAGGTAAATGTGAGTACTTTTTGTCATCCCGAATGGATGTGAATATGCGCTGTTTTAAGGTCTTGCAAAGAAGACCAAAGTGTGATCACTGGAACAGCCCTTATACTTGTCTGAGATTTCGGTCTCGTACCGCAAGCCATCTTCAGAGACCTAGAGAGTAGAGGAAGAATTGACGTGTTTTGTATTTCAAATATGAGAGAATGTGGGGGAGGAAGTAGCCATCGGAAAAGGCTGAATCCACGCTCATGTCGTCCACTTTGTCGTCCCGGCGTGCGTCTGACGAAGGGAACTGGGTCGCGCAAACGAAGGGTAAGCTATCAAGAGCTATTTGAACATGCCCGTTTAAGGAGTTGGAGTCAGGCACCCAGGCCTCTATTGGTTACCGTCTTAGAAATAGCTCGTGCCAATATCCGTGAGCCTGCGAAGTTGAATTCGCGGCCTTCCTCCAGGGTGTGAGAAGCGATCTGGGATAGTGGGTCGCCTTTCCGCACTTCTGTTTTGTGCTCCATTATTCGCTAGCTAAGTCGTTGCCCGTTCCGCCCTGTATAATGGCACGAACAGTAGCAAGGTATCACTTGATAAACGACGCCAGACTGCTCAATTATCTCCAATCGCTCTTTACTTTGCATGATTTGCAGACGCAATTGTATGATGGGCAATATCCACGCCGCGTTCTGTAGTGATGCAGTGCATTGCTTCTGACACATTCTTGATGTACAGGAGAGGGTGCCAGAATGTTGGTGGCTCTCCTCGTTTGCTCCCCGCGGGCGCGTAAGGATGCGACAGTTGGCAAAGCTGTTACGGTATATATTCCTTATCAGCTGGTCCCGAAGATGCCGTGGTTTTCTCTCTGCCGCTAGGTTGAGGAGCGTGGCAACGGTGGTGATTTGAATAGTCGAGTTGCGAAAAGGTCCACCAGAACTGCCGGCCTAAGAGCGCTTTGTGAGGGATGACCGGCAGGACAGAAGCCTCTGCAGCCTTTTGTGCTGACTTAAGGCGGCGGAGGCTGAAAGAGCTGATCGTGTGAGACCAGACTGCTGCCGCATAAGTAAGGTGTGGCTTGGCCAGCGCTTTGAATGTGGTGGTGACCGATGCTTGAGTAGCCCCACTTGGGAAATGGATAGTAAAATAACTACTATAATCATTTCAGTAGGCATGTCTATCCCTATCAATTTATGTTGGTAGTTTACATTCCTCGTCTACCCGGTGTTGCTATTACATTACAGATGGAAAAGTACCGACCGCAGTCTTCGCTATTCCTACACATACCTTAGCTGAGAGGGTTAGAAGTGATAGACGGCCTCCTACAACTAAACTACTGCTCCCCTTCCTATCACTACACATGCCTTAGCTCAGAGGGTTAGAAGTGATAGACGGCCTCCTACAACTTAACTACTGCTCCCCTTCTCATACTACACATGCCTTAGCTCAGAGGGTTAGAATTGATAGATGGCCTCCTACAACTAAACTACTGCTCCCCTTGCTATTGCTACACATTCATTAGCTCAGAGGATTAGAAGTGATAGACGGCCTCCTACAACTAAACTACTGCTCCCCTTCCTAATACTATACATGCCTTAGCTCAGAGGATTAGAAGTGATAGACGGCCTCCTACAACT
>JAYGXS010000002.1:13704095-13754020 GCA_036362985.1 Ligula intestinalis | reverse complement strand
TACTACACATACCTTAGCTCAGAGGGTTAGAAGTGATAGACGGCCTCGTACAACTACACTTCTCCCCCCATTCTCATTGCCATTACTACAGCTACGTTAACTCAGGAAGTTCTAAATGATAGACCCCTTACTACTTAACCAGTACGCTACCCTTCACCACACCCAAAAGGACTACCGCATTAGGACCACTTACATTATCCTCCGCTACATTATAAGCCACAATTGCTACATTAATGCCACTTTTGCTTAATTTACCTAACCCACAGCACGTACAAAAATTTATTACCGACATGCCACTACCACACAAACTACATACCCACAAGCACTTGCTTAACCGCAACAATTAGACACAAATTATAGCCCCCATCCCTCCCGTACACCACAGATTCGCCAAACCCAATAAGGTCATTCACAATAACACAAAAGACAATATCGAACAAACATGGGCAGTGGCCCTAAAGAGGGCCTTTGTTGCGTTCCCACTCTGATTCCTTTATTCCTCGCTACTTCTGATTTCAACATACCTCTCGTATTCCGCATTCTCACAGAATCACATTCCTTCTACATCATCACACGTTACCCTCCTTTCGGTCTCCAATGGATAAGCCGCTGCAACGTGATCCAAAAATAACTCCCAAACCTCCTCCAATTCCATTTCATGCAGCAGAAACCATAGCCAGTATTGAACCTCGTCTACGTGGGCCCACACACTTCCACCAGCTGCTGGTCCTCCTTCCCGAAGCTTCCTTTTCAATCTACTCCAGTACGCCCCGATTGCATTAGTATGCCGTCCAGTGGTCGGATCCACAACATTTCTAGAGTGGTTGACAGTTGAATGACTGTAGCCTTCCTTCTCAAAGCGACTATAACCTTTCCATTCGTCTGTGACAACTGTGCTTCCAAGATTAATCCACTTCCTTATCACAGGACGAAATTCTCTTCAACCTCTTCCATTGACTTGTTCCACAACCGCTGCTCGTCGTCGACAATCATACATCCGCAGGAGCCAGAACTGCCGCTTACTACGGCCAACATTGTACTTCCGACGGCTAATCAAAACCTCGTCTATCTGGATCTCAATGCCATCTCCCCCAAGACGTCGTTTTGTTTTCAATAGAATCCTGCTGCAGATATCTCGACAAAAAACATACCATCGTACTGCTGTTGCATGTGCTATTCGTAAATCTTCCTCACATACCGTCACTCGTGTTCCTTGCAAAAATGCCAACCATATCTTCAAGGCAGTCCTTATTGTCAATCGACTGCATTCAAACGCTGATCCAGTCCTCAACGCACTTTTCTTTCTGCACCTCAGACCTCGAAATGCGTAGCCCTCGGTATGTTGCCTAAACACTTGCGGCTTCATCCACCTCCGGCAACGACATTTCAATGCATATGGCAGCAGTCCTCTCTCTTGACAGTGCTCCGTTACTCGTTCCCCATTAATGATGTCCAAGACGCTTTACCTTCTGCTCCTTCTTTCCATTTGCGGCTGAGCTTTCTTCCTCCTGCATACAAAATTTACGAAAATAAAATTATAGAATAAAGCATTACCTATTGACTACTACACACACAAACATTACTTAACCTTCTTCATAGATTAGAGCACACTAACACTACGTATTTCAGTAACACCTACAAATAACAATTCCTATTATTTACCATCACCTCCTAGCATGCACAAAACGTAATGCATACACATACAAATTTATTCAACATCAACGTCCATTGCGAACATATGCACTAACACACTATTCAAACTATATTTGCCTTATAATTTGCTTTCCGATTTTATATTGAACACTGCAATTACTTCACAGTCCCATCATACACTCAGTTACTTACCGCACATAAGCACTCACTTCTCACTTTTATTTCACTACAATTACATCATTTCTCTATTTAAACTAAATTCAGCATAACACATACAGCCAATTGGCAGCTTTTTCACTTACAATACCCTTTGCATTAAAAATTATAAAACACAAACTTCTACGCTAACTTACACTTTCTCTGCATTTGGTTGCACATTTTCCTTGTCATCATCACCTACTCCTACATCACGCGTATTTCCCTGAACGCTGCTTCTTTCTGACGTTCGTCCAATAGTCGTCATAATTGTCCACTTCACACACACACACGATCCTCAACTCCACCCCCCTTACCTTGAATTCTATTGGCTTACGCAGACCCTGATTCTTGAACCGCTAAAATGCACTCTCACCACTTCATTTATTTGTCTCAATCTTACAAAATGCACAAAAATCCCTATATTTTTGATTTGTGCGGTCAATGCGGCTGCTATATAGCGCCCGCAATTAACACATTCAATCAAATTTACGGTATTTTTACACTTATTTCTCCATGCATAATTCACTACCCATCCCTTTTCCCCACTCATAAACCCCCAAATCCCATCAATCCCGTAAGACAGTACACTCGGTTTTCACAAACCTGGATGGGGCTACACAAGCTACTTTTGCCAATGTGGTCGTGAAAGTCTCATTCGCACAGCCCCACGATGTGCCCGCTAGACCTTTGAGTACCTTAGTACAAGTCGTAACAGCTTTTCGCGGTTTTACCCTCTGATCCTCTTACACCATGTTTTGGAGTTGCATTGGTTGTAAGTAGAATTATTTGGGTAAAGCTTTCTTGTGAGGCTGCCTTTAAAAACATTTTCCCCCGCTCAAGTTTCCTACTGAATTCCTGATAAAAGGGGTTTTTAGGGGTGAGGTAAACCAAGGGCCTTTAAGTGTGAGAAAACAAAGTAAATACACTTGTATTTTTTACTTTACTGAGAGTGTTGGCGAAAAGAAAGTTTGTTTCTGGTCATGCCATATTAAGTTAAACCATTGTGTCAATTATTAGACGATTATTTGTTAGCGTAGGACCGGTTTAAGAGATGGCTGGTGCCGCTTTGACCTCTTGTCGTTTGATCTTTCCCTATATTGGTCCATGTGCATCTCTGAATAAGTATATTTTGAAACAGGAAACCTTTCCGATGGTATGCATGCCACTCTATTAACACATTTGTATAAGTGAACGCTTATGCCTATGAATACCATCCCGGAAACTTATTTGCTCTATCGTACACCTAACCGTATTACGTCTTGTTATCTCCAAGGGCTTCTTTCATGGTGTTTAACCCTTCTCAACACTCACGTCTGCTCATCGTCTTTATTCTTTTAAGGGACTTTAATGACCAGCAAACTCTTGAGGCCAATACAGGGGAAAAAAATTCAGAACCCACGGAATCAATGTCTTCAATAACAGGCTCACCTGCGCTCACAACGCAGGACAGGGATGACAATAATTCAGACGAGTCAGAACTCCAACCCAATGAGGCAAAAAGCGAAGTATCTGAAATAAACCGGTACTCTGGTAGGCGCCGGCATCATATTTCTGTTAACCCGATTACTGAGGATGAAAGTGATCTTGACACCAAATCTCAGATTTCGCGCAATATGTCGCCAATAGCAAAACTGAGAGGCAGACCGTCAGCCAAGAGGCCACGTGTCGACACGAGCCCCGAGACTCAAGTCTCATCCGATTCCTCCAATCGCGGACGCGCCCCTGAATGCAACAGAAGTGATAGCACCTCGGATGTCCTCCAAGAAAGTCCTAGGGTTGCGGCCTCTTCGACTTGTTCTGATGAAAAGAATCATTCTGCGCAGCCTTTGAGGCGTTCTTTACGACGTTCTCCGATTACAAATCTCTTCGGCCCCTCCAGACTCAGAACCGGCACGGTCGAACCAGTAACAGCCTCGACTGTAGTAAACCGAAGTACTGCATCGGCGCCCCGCAGGGGGCTGCCTACTGCACGTCGCAACGTCACAACTCCCGTTGGTCAGAGGCTTCTGCGGTCCGGCTTGACACGCCCACCCTCGTCGTCGTCGAAACAACCTAAAAGTTGCATATCCATGCTGGAAAGGGTTGGGACTACAAAGGCACCGCTTGGACACGCGTCTCTTAGCCCGGTGGCTCCGCCAAAGTCATCTACGCCTGCAGACCTCAAGAATAGGGTAAACTGTGATTTTGCAGCGTCAAGATGCTCAAGAGTCTCGACCGGTGCGCCCAGCAACGCCTCACCGTTTGCCACGCCCAATGGTCTGCGCCATTGTCCAGGCTTGCGCCGATCGTTAATAAATCCTGACAAGGACGCATCTGTTCACGACAAACCGGTTCTTTTTGCCAAGTTTAAACCTCCTGCCTTACGCAGCGGTCCAAAACAAGCCAAGAGATCCTCTCCGCGCCTAAGGTCTAAGGTTCTCGTGGACGAGATCGAGGAATAGTTATGTGTACAGAAAACATTCAGATAGTGTTTGTACCTCCAATTCTCCCCTCCCCCCTGCCTGCATGATATAGTTTTATATTTTCCTGCATGTTTGTTTCTTTTCTACTCGATTTCTTTTTTCATGCAACATATTGTTGATTCTTTTTTGGCTCTGTCGTGAATATATTGTGAGATATTGTGATGCCTATGTCATAAATATTATGCTCAGAAGCCTGCTTACATACTTGCTTTCTTTTTAATGGCTGTGAAAATGCCTGATCTACTCTGCCTCAATGATTTTCCGTACGGTACTTCTCCACGTCCGACGATCGGTGGCCGTAGACCTAGGCAGTTCGAGCCATTGTCTTTTCCAGCGCCGAATACCGAATGTCCAAGAACCACTTCCATGTCTTGACGGATGTCTTGAGTCGAGCCATGTTATGAGCTGACCCCCACTTTGACATTTCCAATTAGGTGCCGGTTTCAAGTCGAGGGCAGTAACACTGAGCTCTTGAGGTTGACGGCGAAGAACGCGTCAAAACTATTTGAGTCTTCTTTCTTGAATGGTCTGGGATATTCTTGTGATTTGAGAAGTCAGTATACTTTACTCGACGGATGGTCCTCAAGCAGTAGTGGTCAAAAAAGTCTAGCTTCCGCTCATCTTTCACGCGCACAGTCCAGTATTCGCATCCCTATAGAAGAACGAACTGCACACGTGAACGGTGTACGCCGACCTTTGTGGAAAAAGAAATATCGCGTCGGGTCCATAGGCACTTTCGAAGGCTGGAGAAAACCCGTTGAGCTGCGTCCATTCGGGAGACACTGTCATCCTTACTCTGTCTATTTAGCAGCAACCTCGCTCCGAGGCATTTAAACCAGTCTACTTCCTCAAGTTGGCAGCCACTAATTTTGAAAGGTGCCTTCGCTTGGGCAGGGATGCGGCATGAAAAACACTTTGGTCCTCCCAGGTTTTATGGACAACCCGACCGATTTCGCGTTCAGTTCTATGCAACTTAATGAAACGGGGCGTTCTACGTATGCTTCAAGCTATATTTGTAATTTCTTTGGGCTGAAATATATCTTTTTGGGTTAACGCGACTATGCTCCCCCCTTCACCATGCATCTTCCGTTGGCCACTGAATGGAGAATCAGTGAGAACGTTCGCGTTTCAGGTATTTGCATATAAAGGGAAGAAGGCGTATCGCATTTTGGTAAGGATAATAAGGTTAACCCTAGCAGCAACGACCTTCATGGTCTCGTTCCTTGGGAAGTCATGGAAAGGCCAGAATGGTAGGAAGAGTGTATTTTGTATACAGGGAAAGGAGAATAGTAAGGAGGAAGTTTTGATTGTCAAAACAAGCACGTCCATCCGCTGGAGCGGTGTTGCCCGAAGTGATGTCTAGCTTCAGCCACCGCATTGACGTCTGTTCGGACGGGTGAAAACCTACCAACGAAACTAGTCTACTAAGGTGGGCATCTTATTGGACAGATTGAGGTCAAGCAACTGTGGGTTGAGGCCAGGACGGAGGAGACGGTGCGTGCGTTCACTAGCAGTGAAGGTCGCGCGTCAGTTCGCACCTGGCCCGAGACACGCGGAAAACTGCCTTCGCGCGAGGTCCTATGGTCTGAGTGACCTTGTCCGTGGCTTCACGAGTTAGAAGGACGTCGGGCAACAGCGGCCACTGCAGGCGATTCGAGCACCGGAGCAATTTGCTTATTGTCTCGAGCTTTTGAACACTTGCGGGAGTCTATCTTCAGAGATTGACCATAAAAATTGCTCTGGTGTTGGGCATGTCCTCTTCCTTATTCGAGAATATGTAACACCTGAAATAACTGCCAGTTTTTTGGCCTGGAGGTATGCCAAATTTCGCAGGTGGAGTCAGGCGCACCGAAGGGTAAGTAAAGCAGGATTCATAAGCGACCGTGACCACGAACACCTTCGGCCAGTAGACACGCATATTCGCTGTTTGTACGACCTGCATAAGATACACAAGGATGGCCTGCCAGTTTGTCCGATTTTGGATATGCGAAATTCGTCATATCATGCAGTAGGGAGGTGGTAAGCAGAGACATTCAAACTCTTACTGCAGCAGCTGGAACCACGAAGCTATCAAGACGACCTCAAAGACGTTCACTTGAACGGCATGATGGTACTCTCCCCAGACGGCTCCTCGCTGTTTACGATCGTCCCGGTCACAGAAAGTTGATTACTTCTGCGAATTCTTAGTGGCAAATCAGGTAGAAGTAGAAATACAAACGGATGCACTGAAAAAAGTGCTAATAAGATGCACATTAAATGTGCAGTTCCTTTTTGACAACCAACTATAGATACAAATAGACGGCGTCGGTATGGGCTCGCCTCTCGGGCCTCTTTTGGCTAATTTCTTTACGGGAAAACGAAAGAAATTTCAACTCACTGATCTTATCCATGAGTTAAAACACTACGATCCCTATGTTTATGGCGTCTTCGCTATCGTACCAACAGAAACCGATGTAAATGCAATCTTAAATACTGTCACTAAATCAACTCTCTCCATCAACTTCACGTTGGAGGTGGAAACGGCAGGTGCTAGAAAAATTTGCTCGGCAGACACTACTGACATGCAGCGAAAGAAAATCCAGGACCCGCTTTGAGGGAACGAGTATCCTTACAGATTCATCATAAATAATATGATGGAGAGCGAAACCAAATCCACCACACCCACTTTGGAAAAGAAGACGCTATTCCTTAAAGTTCCCTTTCATGTAAACTCCTAAGAAGACGTCTCAACCAAGCGATTTCACGAACCTTTCCAGCACCAGAAGTTCGGATGTTATTCTCAACCATCCCGATCCTTCTCGACGATGGTAAGAATAGATTGCCAGCTCAGACGACCTCCATGAGCATCTACTAATTTAATTGCTCCTGTCGAGCAGGTTATATTGGTCGCAGGAGTCAGCGCTTATCCAAAAGAACACGGAGAACCTCCCGGCATGGCTGAGAAAAGGAGAAGTCAGGAACATCAGCAGCGTCATTCTTGACCACATCGTTGATTCCGGACATTTTTTGGACCCCCACGAAGCCCTCAAAGTAATTTCTAAGGTCCCACCAAACTATGCAAAGCCCCTGGGTCAGCGTTTGTTAGTAACAGCAGAAGCAACCGAATTTGCTTTTGAGTGCTCAAACGTACCTGCAATTTCCGGGCTTGGCGTAGCCAATGGCCACATAATTGAAGCAAATGTTCGCATCCCAGGTATGTGTTTAGACGGAGAAGAAGAAGAATCCGTGTCAATAACCGGAATCATCGCTTTATTAGACTGAGCTTTCGAACTTCTGCGGGAATTCATCGTCAGGGAGGTGAAGTAGCCAATGAAACGTCAAAATGAACTCTTGCGGTCAGCAAAATTGCCAATTCTTTCTTATATCCTCAATGGAATTTATCTGGCTAGTAGGATATGCAGATCGAAATATTTCAATGCATAGTATTAGTCTGAATCCCTTGAGAGCACCAGGTGCGCGGTTTGTTTGAAACCTTTTGAAATAGTAAGCGTTCTACTTGTAGTAGTCTGGTTGTATTTATTTCCCTTTATCTTAGATGTAATATTTCACGTCCGTTTTAATCAACAGCAGACTGGGAAGAAGAAGATTTGATCGCGGGCCGATACTTTAATTCGCTTGACGTTTCGGCATCGGTTGCGGATTCTTCATCAGAGACGTAAACAGAAAGCAAGCGCAGACCCGTTTCTGTTATTGCTTTCTGCCTGTACCCGTAAAGGCATTGGCACTCCCCTAGAACAACGAGTATGGATTTTGAGGGGAGCTTGTAGCATGGTCACAAGCAATTACTGTGAATCTATGTGCCAACCTCTTTGTATTCCTGCTTATCGACGTATCTTCATCTGGCAACCCCAACGTAGAACGAGGTAATATTATGAAGATAAGCAAGCCAAAATCTCGTAAGTTAGCCCCTATTTCAAGCAAAAATACACCTATATCGCGCGTAATCCTTTCTGCTCTTCAACTTGCTCTCTCAGGATGCATTGAAAGATTTTTCAGCAATGCCGAACCACGTGCAATCTCCACAACCTTTCGTAATAGGTAAGGAAGAAAGCACTTACACATTCTTCCTTCTGTGAGCCTCGATTTACCTGTATACGCGATATTTTAACCTGAGAAATGAATTATTTTTATTCTTAACTTTACTTTTCCAGTCTAATTAGAAGCTTGAAAATGAGCTCCAACTGTCGCTGATATTTTAAAATTATCGCCTATTCTCAATGGACTTTATTCCTCTAGTAGGATATTCATATCGCCATATCTCGACATGCATTATTAACTTGAAGTCCTCAGGTGAAACAGATATGCACGGCTAGGTCAACAGTCGCATGACTGCCTGCATTTTTTAGCGCTTTCTCCATCCCTTCCACCCTTATTCCTGTCCGGCTTCAGCAAACCCTCATTGCCGTGTAATCAGCTGCCTATTATCAACCCCCAACTCCTTTCCCCTATTCCCAGGACTAATTTGCCTGTAATTAAGAATGTAATTGCCCGCATGCTTACTATGTACCTTCTATCCCCCTCCTATATAAAGACAATGGTCCGATGAGAATTTATCGAGTGTCTACCTATGCCCGCCGACTACCCTTCTAAATCCTCTGATGCACAGATTTGCAACTTTAAAGCAAATCCGTCGGTATTTAAAGCGTCTTCCCTGGTGCAAATTTAAAGCATTAACTTACTGCAAAATTTAATTAAACCAAGGAAGTTCGTGAGTACTCGTCAGCTGCTGCCTCTCACCGTATAACATGAGGAAAATATGAGAGAATGTAGCAATTGAAAAAAATCGGTGGAAAAGAACAAGGTCACAGTCAATTTCTCAACAGGCTAATCAATAATGTTATCACCTTCAAACACGCCACGGGAAACACAAGAGGGGGCAACTTTAGGGCAAAAAAGAGAAGGGGGGAGGAATGTGTAAATCTGAGAGCTGGGTGTTACCAAGGCAAAGTTAGGTTAACCACGTGCTCCAACTGGTCGAGTTTTAATTGCCGCTTGGCCGCCTCCAGGTAGTGCCTGAGTGCACGAGTTGTTCGAGCCCGATCAAGTCCTCAGAAGGGCGTTTTGGTGTCCGCAGAGTGACCCGTATCAAGCTAATGTTCAGTCATGGACGAGCGTGGATTTCTATGTTCTTGCTTTAACAGCCATCTAGGCAAGTTCTCTATAGATCTGGCAGCCAATTGCCGTTGCATTTGCCCAGCGTACTTGCATCAACGAGCGCGCGTAGTTTCATAGACACAGTTTGAAGTGGCATGCACTGGCAAGGCATCTTTTGCGCGTGGAATCGGTAGAGGCTTTGGAGGACTGCAAGACATGAGCTCCGACGCATTGCATGTCCTTTCAATGGTCCAACGTAGGCCTCACTTGATAGTACTAAACATGTCACCCTTAAAGCGCAAAGATATAAAAACTGGCCATTTCTGAACTGATTGTTCCGTCATTTTTGGCAGTGCATGTTTGCTCTACTTGGGGGACAAAACTCGCTGGATATGCCCGCTTAAGTAAAGTATTCTTGACGCAGGCAGTTTCTGCATCCAATGTTTAAAGTACTCACTGTTCTGTACACAATTTCCACACGTCTGACGACGACCGAGTGTGCCACAGTTAAAAACTTACATTAAAGTTTGTTAGCGTTTCCCAGCAAACTTCTTCCACCAAATTATATTTTTTGAGATGCCGATTTTCCAATTCATAGGAAAAGAGTGTATACCAAGTTGGGTTTCCGCTGTGAGGAAAGAAAACTCAGGTAATGCAAGTACAGTCCTCTTCGTGTATTCTTAGTTACGACTTCAATTGTTGTATTCTCTCACACGTTCCTCATGTTATGGAGTGAGAAACAGTAGCGGACGAGAATTCTCGAATTTTCGTGTTTCCATTAATTTCTACAGTATTTGCATGCCGTTACTCCCCCAGTTTAGTTTTTTCCGATTTGTAGTGGACTCCTAGGTGGCTGATGCTTTTTCTGGAAACATTGTTGGGGGTATACTCCATTTTCCTTTTAGTATTTCCTCTGCAGTCGGTCTTCATGGTGAGTTACTGGTTATATGAAGATCATGTGTTTAGGTGTTAGGTAAACACCGTGAGATTTAAAACTCGCATTTTAGGCCCTGAACCACGTGGTAGTGAGAACTTACTGTTACTCCCCGTACCAGTCTTTGCTTTGTGCAAGGGGTCTGGAGAGCTTAGCTGGCCCAAGGCGCCGACTATCACTATCGATCGGAGATTTGAATGTCTGGTTGAAATTGACAGTCTTGGGCTGATCGATATTTTTGTCTCGTTCACAGGCTCGACGCTCTTATAGATGTTTGCGTAGTTTGACGGCCATCTTAGGCCGAAGCACGAGAACAAGGTAACAGGAAAATTAGGCAATGCGAGCAAAGACGGATCCGTGACTAACCCAACAAGCGAAGAAGCAGGATGACCAGCACCCCCCCCTCCCACCATGGTGAAGAAGTGCAACACCGGCGGCCGTAAAAATACGCAAACATCCATATGAGGGCTGAGGCAGCTAAAGAGAGGACGAAACGACCAGCCCAAGACCAACAAGTTTAACTAGGCAGTTAATTCAGAACAGCAGTGTTCACTTTCGGTAAATTATCCTCAGGCCATATATTTACATGGGAGGTTCAAAGTTAAAAAATCCATCGATCGGCTTTCCTTGCAAGTGGGAACCAATCAGAGCGTGGGTTTGTGTTAAATCGCATTTAAATCGCTGACGGGTTGTTAAAGTCGACACTGCGAAATTAGAGAGCAGGCCAGGTTCTCTGAAATGTCAGCATAAAAAAAGAAACTGTTCCGTTGAGCAACATTAAGGGTAGCAGTTCAATTTATTTCACAAAACGGCACATGAAAACCCCATCCTTATGCAATACAGGACGCATGGCAGTATAGGTTAAATGGATAGGGAATATCCGGAGAAAGAGCATTAATTTTAAAAGTAGACCCTATAAAGGAAGAAAATAATAGGAGTTATATTTTAAATAACCGAATATTTACGCGTGATAATTAAAATGACCCTACTATGCCCAGTTAAACATGGGCGTCGAGTCTATCAACTCTATATCATTTCCATATGATATTTATATCAACTCACCATCCCGCCACAACCTCCGGGCTATCCCACGTAGGAGCGTAGCGCTGAATTAAGGCAGCGCTAAGGCTTGTTACTAATAATCTTCATGTGACCACGGCTGAGTATCAATCTTATAGTCTTACCTTACTGTGCTTACGCATTTACTACAGACATACCTACGTCAAGGACACGCCGTGAAACGGTGCAATATTGCAAGTTCACTTGGGACGTGGTTTCAACTGTCTTGCCCAGTAATAATTAGCCTGAACCATTTATAAAAATGGCGAGGTATAAATTTTCAGGTATTTGAATCCAGTATTTTTCGTCTCAGGTCTTGATGACCGCCTGGGAAGACCGACAAGCACTTACTATGAAATTTGTTTTATATTAAATGTTTCCAAAATAAAGTCTACTCATATTTAGCAAGTAGAACCATGAAAACGCAATACAGTAACATGAAGAAAGAATCAGTTACCATTCACCGACACAACACGAGAAATGCTTTTATTGTCCTTGTGGCTCCTCGTAACTTTAAAGAACGAGGATGCGCATTAGTTTCGTCAAAATGGGTGTGAGTGATTAACTCGGTTTGTTTCTTTTTTGGTGATTCCACTAGGACTTTTCTTATAGGAGGCTAATTAAACCTCTCTATTTGAGAAAGGGAGACGAAAATTGGCCGTCCGTTATCTTGAACAAGGAAACACTGCAAAAGATATATAGATGACGTCTTCGCGATCGTTTACAGTATCGGGGAAGCTGTATATTTATTTATTTCAGTAGAAGGCGGAAAAACGTTCTTTGGGACTAGTGTTTCATTAGCCTGACGTTTCGAACTCTCAGGCGATCTCATTGTCAAGGAATAAAATTACGTACAGCTCACTGTGTATTTAGCTCAAATCTGTCGGGAATGACCTTCAGCTCTGCAATCGATTGCCGTCGCGCAACGCAAGGTAGGCATCAGGATGATCGAAATGCCTGTTAGTTGAATCCGAGTGCCATGCTCTGCCTCCCAATAGAATTTTTACTATGGAGCAGGAACGGGAGAACGAGCTTACCTTCTTAGACGTTTACATTTCCAGAAACAAAGATGGCTCCATTACATGAACTGTCTTCCAAAAGAATACGTGGAAAGGCCAGTAATTGTATTATTTGAGTTTTTTGCCCATTCAATGGAAAAGAAACTTGGTATGTACTCTCTTCCAGGGGACGAGCAAAATCTGGTCTATGGATACATTGGACGCAGAAATAACCCGCCTTAACGAAACTTTACTCAAGCGTGGATACCCAGCACAGTTTATAGACAAGTATAACAAACCCTTACAGCTTAACAGTCAGTTCTGAAAAAGCCTGTCTTAATATCATTGTCCTTGAAGGGCGAAGATATTTTAAATACTCTCAAGAAACGGCTACTTAAAACCATTGAAAGGACATATTATGCTGCCGAAATCATAATTTGTAATCCAACTAAGTCCTTAACAATTCTCTGAGTGAAGGATGCCTTGCCATTGCACATCACTTCACTCTGTGTTTATGAATTTACATGCACTTATGGATCCAAGTACATAGGGCGAACGCAACGGCAATTGGCCACCAGAGCCAAGGAGCGCTTACCTAACTGCTAGATACGGGCCATTCTGTGGACCCAAAAACCTCTTTCCGAACACCTGTTTAGGCACAAACAACTCGTACCTTACGCTATCTGGAGGCAGCCTACATACGCCCGTTTAAACCGGATGTATCTAGACTGCTGGAGCATGTGGTGAAACCAATTCTGCCGTGGTAACACTGGCTCCCTGTTTACACATTTCCCTTCCCAAATTTTTGCTTTCGACTTTATTCCCGTGTTTACTGCCTACAGCTTTTTAGCTTTATTATGTTATTGATTGGCCATTTGGCCATTTCCTATAGCCTTGCGGTTAGTATCGATTTTCTGTCTGAATTCATTTTGTATTTTCTCTTACGTTATGCAACAAAGGGGAAGCAGTTAATGAGTACTCTTGAAATCAATGGATTCAAGTAATTTTGCTTTTTACACAATCTTCAACATCAAGCAGGGAACACTGCGAATACCTTCGCCTGAGAATTATGACGAGTAAGCGTAAGCGAGAGAGCGCCATAATTTTTATGGACGTCAGGATGACGTCGGTGTAGGGTTAAGTGCTTTAAGCAAGCTAATTCTATAATCAAATGCTACTAAACTTTGGTAAGTAGTACACTAATAAAAAAAATTCTGTCGTCGGGATCCATCAGTCTGGCAGTATTTTAGGTCGACTTACTATAGTTAATCATCCAGTTAACAGATATTTCTACTATTTCTACTTAAATATATACAAAAATATGCAAGGTAAAATAAAATATGTATGTTTCTAAAAAATAAGGCGTAACCTATTCACATGCTTAGTGTCAGCAAAGTGTCATTATGTTGCAATAGTGCTTTCCTATACAAATGAATGGTATCTGCAAAGTAAATATATGCATCAAGATTAGGTTTGAGTCCGTCTGTCATGTTCGCCATTATAAAGTCCGCTCGGGCTGTCCGTTCCAGTTGCAGCGAGTCTTCTGTGCCTGGAACCGACTACTCAAGGACATTTTAATGGCCGACACGACAGACGGACTCAAACCTAATCGTGGTGTTTATTTATTTTACGGATACCATTTGGTTGCACGGTAAAGCACTGCTAGGGTATGCTAGCCTTTTGATTCCACTTACAGATAACACGTTATCTGCATCTGACTTGCTTTACTCAGCTGCTTTTTGTTTGATGCGCATTTCATGATGCGGTAGCCGAAGTTCCGAACTAAACCAAACAGGAATCTAAAAATAAAATAAAACTAAAAGAGCTTATTAATAAATTAAAACTAAGCAAAAAAATAATATGAACTATAAGTATAAATAAACTCACAAATT
Source organism: Ligula intestinalis (assembly GCA_036362985.1). Taxonomy (NCBI): domain Eukaryota; kingdom Metazoa; phylum Platyhelminthes; class Cestoda; order Diphyllobothriidea; family Diphyllobothriidae; genus Ligula; species Ligula intestinalis. The sequence continues at coordinate 13,739,730 of JAYGXS010000002.1, read as the reverse complement.
GAGGCTAATGTTGGCACCCCAGATATGCGTGTAGATAGAGAAGGGAAGGCCGTTGAACCCCTGGAATCCTAATTTCGTTCGTCGGAGCTTTCGGGCTCTTTATGAAGTCCATCGTCAGATATAAAAGGCGCCAAGATGCCTACGTGCTCGCCCTTCGAGGACCCAACCCGAATCAACCCACATGATGTGGCATGCGATGGCAAACTTTAATATATAATAAATTGTATATTTACGGCCCAAGGGGCCTTTTCATTACAAATTTAGTGCTATCGTGAAAATAATAAAAAATAAAAAATATTTCAGATTAACAACGAACTCTTATAAAATAATTAGCTGGGCAGTAAAAAAACTCCTATATCATTGGATGAGTTCAGCGAGCCACCGATTTCCAAAAAAATTTAGGAGAAAGAACTGCCTTAAGAGGTAGCATGATACAGTTAGATGGGATCCTATTGTTGAGGATTTGGGACGCTTATTGTCATGGGAAAAATAATATAGCGGTGAGTTAAGAATAGGGCATTTGGAACAACAGGAGATGGCAGTGGAATTCAAGGCAACATCACCCAGATGTGACCCACCAGACTCCAGATTTCACCGATAAGTTGGCGGCCAAGCAATAACCTCGAAGGTCACCGTATCCTAGGAACAGTTTCAAATACCAGGAGGACCCTTTTCGAAATCGGGTATCAACTTGGCAAGCTGGAAAATCTTCTGTGAATGCATGTGAAAACGAGCCATCAGGTGGTTCCAGATGTTGTGAGCGTCATACGCGCGGTCTGTTTGAGTAGTGCTTATGTCGAACCGCGACGTATCCGGAAGTTGCAGGAATTCGGTCGCCTTTTGGATCTCGAAGCAAAACCAGTCCAAGTCCTCGGCCAGGGGAGTTTCTGTGACCAACGTGGTCGAACCAGCACCACCGTCACTGCTACTGCTGTTTGGACCGAGATCACCGAGTGGTTTTCTATGTGCGCGAGGGCCATCCTCACAGCCCGATGAGGCCGGCGCTGACATGGGGAACTCGTAGATTACGGCGGCGCCCGTGCCCGCGCCGGCATTGTTGTTGTTGTCGATCCTTCCTTCGACAAAATCAACAGCCGGCGAGCCGTTCGCCGTGATTCCGCAAATAAGACCGAGGCTGATGGAGGAGCGGCTGGTGGGGATGATTGGACGCCCGTCCGTTGCCGTCTCACAGCCCAAATTCGGTGAAATCTCTGTGTCCCGCTTGGAGTCCGGAGAGGAGAAGGAACTGGGCGGCTGAACCGCCGTAGAACCGTGGACGCTGGCCTGCAACTGACCTATCTCGGTGGCGCAGTTAAATCTCACTGCGTTTGGTTGTCGGCCCATACGGCTGTCTGTGTGCAGAGCGAAAGAATAAATGAAGGGTGTCAGAAGCGACCAAACGCATTGCTGCGGTACCAGGGGCCGGATTTGCACACCGTCTCAAGGCTACCATACGCAACCGAGGTCATGCAAATCAATGACCTAGTAAATCCCAGTGAGCACTCGCGTGTAGTCTGTGGTATAACATGTCTAAACTGTACTTGAAATTACAGAGGACAGACAGGACGCATGCTTGATTCGTGCATACACGAACCTAAGCTGGCTGTTCGACTGGGTGACGTTTTATCGCAAGTGACTGCCTACAACTACGAGACCGGCCACGAGTTCAACTTTGCAGCTGTCAGGATAATAGCGCACGCCGGCAACAAGAGAAGCCGCGAATTTATTGAAGCCTAGGCCTCAAATGAGAATTCAGTCAATTGATTTATCGATCTGGCGCTGGCATACATCGCCCTGCGCAGGCATCTCCGGATTGATGGCACTATTGGTTGATTTTCTTCTTCCTCCCATCCCCTCCCCTTATAACGGTTGATTGGCTTCTGCCTCCTATAACTGTTGCTTGTCTTTCGTTGATGCCTTTTGTTCTCTGACGATCTCTGACGAAAGAGCCCGAAGGCTCACACGAGTAAAATTACGATTCCGGTTATCGAATGACCTTCTCTATCAATATCAATAAATTATTCATGGCGTGCTTTTTTGTTGCCAAATATTAGCTTATTGAAACGATTCTGACACCTTAATTTAAATTCCATCAGATGGGATTGTAACATTGAGAACCATACAGCGTTATGTCAGGACGCCTCGATGCCGGGTTTTGAATTCGCTTCTTACCGGATGTCCGTCAATGACACACCTTCACCAAATTTCAGTTTATGTAGTCTTTATTCTCCATGGATTTTCGATGCCCTCATAAATTTAATTATCGAAAAAAGCTACTTGTAAACATCTGATAGTACAGTTGTCGCCAATGACCATGCAACGTTCATAATGAAATAAGACCTGGGACTTTAGCGTATATTTAGTAACACTTTTTTGATTCATTAAGTTTATTGAATGCTACGAAAGACTTTTACTTAGTGAAATCGTCATTTTAGTTAGATTTAGTAAGAGAAATGGCTATTAGTTTTGGGGAAATTGGGAGCAGTCTCATATGGAAGGAATTTCCTCGGCTATTACGAAAGAGAAGACCAAACTACACGTTAATGTCGATAATACTAGGAAGGAACTGAAAAATAAGTAAAATAGGTATAGAATACATCCCTTCCAGAACTGGAAAAGTTTATCCAAAATTGTTTAGATTAAAGTGAAGCCAAGTTAAAGGGACCAGATTTACTTGCAGTAAAATTGCAGATTTCAGTATCAGTATCAGTTTATTGATACTGATACTGATACTGAAATATTTTTTAAAAATTATGTTTAGCTATTCTGTTGAGTTTTCGGCACAAAATGCAAAAACAGAAGAGTATTTGTTTGAATGCACCAATGAACCTCGAATGTCCTTCAACAAAAACCAAATGTCTACCATGTTCTCGCTAATTTTAGAAAATGAAGCTCTTATTGGATGTAAGTCGTGAAGAAATATAGTTTTTTGTATACTTTACGTTCCCCTTTTGCCTTATTTAGAAACGGAAGCGACGAAAGTATAATAAGTAGTTCAAAAAATGGTCATTTATATGGCCATTTTTTTGAATTCGCCAGTTGATAACTGAATGTGGAATTGATCTTCTCCTGCGGAAGTTAATCCATTATAAGGAGAAAAGTAAGTTCTTTCATCTCCAGTCAAATTGAATCGTTTATCTTCAGGAAACTTAAATAAATTCTCCAAAGTATCAAACTCCATTGTGATATTACGTTGGAAAAAGTTAATGTACGGAGAAGTTCGTCAGCCGAATATTTAATCAAAGCAATTTCTAGGAGGTAGCCTTTTATGGAAAGTTTTTTTATTAATCTTAGAAATAGTTGTTTCACAACTCCAGCGCGGACAAAATTTACACTCGACAATGTATTTTGCTGTTTTGAGGCATTTCTGTACATCAAAAACGTTGCCATTTTCATTAAAACTAATGTCGGAAAACACTTTATTTCGGCAAATGCTATTTATATCTATCTTATTTCAAAGCTTTTGGTGTAAACGTCGAACAAATGCAGAATTTATAAATTTATCAAATTTATCAAGGAAAATTATGACACTTTTTTGTTGATGACATTCAATAAACACTTATCCAGTAAGACTAAAGTTAGCAGAATATCTTGACTAAAGAAAAGTTCTTTCTATATGTAGAAAGTGCTTGCTTCAAGTTTCAAATTTAACACAATATCGTAATATACTGTTCTAATTTATAGCTCTTTTTACGCCTCCAAAATCACGGGATTATCGAGAAAATTTTATTTTTCTTTACAAACACTTAGTAATTCCAATAGTTCTTTTAAGTACCTAATATGCCTGATGCAGTTCATTATTAGTTCTAAATCTTCCTAAATGCATTCACATTGGTATTCGAGCAATGATCAAACTTATACAAAGTTATGAAAATTGCATGGTCTGTGGCGACTACTGTAGACCACGTCTGACCCAAAATTTATACTCGAATAAAGGTTATACTTCGTGTTTCGCCTTTCTTGACTTCTCAGACTCTCTATCCAGCAGTCACGCGTACGTCAAACCCAATGATAACAACTATCAAGGAAGTACGGTCCTATTATGCAAAAAAATAGTAAAGGCTAAATAATAAACGAACCTCAACAAGGGATACACAAACTCAAGAGCGAAGTGAGTCAGGCAAATCGCCAGACTCTCTACAAGGGAAGAACACAGATTCAACGACAACGCCACACAGAGCAAAACTAGCCTTGGGAAAGCGTGTATGTGTTTTATGGGAGTTTGGGTGTGGCTCTGCTCTTATATGATTTCAGGAGGCAATCCTTGTGGCATCAGGATTAGTCTGAAACAGCAACGCAAAAAAAGGAGGGGGTTTCGTGAACAGAGTCAATATGAAAGTGTCAACGGTGGGGGTGGCTGAACGAATGTTCGAAACGACTGTCTCTGACATCAGCTGAGGGGGAGGAGGGACAGCGGACGACAGCGTCGTGGGCAAAGTTGACAACAAGCAAGGTAGCCGAACCTGGGGGGAGGTTGTGGGCAGTATTCAGTTTCGGGGACACGGGCACGCGACCTTACGAAAGGGGATAGCCTGCGTAAGAGGCCAAACTGGATTTTTGCTGGAGTAAGGTTGTGGAGATTTTCAAACTTGTTCAGTTAGAAAAAACACTTGGATTAAAAAAATTTGTAACTAGGAAATGTTTAAGTCCATAAAATGTCCGCTGTAATGGCTTTATCGCAGTGGTTTAAGTTAAGAGGCGAAACTCTTGCGAATATTATCCTCAAGCCCGGTTACTTGGGGGAAGGGAAGAAATGAGATGCCAAATGGAAGATATCGTGTATTCTATACAGAGGAAATAGAGAATAGATAGGAGTGGGAGCCATCATAAGCACCTCCAGAGAGGTCATGTGTGAGTCAGCCTCAGGAAGATGATTGTTCAGACCGGATTGGCGTCGGTTTACAAGTGCGCACGTGCTACACGTCGCGATGGCGAAAGGTCGAGCGTAGCACGCGGACTTGAGCCACTACCAGTGCCTTTCCCAGATCGGAGTTCGGGTTATAAAAGTATTCGAACGGAGGAAGAATGAGATATGTTCTTACGGTAGGGTTGTGAATAGTGTGGGTGGCTATGTCTCGCGTGAGTGAGCCAGATTTAATGGGTAACTGGAGAAAACCGTTGGTTGAGTTGTACGTCGACGGCAAATCGGTATGCCGTGTCAGAATTGGTTGAGTTGAAAAATACTTTTGGCAGTAGAAGTAGGCTCAGATGTTGGGAAAGAGGTCAAGATGCCGGTACTCATAGAGGGACTGTTCTGCTGAATTGGCCCGGATTCGATGATTTGAGTGGCTGGTGATCTTCACCTCGCTACATGAGCGAATTCTGGCTAAAAACTTCTCCATATCGTGGTCACACAAGATGACGCAAGAAAATTAAATTAAATTTGATTGAGATTTTGGGATGATAGAGCTCAGCCAAATCTAGGAGTTGCGAGTTCAGATCACGTCGGAAAGTGTTAAGTTACCACTACTTCTACCATCTTCAGGCCCTGACTCTTTAGAGGAAGAAGAGAAGAAGGATGTCAGATGGAAGGAATATTTTATTCTCTACAGAAGTAGTGGAGAATAGGTAGAAGGAAGTTGACCGTCGGGCTAGAGCACGTCCGGTTACGAGGAAACGGTATCCAAGATATGAGAGCGCAGGACTCGTACCAAGCGATCCAGTGAGGTCATGTGTGAGTCAGCCTCGGGGAGAAGATTGGCCAGACCAGAGACTGGGGTTCGCCTAAATTTGCGCATGTGTTACCAGTCAGAAAAAGGGAAAAGCTGAGCGTTTCTCGAGGAATGGGGTCACTACAGCTTCGTACCTATGACGTTAATAACGTGGTTCATATTCATTGAATTCTATGGTATAGCTACTGGCACCGGTTGTTTAAGTAGTGCATCTCATAAATCCCTAGCTCCAGCATCTGTCTAACGGAAACGGTGGTTGTAAGAGTTCTGGGAGTGAGGAATTAGCAGTGAAGGAAATTTGTAGCAGTGTGAAGTGAAAAAAATGTAGTCGATATTGCTTTCCGCGGCCGCTCGGGTTAAGTTCTTCCGCCTGTAAACTGAAGGTGTGCGCGGCGCCTGGTTCCGCGGACTATACTTATATATTATACAACAACGGTAAGCTGGACCTTAGGTAAGTTGAAGTAGACGACCCGCTTACCACAATTTCGACTTTTCAGGAATATTGAGAAACTTGCATTTTAATAGTCGAGTTTTCCTGCAATAAGTTGAACGATAATGCAGATTAGGAAAATCTACAGATACCAATCAACAAAGTTTCTAAATATGGTATAATAAAAATGCATTTCACAGTTATCAACGTATATTCCACTGCCTATCCTAATTTCTTACCCATAAAACCCCGGTAATCACCGTTTTCGCAGGACAACATGGAGGGACTAGAGGTATATGAGGTGCACCAATTAAACTACTGTTTTCATCTTCTTAATAGCATAAACGAGTAAATAAAACATGGAAACAGTGAAACCTTTAGTTTGGAGACCCACAGCGCAACGGCAAATTGGATTCACAATTATTTGGGAATTTAAAAAGGTGTATTTGAATCCAAAAGGAAACCTTTCTTTAAAAAATTCATTCGAAGAAACCATAATCTGTTAGCCCTCGTGAGCCCTTGAAGATTATTTTGCGTACTTTATCTAAAACCATACAGAAGCGCATTGGTAAAGGCACTTAAACTCAATGAAAATGAGCGCATTCTACTAAAGTAAATAGTTTTTCCGATTTTGCTGATTTTCATGTAGCCGCAAAAAAGCTCGTTCGGGAGAGGGAGGCTTTCACGATAATCAATATGAACAGTTTTAACTTACGTGATCCTTTCTAATTGAAATGCATTTAGGAATTTTGGTTAACATTTCAGGTGATACGCCACCACTAGGTGGAGCCAAAATGGAATGAACATCTGATGTCGCTTTGGCATCTTCTGCGGCTGTTAGACCATAAATGTGTCTCCGTCCGACGGAAACTTTATTCCTTAGGAGAACAGGGCTCCCTCCAGGGTCTCCGTGAAAGGTGAGAATCCGCGAATAAAAGACCACATGTTTTCACGGTTATTTTACTCTGTTCAGAAATGAATGAAAACGTTCGTGTTCCAGGTATTTGCATGAATAAAGAAGAAGGGTTTTTGAGCACTGGACCACTTTTTCATTATCCTGAGCTTTCGGGCTCTTGCAGGAGTGCATCGTCAAAGATAAAAGCGTCCACAAAAACCAAGCAACAGTTACAGGGGCAGGAGCCAATCAACCGTTTCACGGGGGTCGGATGGAAGGTAGAGGAAACGCCTTAATCACCATTGTCGGCTGTGCGAATATGCTTGCGGAGGGCGATGTACACCAACGCCGGATTGATAGATCGATTGACTGAATTCTTCTCCGAGGCTCAGACTTCAATCAATTCTCGGCCTGTCTTGCTGTCAGCGTGGGCGATTATCTTCGCAGCTGCGAAGTTAAACTTCTGACCCCTATCGAAGGTGTGGGCCACCGTTACAACCAAATTCAAGGTCCCCAAACTGCATGCTCTGCACATCCTCTGTAAGGAAGAGAACGTTTATCCCTAAGGTGTGAGAAATTGATGTGGATCATGCCGTATATACTATAGGCAACATTAATAAGTTGACAAATATGGTGTATTATGAATCAACCTTTCACAGTCGTAAAAAATCTCACGAGTAGGATTTTTTAAACCAGAATATACCCTTTCTTTAAATATAACCTTTGAAGAAGGCATAATTTGCAACCAAACGAGTAAAAGAAAGAATAATTTTGCGAATTTTTTCTACAGCAAATATTTGAATTTATAAGGGCAGTCAAAATCAATGAGTTAAATGCATACTTCTTAAGTAGCCATTTTTACCAACCCTACTTTCTGTAAGCAGGAAGAAGAAAGCTTGTGAAAAAGCCGGCATACTGCCATGACTGAGGAGGCTTGAGATTAGGCTGCACGATAATCAATATTACAAGTCTACTTGAAGTCATTTTGCAAGTGATTGTCAATCACTTTCGCAATCTTTTAGAATTTTGCACGAAATACAAGCCGTACTATAGGGCCTTGGACAATAAACCAACAGATCGCGGATTCGACCTGAAGTTGTGTATGGCTGGCTGCCTATAGCCGACGGCATACACTTAAGAATTGGCCGCTTCAGTCTCTCTGATCTCTATCAGTAATTGGTTTGTGATTATATTAAAATGTGCGTGTATTTATCCAAAATTGGGTGAAGGCGCTATAGTCGAAGCGCCATATAAAGAGGGGTTACTATGTAGATTAAATACAGTCCTACTTTGCTACCGGACGTGAACGCTCACCCGCTGTCTTACAAATCAGCCTGGATGAAGTTTAGGACGCGCGTGCGCTCATATTCCCATCTGTTATGCTTGTTGCAATAATCGGATTCATGTCAGCTATTGATACAATTATACCAATATATTACTAGAAGATACTATCCGCTGGTCTCAGGGAATACGATTACTAGAATAAGTACTCTTAGCAGTGGTATATCACCTCTAGCAGCAGTATTCTAGACCAAACTTAGTAAAATGTAACACAGCTTTTGTTGGGCAGAGGTGAGAGGGCCTCAAACATGTATTTACACGGAAGAGCATAAACCCAGATTCACACTCGCTGCTGGAATCGAGGAGATATGAGTAGACGTTCTGTAACGTCCAAGCTATAGATAGATACTGTAGTAGACCTATGGGTAGTCTATAGACGGCAAACCTTAACACATAAAGGCATGGTAGAACTTGTGCTTTGACTTAATAACGCTTTATTTAACCCATAAGCTAATCACTTTGCCTTGTGATTGTTATGGATAATTTACTGATGTGTTGAATGAGTAGAATATAAGTAATGAGTAAGTGACTCCCAGACGAGTGCACTCCAGCCATGACTGGGCCGGAGTCCAGAGTCGCATTCCGGCCGGTATAGTCGCCGGGGCTGGAGGTGTGCAACAGGCAGTAGGTTGCCTGTTCCGGAAGTCTCTGAGAATAAGTCGTCGCCATCTTATGGTCCGTTTGTGACTTGACCTTGGGAGGTGGTTGGCCAGTTGACCAGACAGGTCCGTGACCTTAATCGGAGGCTTGACATCGTCTAGCGCGCAGGGACTGGTAAGCACGAAAGCTAGACACTCGGGTCATGCCCCACAGGCATGTGAGCAAAGCATGGCTTAAAATAAGTGGCCAATACAACATACAGGTTAAGAGTGTATACAGGGTACCGACTTCTTAAAAAACTTAAACAGGCCTTATTATAGTATACTATTTACTGGCCTTAGTAAGTATGATTATTAGAATTAGCACTTAAGCATAAGCAAGTAATTCTAGCAGCAATATCGAAAACTGAACCTATTAGAAACGGGCACAGCCTGGTGGATAGAGTTGAGAGGGTGGAAATGAAGGTAAGCTCTGCTGTGCTCGGGGCCCCAAACATGTACTTACTCGGAATAGTTTAAGCCAAAATTTAGGGGGGTATGAGCCCCAGCGTTGACTTTAATCAGCGTCAACTCTGACAAATGGTAGCGTCATTGTCAGTTTCAGTACCAATACATTTCTTGCTGAGATTGATGCGATGTGCATCCAGAACTGACATTAACCAGCGTCACTTCTGACAAATAATACAGCCAAAAATAGAACCAGCAATACTATCACTCAGCTACACCCCTAGTTAGTAGTATAAGCAATAGCAGTAGCAGTACTGGCCTTGGTTTCCTCGACAATGGCTTGATATCTACTGCAGGTGAGTGGGGGTAAATGGTGTGGTAGTACCAGAGCAAAAGACTACCGCCACTTAAGACTAAGTGGGTGGTGTTCTATCCTGCATTGGTGAAGGCGGCCTACGCCTGATTCCTGCTCGTTTATCTTGACTTTTATCTTGTCATCGGTTCAGGCGAGGAGAGGATTTAGAGTCAGGTAGACAGCTGAGCGTCTATTACACTTAAAGCTCGTCCCTGTCCCCAGTCACCATCTCTGCTCCTGAGCACATGGTGGAGTTAATCGAAATCGATTATCGAACTATCACATCACAATGTAGGAAGGGCAGAAGCGGCACACAGAACCGGTTCCCTGTTAAATAAAAATGATCTTTTAGAGTGCGACCTTTTGGCCAAGCATGGGCTGGATACGTTGAGCCCAGGGATCATTGAGCAGAAACCTTCGTTTTTTCTCTAACTTAATCTAAATGTGCATTTTTAAATGGTCTGATGTGGGGTTAATGGATGTTATTTTTTGATAACTTCTGCAAAACGGTCACCAGCATTCACTTTTCTCTGTATTTAAGCTACTTGTAAAAGAGTGTAATTATATTGTGCTTTTCTAAACTCCACTCTGACGTTGTTTGAAAGTATGTGGACACACCTATGACGTTAGCCAAAACTTAGCAATTACGCCTGGTCGTCTTTTTAGGCAACTAGCCTTTCTGTGGTGGGGCTGTAAAATGGGGGAAATTACGCCTGCCCCACGTCCACTGAACTCAATATTTCCGCCACTACCTGCACCTCTTTTTCAAAGACACGCGTGAGTGTTAGCATGGACGCATAAATCAACCCTCCTCGTCGTCGTCAGCAGGACACAGGCCTCGAAGCTGATTGGCTAGAGCCAACTGCGCATTCGACCCCTATCTTACACTTTGTGGAGCAATTAGGCTACCGTTTTTTCCGACGCCGTCAAGGACGCAGGTCAGGCAGATTTGAGCAGTCGTGCCTCGTGGATTTCGATCGAGAGCAAACGGCTAAGCGTGCACACACACAAAAAGCGCCCATTCAAGAATTTTGGATCTAACCGCATAAGCGGACACGCCTTAGATGGCGTAAGCGTCGTCTGTCGGAGTCCAAGCATTATGTAAGCTTGTGATTTTAAAGTTTGCATTGCCATTTTTCGCAACGTTGGTGTCACATCTTTTGCTTATTTTTAACTAAGCTTGCATAAACAGAATGCGATATCCAGATGTTTCTCTTGTTTCAAAGCTTGTTACATGTACTTCATATCAAATATCAAATGTTTTGCAGAAGGCAGGCCCATGTTTCTGTTTTTTTACAATAGTCCGGCAACGTATTGACTTGAAACACTTTATTGAAAACCACTTTTGGAATATGAGAGGTTAAGGAGTTAGACAGCAATAGTTTAAGTAGTGCACCTCGTTAATGTTTAGTCCCTACATTTTTTGCTCAAGAGCTTCATTGGTGAAAAATTAACATGGGCAGTGGAATATACATTAATAACTGCTATATCATTTTATTTTTTTTTGTACTATGAAATCATTTTGATTTATATCTTTATATTTTCCTTATCTGTACTATCACTTTACGTATTACAGTAGGTGGTCAAACTCGTGTAATCCTACGAGTTTTACAAGTAACTCCCTCTTACTCAAACACAGCCCAAGCTGTGGCCCCAAAAGTCTTACAGCAATAAAGCAATTATCGTTCTTCAAAATAGGGCATATTATGATTTATGAAGGAATATAACGTTTTATAGAAACAGCAGCTTATTAAACGAAGTAAAAAATTCCGAAAAAGTGGAAATCGGGCGTACTAGGTAAACTTAAGTTTTACATGAAGATGAAGCCCTTATATGCAAAACCACTGAGTAAATAAAGCAGCACAAGTGAAATTACTTTGGAAAATAATCTTTTTGTCAAGATTTCGAATAAATATACTTCCATATTACGTGCAATATAGTGCGTGGGTGTTACCAAAGAGCCTTAATTTCGAGCATGTCTTCTTACACGTTTTCACGAGAACTGCTAGTTGTTTCTTTCGTTTATGCATCGCTTGACTTATGTTGGACTAAGGCAACCAAGTTTTCGCTTGATATGTCCCATTTGGAGATCAGCGGAGTAATATATTGCTTAAGCTCACTTGCGGACATGCCGGTTAGTAATTAAAAAATTGAATAGAATTGTTGGAAACAATTGTAAACGTACCATTTTTTGTATACTAAGAGTTATTGCCTTTGGCCATATTTTTTGTAATTATTTCGATATTTCTCTTACGAAGAGGTTCAGATCTTTCATTAAATTCAAATAAAAATATTACAATTTTCACTGGCTTTAGTCAATTGACCATAAATAATGAGTATATTCTATGTGCTTATCAAAACCTTCAAAATAAGATAAACCTTTAAAGCTTTTACATAAATAACCAGCTTTTAAACATTTTTTATCATGCAGCTGTCTTTGTGTGTCATAGATTCAGGAACACCCAATCATGTGAACTCATTGCCGAGAAAAATGAACGTCTGCCACAAAAGTCGCGAATAAATATGCTCAAAATTGATTTAGAAAAAGTTTGCAAAAAGTAAACTCTTAAAAAAAGTTTTTCTTATATATTTTGGCGTCTGATATCTGCGTATTTTAATTTTTTGATTATAAAGTCGAGGTCAGAATGTGAAATTTTGGCCAGTGGATTGATTTCCCTAACAATTAGGGATATCTCTTCTGTTATAAATGAAAAAGCTTCTTCTTTTATCGAAAACGGAACAGTTTTCAGCATATCTGGTTACTTCTAAACTAAGTTCTACAATAAAAAATGCAAAGTAGAGTGGCAATACTATCAACGGCAATTTTTGAAAAAAAAACTGTTTCGCAATGTCTCGTGACAAATCTGGCAAATGTTTGTTATGTTAACTGTCTCCAACTTCATATCGATTGTACAATTAATTTGGTTGCCATAGACTAATAAAGTTCTCAAACGCATTCCTTGCCTGTTACCCCTCAAACATCAAATATAAATTTAATATGGACTTATGCAAAGAACAACTTCAAAAGTTTATTACTCAATTTTACGGCACGAAGTTTGGCAGATTTGCAAAATATAAATTTTAAAACTTATTTAGCTCTTCTATTCCTTAATGTACTGCGCTATCTTCTAAGTACACTAACCTCAATTTCATGGATGAAAATCAAAATTCTTCGCTTTGTGAACAGATATAATTTAAAATTTTCAGCTCTTTAATAATGTTCCTTTATAGTGCAAAATGCACACGCAAGAAGTTCTTGTCTGCAGCGTTTAATAGCATAGGAAATTCCTCGAATATCAACAAACATTGGATTTTGCCCATTTTTGCCTCTTTTTTACTTAGTATTCTGATCTGAACGTCATTAAATTCTAATTAACAACATTTTGCGACCCTATTCAACCCAATGAACTAAATAAACAACCTCAAGTGTGCGTTAAATCCTCGTTTCCCCAACCGTGCATCAGATATGCAATATACTGTACGTAAAAAAACCAATTAGCAAAATGCAGGATTCTCGGCATTCCTGAAGAAATAGAAATGGTGGTGAGGAGGTCGTCTACTTCAACTTACCTGAGGTTCAACTTACCGTACTGGAATTAGGTTAGTATAGTCCGCGAACATCTTCAGTTTTAATGCGAAACAACTAAGTTCCAGTGGCCGTGGGCAACCAATTCAACTACATTTTTTTACTTTACACTTACTACTACAAATTTCTTTTACTGCCTATCTTATTTCTCCACCCCGCCCTCTCAAAGCCTCTATAATCACCATTTCCGTAGGCTAAATGCTGAGACTAGGGGTACACTAGGGGTACTACTTAAACTATCTTTGCCCCAAATTCGTTCAAAGCGTTATGCTTTTCGTACGCGAAGCAATTTATGGAGAAGAGATTCATCTATGATATCGGAAGGGAGAAAACTAGCGTATATTGTAGAAGGAATGGGAGAAATTTTGATGTTGAGCCAACTTTTAGCCCTTTTAACGTCATATCCGCTTGCCTCGGGTTTGTGAAAAGGGTTTAACTGAAAGGGTTACTAACTCCTTATGCAGTTTGTTTGACAAGCCAACTCGTAAGTCTCAGTTTATAATTCCTTAGAAGATTGGTGCATATAAAGGCTAAATTTGATTATCCCATGATTCGTTCCGAACCAGTGAACTAAACATAATAGTAAAATTACAACAAAATTTTTCCAAGAAATGAATTTGATCGTTTTACGGCTTCCTTCTTATGCTGTCCACTAGAACGTCCTAATACCGTTAGAGCAATTATTAATGAATATTTTATATACGCAAGTAGTTGAAACGCAGACAATTGTAGCTATATTTCGTTTGTGTTTTCTTTAAAAATGAGGAAACCTCAGTTAACGCGTTTCTCAGGACAATTTAAATATCCCCGCGAATAAGGGCGATGCCTCGAGTCCCAGATGTATGTACGTATGTATGGGTAAAGTTGAGATGACTGGTCGGGCATTTTCAAAAGGGGTCATTAGTTTACCCTCGAAGACAACAGGATACTTATCCATGTACGAAACAGACCTGACCGTAGACTCGGCCTGCTATGAGGTCTCAGTCAATTGATGTATCAATCTGGCGCTGGCATGCATAAAATTTCGCAGTTCCCTCCAAACCTGTGTCAAAGATAATTGATTGGCTCTTATGCTCTTATAACTGTCGCTTGTTCTGTTCATACTGCCGTTTTTTAACGATGGATTTCTGCACGAGTTCGGAAGACAGAGAGAGAGAATGCTTTATTTAGGAGGTAATATCTAAGATTTTCAGCAAAAAATGGCTCCATTCACGGAGAACAAGGGATAAGGTAAGGTAAAGGATCATGGTAAAAGGTCATAGAAAACTCAAATTTAAAGGTTTACACGATGTCCGCATCTCTTATGGGGACAGGTCGACTTTCAATTTCTCCCTTTCCGTTTCTTCACGCATGAGGTAGTGTGCTCGGCATGGGAGTACAGAGTGCTGATATGCCGATGCACGGCAAGCTTCGGCGCACAGTACGGGAATACTTCGCAGCCATTAGTTCAGAGTGGAGAGGGTGAGCTTCCTCACTAACGATGTGATCAGCAAATTGCTTGACCGTCTTGAAGTGTCACTGTATGATAATGCCCACTAAAAAAACATACGAAACACCCGCAGCTGAATATAGCTTTTGGAGGATATGTTCAAAAATGACCAGGTCTTTTTAACTAAGGCTGGAAATATAACTGTGGAGTAGTAAAGAATGAGGAGAAGAAGGCATGGATCTATAAGTCACCAGATAAGGGCTTGCGGTGTGTGGTATTAACGTAAACGGTTAATATAATATGAAAGTTTATGGATTTTTATAAAAAGGCCTTCAATATGAAAAGTAAATGAGAGTTTAGATGGCAGAGTAAAACGAAGGTACCGGAAATGGAATACCTCCATGGGCTCAATGTCAAGGAATTCAGGACTGGGAGAGGGTCGCAGTCGAAAAACACACTGGCCTGACTTCCGGTCGTTAAGTAAAAGGCCATTTGCTGGCGACCATGCTACGACGTAATTCAGGCCAGCCTTCAGTACTTGGAGATTTATTTGACTTTTGATAGGATGGCCAACAAGTATAGCATATTTAACAAACAGACATTCGTTTGGCGATTGCATGTCATCAGTTTGAATGGAAAAGAGATGAAGGTATAAAATAGACCCTTAAAGAACTCCACAATTGTTGGGAAGGACCGTGGATATTTGCTTGCTGCACTAAACGAATTGACTGCGGGAAATGAAATAATCCCAAGGCCAAAAGACAGCCCAGCCGGGAGAGCGGCATGCAGAAGTTTTATAAAGGAGAAGATTGAGCGAAATCGTAGTAAAGGCTGATGATTAGTCAGAAAATCACTCGCATATGCACGGCTACTTGAGCAACAGAGTGTAGTGCAACTTGCATCGTACCGGGAAAATCAGAGGTCAAGGCGTCATTATGTCCAAGGCAAATTTTTCTGCAAGTTTCAATAGTACAGAAGAACATGCAATTTGAAGAAAGGATTAAGGGCTAGAAGTAGAGGGTGCTCGACTGCTCTTCTTCTTCTTTCAGTATTCTCCTTCGCAGCTGTCAGTCAATGACAGATTATTCACCCTCATTGAACCGGATTCAAAAGTTAGGTTCTGTTAGATCGATGTGGGTGTTTGGCCAGCTGAAACGATGAAAGTGGCTACCTCAGTTTTGCTCCCCGCCACCAGTTTCTTCTCCGGCTTACTTCCTCAATAGGGCATTTCAGACTAAAAATTCCTTCAGTACAAAACTTTTACAAGTACAGAATCCGTACTTACTAACGTTAGCTTGCAAAGCTTTTAGGTTGAAGACCAGATACATAGCCAGCCCTAAAAAAATTTCCGATTGCAAGCTGAAATGACGCATTATTAGCATCAACTGTGTTAATTTATAATATTTACGCCAGATATAGTAATTAGTGGGAAATAAGGTCGTTTATGAAATAGTGAACACAAAATATAGAATTTTTGTAAGTTTATTCCTTGAGTTTTCAAAGTCACATATAATTATCCCATTTGGCATTGCTGAAAAAGAGATTCATAGGAGGGTTTGGCAGATTTTAATTATTCAATTGACTCAAGTTTGAAAAATCACTGCCTCTGTGGGATTCGAACCCATAGAGCCTTAGTAGCTAAAAGGGTGAGCGTTGGCCGTACAAAAGCCTTCCCTGTTGTGTGGGTTTGAAACCCACCGAGGCTGCAACTTTTCCACAACTGGGCCCATTGAAAAGAGATTCGGTTGCCTTTATTTTTTCCTAACAGAAAAATCGGTGGTAACTCCAGTGATTCGAAATTCACACGATTGTTTTGAACTCAAGGACGAATGGTCAGCACAAGAGCCATAAAAATGTAGTTTCCTTATCTTCCCTGTTATCGCAAAGTAAATATCTTTTCAACCAGTACAAGCAGCATCAAAATGGAGTGAAAGCCCCCCCCCCTTTTATTTACTTTTTGATAGCTATGAAACAATACGGCATGATTTGCCAAAGTAAATAAACTACTATCTGCGAACAAGATAGGAACGTCTTGCACAAAAATGCGAAGAAGCGTATTGTAATCGTGAAACATGCTCCACTGAGAAAGAGGATTCATGTAAACAGAACAAAAAGGCTCAAAATATTGGGCTAAAAATCAATGAGTGAAAAATTTCTGTTAGAATTACAGAATGTTAGAGGAATGCAGTAATTTGTGACTTCTGAGCATATGCTAGGCAATAACAGTTTATCCTCTTGCGGGGATCCAGAAGTCTACGTTCTTTTAAATCATGTGGCGGCCAAGTTATTAGCCACCAGTTCCCAAGTGTCACTATTTTCTACATATTGTGGCTTTAAAGTCATAGCGTCCCTCGTATTTTGTAAGTATATGACAAGACTGAATGCACTTTTCGCAAATTCAAATCCCTTAAATATGCTAATGCATTAATTTCCTTAGGCGGATGCGTAATAATGCCCGCGACCGGAATGCGAGACTCACTAACGGAAGTAGTATTCTGTACCTAGCGACTTGATGCCGATGCAAACAATATGAAAGGATCTTCCAAAATGTCCGCAAACATCTGGTTATTCTTCCTATATGGGAGTATTGATCAAGGTCAACTTGTGTTAGCTCAATTGTTGTCAGTTGGCTACTTTTTTTAAGACAGTCTTGAAGTAACCTACTCTACTTATTGTACTTTCTCCAAGCTTACTTAGCACGTCTTATGAACCCGAAATTCGCCTGGAGTGGAGGTAAACGTCTAGCACCATTTTGGTCACGTAAACAGCAGTGATATAATCGCAGGCAGCCATTGCGGAACGCTTTATCTCCAGGGCATACCAGTGTAAAGCAAAATGCGTTTTTAAACTCTATTTTACTGTTTAATTTCAATTTTGCGTTCCTCGTGACTGCTGTCTGCTGATTTGGTGGTAAAAAACGCCACAATTCCTGCTTGCACAAACCACACTCGATGACAGTTCAGCCATTACAAGTGATGGGATTTATTGCTGACGACTGACGCCTGGCTTGTCTGTGAAGAATTATCTCGAAGTAAGGTGGTCAACCGCTTAAAAGCTCTCAAATCAGTTATGTTGGAATGTTTTTACCAAGACGATGTAGACCACACGCGACTCAGCAATTAGTGTTCTAAACTGGCAAATCCGCTCGCCAGCCGTGTCAGCTGTTTTAGTGTTCGTCCTGCGAATGCGACCAATCAATGAAGACATAAATATCGATTGACGTCTTGGCGCCTCAAGCCACAGGTAGAGGCACGTACGCGACATGAGGTAGCCCTGGTGCTGACGGCCGTCAGAGCGGGCAACTAGGGGCACTAATTTCAAAGACGAATTCAATTATTGAGGTGACTGTGTCAGGCATATTTAAACAGCACGTATGTTTGTTAACTTGTATAGTGTGCATATGACAATGGAAATGCCCGCGAAAATAGTACAACCTTTGTGTCCTAGAGTGATCAAGCGAGCGGGCTATAAATAGCTTCACGGGGAACTAGTACGTCACCGCGTGTTTACTGCCAGGCACCCGTTTTAAAGACTTTGTCCATTTCTTACAACTGTCGTCAGTGTAGGGTGTAGCCTTTTGCTTTAGATCTCTAGGTTAAGAGCACACAATTGCGGTTGCTAGGATACCAGCAATTAACAACCTGCCGTTGTAACTTACCATACTAACAGGCTAGATACTTGCTAAAAGGCCCAGACACATGTTTTGCCGGTATTCTGCCGCTGCTTGACACAGCTGCTAAGGATCCGGCTCATTAGTGGGTCCCCCACTTTCCCTATCTGCTTTCTGGTTGATATACCGGTTTAAAAAGTTCAGGTTTTTAATCTCCAGAGAAATTAATTTCTGATCGTGGTATATATCAGTATATATAAGGTCTTTAGGCGAAGAACGAAATTGTAAGTGTATATTTGTGTTGAAACCCGTCAACCTAAATGAAATATACACCTGCCCACTTAAAAATCGGCCCTTAAGGGAAAATACCTTCATGCGTTCTAGTTAAAAATTGGAAATGTGCATTAGGCTTTGCTGCTCATCAGTCTAGACGATGGAAATATCCGCGAAACAGAAAATACTTCTGTGTTTTACGAGTTCTCCCAGATAAACCCAACCCTTTAAGCTCTATGCACTCAAAACACTGATGTCTAAGCATTCACTTTGGGAATATCCGGTCAAGAAGCGCGTTCTATATTCCGCTCGAGGCGAGAATACTGGCTCTTAGGATTAATTACATACAAATGGCTGATGGAGTCGTTCTAAAACTAACAGTTGGAATAAAAGTGAATGTGGTATGGGAAATAAACCCGGAATTTAGGGAACAAATTTTCGTTACCATGCGTCTACTGAGGGATTCCATCACCGAGCTCTGTGAAATAAATGAGTAGTAGCGAAATCGTTATAAAATTAAGCTGGGACTCTCCGAATTTCACGCGTACCTTACCAGCTTTGTCGAGAAAAAATGAGTATCTGCTTTGTTATATCCTGAGGCGTCGGCAGAAAGAAGGCAAGGCCGGTTCTGATAGCAAGAGCCTTTATTCAGGACGGTACAGGGACAGTGGGTCCTTAGCTTTTCCACTACAGCCTATTTAAAAGGCTCTGGTACTTCTAGAATACTCCTGGCCTATAGCATGCGACCGGTGTTCTAGCCTGTCGCTGATCGATAGTTTGCCACGCTGTGTGAGCGGTCATTACGTATGCCCTCTGATCGATAGTTCCCTACGCTGTGAGAACGGTCGTCGCGTGTGTACGCTGATCGATAGTTCCTCACACCGTGCGAACGGTCGTTAGCGTTCGCTGTTTGTCTGCGTGCATGATTCCACAGGTGTGCGCTTCCGGTCGTAGGCTCTGAGTGCATCGCCGCTTGCGTCCCTATAACATACCTGGACACTACGATTTGCCTGAAATGACGCAGTCAAGGAATCACGATTTTTTAAATTCTAAATTAAAACACCGTCTCTCTCCTCAGCGGAGCTTCAATTAGGCCACACATAATGGAACAGATTCCCCGGCATCGTACTTTAGGAAATGTCACGTCACTTTTTTTCTCACGTTTACCTTTCTGCAAAAAACCAACTTAAAGCAAGGCGCTTCTTCTATTATAGGGACGCTGATGCACACGTTCGAGAACGGCTCTGTCAGTCTGATAAGACCAAAATCCCCTTAAGTAAGTCGAATATTTCCTTTTTCTCTCTTTTACCTATCGCAAGATTCTGTGTCTTTATTAGGATAGTTAGTACTCGTCGCGAGTTTTTGTGCATAAGGGAAGAAGGTAAGCCAGTGCATACTCACGTTGATATATTCCGCCCTTGGCTGTATGCCTTATCATCTTTTTTAAAACCTTCTGAATGGTCGCGCTGCACATTTGCATAATTCCCCCGCCCCCCCCCCCCTTCCTCAATAAATGATTTTTTATAAAACCAGGCATGCAGTTTAAAAAAATATTAATTTATCTGTCGGAAAAGGAATTTTAGTCTTCGTTCCTTCAAGTGGCGTTAGGAAATTTGCTGAATACACTACGAAACAATCTCCCACTAGCTTTTAATGGATTATTTTCGGTCGCAGCGATAGTGATTACGATCGGCAATTTGGGACTATGCCTAAATCTGCAGATTGTACTTCTAAGCGGAACAACGATAATCTATTTCGTGCATCGAGGACTTGACTAGCTCAACTCCTTACATGTGTATGAATTTTAAACTGTGGATAAGGTGACATCCCATCTCTATCTCTTCCTAGCTGAGTATTTTGGATCCTGATTTGAGCTCCTTACTAATTTTTTTCAAAAAATTGAAACAATTAACGCATAAATGGGCTTTTAGTGCGCATTCCCATGGCAAAATCAACGACAAAACAATTGGCAGATTCGATCCAGATTGGGGGGCGGACGTCTCGGACTGATCAAGAACGGTTTTGTCTAGCTAATTTTTCTGCCGGTTCAAGAAACTACGGAGAGTAATTACAGCCGACATTGCTTGTTTGAACGACTTTTTTTCTGGCAGTTCCATCAGCAACGAAATAAAAGACTGGACTGTTGGTCGGTTAAAAATAGACCGAGCGAAAAATTTTACCTTCAGAAGTATCGGACTGTTAAGACGACGAACGTGTACTTTGAGTTCAGTTCAGTGCGGTTTGTTTGAAGAAAATGGAGGTGTGTACTTTTGAGCTCCCTATTTGTGTACATGCCAGTTACGATATCAAAAAATAGTATCTAAGCTTTTTGGTGATGCCAAATAACACGAACCAATGAGGTGGAAGAAAAGCAGACAGTGGAAAAACTTTTTGATATTTTTGGAAGAAAAATAATGTCGCCCATGGAGGGGGGAGAGGAGGGGAGGGGTAATGTGTGTGTTCGACCATCGATTTCGATTAAGTCCAACAAGTGCACCAACAGGTTGATAGAGAAGACGACAGCCTCGGGGGGTAGATTATAGGGAAGCGGGCATAAGTAGCGCCAACCGCAATCCTCACCTTCGCCCAGAGTCAAGAAGACTAAACGGGACCCGGCGTTGGTCGCCTTCACCGATACAAGCCAGAATAGAACACAGCCTACTTACTCTAAGGTGACAAAAGTCTTTTGCGCTGGTACTACCGCGCTATTTACCCTCACTCATCTTCAGTAGGTATCAAGCCGCACTCAAGGAAACCAAGGCTAGTACTGCTACTGTTATGTCTAATACTACTAACTAGGGGGTAACTGGGTGATAGTATTGCTGATGCTATTTCTGGCTGAATTATTAGTCGGAAGTGATGTTGATTGAAGTCAGCAATGGACTCATATCCCCTCAATCTCAACAAGAAGTGTAGTACTACTGGTACTAACACTGACGCTACCATTTGTCAAAAGTGACGCTGATTGAACCCAACGCTGGAGCTCATATCCTCTTGATCTTAACAAGTAGTGCGACTGTGGGTTTAAACTATTCCGAGTAAGTACATGTTTGGGGCCCTCAGCACAGCAGAGCTTGCCTTGGTTTCCACCCTCTCAACTCTATACACCAAAAGCTGTGTCACACTTTACGAAGTTTGAGCTAGAAGACTGTCGCTAGACGTAATATTCCACTGCCAAGAGTGCTAATTCTTGTAATCATACTTACTAAGACCAGCGCATAGTATATTCTAGTTATATATTCCTATAATTGCCTCTTTTTCTTCTTCCTCTTCGGGGGATGATGAACACGATATGATATCTGGACCCCGAATATTTGCGCACATTAGTTCTTATAATTGTATCAATCGCTGTCATGCACCCTACTGTTGCAACAAGCATAACAGATAGGAATATGAGCTAATGCGTGTCCTAACTTTCGTCTGGGCTGATTTGTAAGACATCCGGTGAGCGTTCACGTCCGGTAGGCAGATGTATAGGAGCTAAGGCTACGACGGTTATGGCCTTAACACCTACAATCTTCCAGACCCTGGTTCCTTAGGATATTGGAGAGAAGACGGTGGAAAGGCGAGAGTAGACGGAACAGTGTATTGCTTACAGAAGGGATACGGGGAAGGTTGCCAGTAGGTCTTGCAGGGCGTACGACCGCGAGGCCCGTAGGACAGGGCGGCGGCGGCGGTGGCGGCCGCCGCGACCAGCGAGGCCGGAATTCCAAGTGTCCTCTCACCGCAGTCCTCGTGGGCATCATGCCAGAAGACAGAGACAGAGCGCGTTCAATGGCAAGGTCGGTCTGTGATTGGTTGTCTTGGCGCAAGGCTGGCAAGGCGAGACTGGGTGCGTTCGTAAGTGGCTTAGACCATTGAGCGAGAACGGACAGGGGGTGCCGAGACTTGGCACCTGGCCGCAGGCAGCATTAGCGCGCAGGGCAAAGGCGCTGTCCGTCAGCTCTTGGGTTCCAATTGGCTGCTAGGGCCACCACATGCGCTTCTGACCGTAGGCTCTGAGTATCTCGCTGCTCGAGATAGAGGAGCTAATAGAGCATTGCAACCATTTTTTTCACATTCGGAGCTTTCCAACTCGTGTAGAGGTCCATCGTCAGGCGGTCACATAAAAAATACACAAGCCAACAAGTGCGGCAAGTCTAGAGGGGACTGCACAGGGAACCAGATCAATACATCACCTGATTGTGTTCCTAAACTGAGTCCACAAGCCGAGGATGGTGCTCTTGGAAAACACATAAACAGTCGTTTACCCAAACTCGCACGATGGAAATTGGATTTACGAGTTTAATCCGTTCTGGCATCAAGCTAGTAATGTAAAACGTTTGCCTTGTGAAACGTAGAAAAAACGAACCGTATCAGTTCCCTGATTGGCTGCAGGCTGCGACTGAGGACCCACGCCCTGGTGGAGCAAGGCTCAACGGGGGAAAGAAGCACACACACGCTCTTTAACTGAGCAGAAGCTCGTCAATCGAAAAACATTTTCTGTGAATGGCTCACTTATTGCCTGAAATGCTCGTAGAGGGAACTGCCTGTCATCCAGGGCTCTACTTTACAAGCTAACATATGCGTTCTGAATTCTAATCAAAAATGACATACATTCAGAACTTTCTTGGGTTAGACACTGCTTACAACGAAAAATGTACACTTTCGTGCTTGTCTTCAGCTCAATGAAGAAGGCAAATATGAAGACGTCTGAGGGAAACATTAGCAGTAAAGACGAGGAATGCCATGACAGGCTGTCAAAACCACGAGGTGTTATGGCTATAAGTTGCTCGCCTTCGGTTAGTCCGCCCTCCCCCCGGATTGGGATGTCGGGCTTCGCTGAAAGTGAAGCCACGCTCTAGTTCGGTTTTGTCACTAGCTAGCTACCACACGACTAGATGACAGTGCTTGCATGAAAACAGAAGCCATAAAGTTTGCTACATTTGGAATCCAGTTTGAAAGCGAAAAGGAACTCACGTCCTTCATCAAGTCAGTCCCGGGGGAAACAGGGGGAGTTGCGTCTAGGTCTCCCAACCGCAAGTTATCGCAATCACGTCTGCTCGCTGACATTTCGCTCTTGTTCATCCACGCGACGAAGCTAACAAAAGTCTGAGTAACATTTCTGTCGAAATCGCAAGGGAAAACTCTTATGAACAGAAACTTGATGGTAAGTGTCACCAACAGGAAGCTGAGAGGCATCTGCTTATATCTTTCTAAAAAATACTCATCTGAACTGAACTGAACTTCGTAAGTCCAATCAGTGAAAAACAAATCCAAACTATGCAGGGCAAACTGAACGCATGCTCGGTTCACGCATACATGAGCATAAGCTGGCTGTCAGACGGGGTGACGCAAGCGGCGGCCCAAACCTACGGGGTGGGTCACGAGTTCAACTTCACACCTGCGAAGATAATTGCGCACGCCGACAGTAAAATAGGCCGAGAATTGATTGGAGCCTGGGCCTCGGATGAGAATTCTATCAGTCGATCTATAAATCTGGCACCGGCATACACCGCCCTCTGCAGGCATATCAACACGGCCGAAACTGGTGGTTAATAGGTTCCCTCCCCCTTCTCCCCCGTATAACAGTTGATTGGTTCCTGCCCCCTTTAACTGTTGCTTGTCTTTCGTAGACGCTTTTATCTCTGACGGCGGACTCGCGCAAGGGCCCGAAAGCTCAGGACAATAAATAAACGATCCGGCGCTTGACAGCATCCATTTGGTTCAGTACGCAAATACCTAATTAAAAGAGCTGTTAGCAGGATGGGGAGTTGACTCACTTGAGGTTTACTTATGATTATACAGTAGTCGCCGGTTATTATGCCTACAGTTAATAGGCCCAACCGCATATTAAGCCCAAATCAGCTTGTTACGGAATTTACCATAGCAAAATCCGCCGGCTACTTAGCCCACTCGCCGGTTACAAAGCCCAGTTTGCCAACAGGATAGAGTGACATTCTCATCTCTCTGCGTGCGCAACTGGTTACATAATTTTGGCTAGTCTTACGCAAAACAAGATGCCGGATGTGATTTGTTTTCATTTTTCAAGTTCAATTTTACGACATGCTGTTCGGACGGCAGCAGACATGAGGGGTCAGGAAGACATCGATGCAGATGTTGAAGTCACTGTTGAAACAAGCGAGGAAGATTTTGAGCAGAACTTGGTCAATGGAATCATTCAGAAGGAAGAAATGAAGAATTGGGGAGAAGCAAATGAGGAAGTTGCTGTTGATGATGATGATGATGAGAAGGAGGAGGAGGAGGAGGAGGAGGAGGAGGACGCAGAGCTGCTGCATAGATGAGAGCTGCGTTCTACACTCTGCAACGCGGTCTAGATTTTACAAAATTTGACTATTTCTGGTGCCTGGAGAAGGACATTAAAGAGCAATTGCAAATGAATTTTCCTTCAAAACAACTGACACTAGACCGCTTTTTTAAACGTGTCGCCATTCATTTTTTTGTTTTGTTTTTGTTATTACGTAAAATACAGACAAACAGCATTCCTTTCTTCTACATAACCAAGCGCTACACATAATACAGTACGCATGTAATGTATAGTGCCTATCCTGCGTTTGCTAATCAAGAACTAGGACTCTCCGGTTAGTGCGCCCGCCGCTTATTAAGCCCAATTGGGTCTGGGCCAGAGGTGGGCTTAATAACTGGCGACTACTGTAGTATTATATAATTGTTAAGTCCAGTGTTCTGTCATGTGCGCTCTAGAACCTATTTACAATCTTCGCGCACAAGAGCTAACAAATGGAAGCGAATGTGTGAACCCCCATTTTCCTGCTGCAAAGGTGAAGACACGATAACCGGGGCAGTGCTTTCTGCGTCTTGCATGGAGCCCTCTTCAGAGATTATGATCGTGCAGCAAAAAATTGAGCGACTTCTGAAGTTTACTTAATCGAGGGACGAAAAGGGACTCCGATAATTAGTTCATGTTGCCCCATCGTCCCTGTCTCGCGTCTTGTTGGCAGGTGTCTGGACACAAGATGTCACGGTCTGGTGACGGCGTGAGCGGTATGTCGCTGTCTCGTCGCCGTTTCGTGGCGCGCCGTGGCAGGCTACTTGCAGACGCATGTTGAGTTGCTGTTCGGCCACGGGTGCCTAAGTGTCTGCGCAACCGCCTTCTGTACGCATAAATAGGGTTAGCTAGCCGTATGAAAACCGCCGTTGCTATCGCAAGCATCCGCTGACGCAGGAGCTCGGAATGTTTCGCCCTTTGACCCCTAACGCCCCATTCCCCTCTCCCCCTAATTAATATTGATTAGTTGCTAAAACCGTCGTTAACTCTACCCTCCCTTATATTATTGAACTTGCCTGATGATTAATTAATCGAAAAAGTTCGTTTGCCTAAATTAACTTCCTGATAAGCAACAACAGTCAATCAGTTGTTACTGCACGCTCACAGTCTAGCCCAGGGGTCGGCAACCTTTTAAACTCAGAGAGCCAAGAATACAAATATTTGGAATTATATTTCCGAAAGAGCCATATAGTATATTTTAAAATGATTTGGCCTGATGATTGTAATGACCTTAGTACAACCCACTACTTAGACCCTTAAAGAGTAACCACAATCATAAAATCTGAAGTTTCTGAAAGAGCCATACGCGATCATCAAAAGAGCCATATATGGCTCGCGAGCCATGGGTTGCCGACCCCTGGTCTAGCCTCTTGTATGATACCGAAAGCTCAGACAAATACTAGCGCTGTTAGTGTTATCGCACCTTCATCTTCTCTGCGGAATTCAAGCTGCTTATAGATTGAGAAGAAGAAGAAGAAGAAGAAGAAGAAGAAGAAGAAGAAGAAGAAGACGAAGAAGTAGAAGCCATGTCGATCACCGGAATCATAGTTTTTTAGTCTGAGCTTTCGAACTCTTGTGGGAGGCCATCGTCAGAGATAAAATCGTCAACGTAAAACAAGCAACATTAATAGGGGATGGGGCCAACTAACCGTCGTAGGGGTGGGAGGAGAACCAATTAACCACGAATGCCGTGAGTGTGGAAATACCGGCGCAGGACAACATATGCGGGCGCCAGCCCGATACATCGGTTAACGGAGGTTTCATCCGACGCCCAGGTTTCAATCAGTTCGCGGCCTGTCTTGATGCCGACGTGGGCCATTATCCGCGCAGCTGCGAAGTTGAACTCGTGACCCGTCTCGTAGGTGTGGGCCGCCACTTGCGACAATGCGCCACCCCGTCTGACAGCCGGCTTATGTTTGTGTATGCGCGAACCCAGCATGCGTCCTCTCTGTCCCGTGAAATTTCTAGGACAGTTTAGACATGTTACACAATACACTATGTCCGGCTGCTCATTGGGATTTAATCTACCTTTCATTCTTATGACCCGGCTGCGCATGGTAACCTTGGGACAGTGTGCGATTCTGACGCCTAGTCCCGTGGCAATTTGCTCGGTCGCTTCCGACACGCCCTTGATGTGTGGCAGTGCATGCTAAATCGTAGTGGTTGGTTCTGTTTGGGTCCTCCGAGGGTGAGCACGTAAGATATTTATTTCCCCTTGTAACGTTTTGCCATGTGTACCCTGTTGCAGGTATGGATCACGCCTCAGAAGCCTCAATCAAAACCGCAGAAGCGACAGCAGTCTTGCTGCACCCCCCAGCCCTCCCCGCAAGACAGAGGTCAGCCAGTGGTCACCACACGTGGCTGGGTGCTGTGCGCAGCGTCGTGGTCAAGTTCATGGAGGCTTCTCGTAATCGGAAGGACGGCAAGGGGGAGGAGGCCACCGGTGACTCCGGCGTGGCGGCCGGCATGCCGACAGTTGCCCACCGACGTGCCACCTCGCACATGCGATATGCTGCACGATGCAGGGAACTGCCTCCAGCGCAGTTGGTTCCAGTGGAACAGAGGCCCAATGGAGTGGAGGTGAACCTTCCCGGTGCTGCAACCGCCGCCAATCGGAATGTTGTCAAGATCGGACGGACGAAGAGTGACATCTTTCCACACCGGCACAAGGCTCGAAAGAAGCACTATAATCAGGTACATACAGCCGCAACAGCGCACAATCTCCTGTCTCCCTGGACGTCGGAAACAACTGAACACAAGGGTACTATTACTGTTTGCTTTGTTTTGCTCATCTACGTCAGCATATGCTTTGAAGCGATGTCCATTGCACAAATAAAAACTTTATTTCCCACAACTACAAGCGAATATGCGAGTCCCAGGAAGTGGTTGAGGATAAAACAACTCGATCGCTGGGACAGCACTTTTGTTCGCCGGAAGTTTCGAGATCCGTCGCGGATTCATCATCAGAGACATGAGCAGAAAGCATAAGTCGATACGGATAACATATGTACGGGAATTTGCAGCATTTATAGGATGTAGTATTTATTGCAAACAAAAAACGACTATTAACGGTAATTGCCTTCTCGCGCGTTAATAGTTTTTTTACTGGCATGCGGGCCCTGACTTGCTGAACTTTTATCACGCGTAGTGGACTCGGGCATGATGATTGCTCAGCCATCTGGCTCTCCGGTGTTGGCGTAAGACGACACAGTGACCGAAGTCTTCCCCAACTGGCGACTTACTTTGGCCAAATTGAGTCTCAGCACCGGATATAGATTGGACAATGCCTTGCACCTGTTTACAGATTGGGGACCCACGAACCATAACTGAAGTAATTCTCGGCTCACCTGATTGTCACCTCTTGCGAGAATTTCGGCCTCCTCAAACTTGGATGTGTGGCCGGGTCTCGTTTAATGAGCCGCACTACTGTTGCGTGTTTGGCAATTCACGTCTTGAGATTTCTGCAACTTTCTCCGACATAGTTGCTTTGTCCGCATCTGCCCCAGATCCAGATTCTGTGATCAATTGTTTGTGTGATAGCAGTTTGAGGGCACGATCAGGATTCTTTTTAAGTAACACCGTACTTTACTATACATACCTAACTTCCTATTTCGTTGTTGTTAGCCTACTTTGTTTTACTAATGAACGTAATATCCTAAATTTTCAGAACAAAGTGGCTTCATTCGCGGACTGTAAGTGATAAAGTAAGGTAAAAGAGCATAGAATACTGGAAGTTTCAATTTTTTACAATATTCACGCCTGTAATAGAGACAAGTTGGCGTTTAACTCCTCAATTTCCTTTCTTCACACGTGAGGCAGCGTGCTAGGAATGGGGGAAGAGATTGCTAATATGCCGATTTATGGCAACACATGGAAAAGACGCCCCGGCATATCGTACGGGAAGACTTTGCAGACATTAGTTCAGAATGGAGAGGGTCAGCGACCTCACTAGGGATGTAATCAGCAAATTGATTGACCGTTTTAAAGTGTCACTCTTATTTATCTCAACTAAAAAAACATAGGAAAAACCGTCAGCTGAAGAGATCATTCGTAGAATACGTTTAAAAATGACCAGGTCTTTTTAAAGTAAAGCTGAAAAATAGCAGGAGAGCAGTAAAGAATGAGAGGGAGAATACAGGCATCTATAAATCGCCGTCTTAGGGCTTGCGGTGTGATATGAACGCAAACGGCTGATATAAAATAATAGTTTACGGATTTTAAGAAAAAATGCCTTCAAAAGAAAGAGTAGAGTAGATGTTAGATGCCAGAGTAACAACGAGTTACCAGAAAGAGGATATTTCATTGGGCAGAATGTCAATAGATTCAGGACTGAGAGAGGATCACAATCGAAAAACACACTGGACTGACTTCTGGTCGTTTAGTAGAAAAACATTGTTTGAAAACCATGCCGAGACGTGATCCAGGCCATCTTTTAGTACTTGGAGATGTACCTGGCATTTGAGAGGATGGCCAACAACCATTTCATCAGCATAGTTAACGTACAAATGTTCATTTGATGATCGCAGGTCATCAGTGTGGAGGAAGAGGAAGTGAGTTTTAAAGAAATAGAGAAAAATCCAATCGTTAATGAGTTAACTCTG
This sequence comes from Ligula intestinalis, assembly GCA_036362985.1. Classification (NCBI taxonomy): domain Eukaryota; kingdom Metazoa; phylum Platyhelminthes; class Cestoda; order Diphyllobothriidea; family Diphyllobothriidae; genus Ligula; species Ligula intestinalis. The sequence goes on along the minus strand of JAYGXS010000002.1, from coordinate 13,710,206 downwards.
ATCTCAAAAAATTCGATGTAGATTTGAAAAACGATTGTGTCCGATTCGCCAGTTCTATCTGCGCCGTTCTCACTTTGCATTGGTTGTATTCCCCATTTTAATTATTGCGATTTTAAATCAATTTTCAACTTTTAAATCAATTACCTCCACTTCTAAGGCATGTTCATTTGCAGTATGAACGTGCATGAGGCTTTCGCTAACCGTTTAATTCCAATTGTCAGCTTGCAGATAGTTTTGCCCTTCTTGTAAAACATCTCAACCGAAGACGCACAAATAAGTGTTTTCAGCCACCCTCTTTAATTTTGTCATCCAGGTCAATTTCGGAATCCCTCCACGTCCGTCTGTCGCGCGTCACGCGTCTCACGAGAAACGCGATCTGCAGACTTGAATCGCCCCCTATTTACGCCCTCGAGTGAACACGGTGCCTGCTATTTCCGACACAGTACTTACCACCTGGAGGCGGCTCGCTACGCGGCCAATATCACCCTCGAAATGGCTAGGGAGGCGTCCATAGAGGCCGCAGAGCGGGCACGTCGGGAATCCGCCCGCACCAGCCGTTCCCCCTCCGCCAGTTGGAACAGTCGAACCCGCTGTCAGAGCCAGGCCCTGCAGCCAAGCGCTGGCCAGTTATTTTACGACAGTAGGGGTGGTGGTGGTGGCGGTTTGAGCAGCCCCACAGACGACAGCAGCAACTACCAACAGCATCTTCTGGTGCCCTCACGCGTGCTCCTCTGCCAGACTGATCCCAACTTGTTGCAGTGCTCGGCAAACGGTCAACAACAACAACGGCAGCAGCTGCAGCGGTCACAGCTGGTCGTGAGACCCAACACCCTCTTCAAGCCCGAGGAACCACACAAAATGCAGTCGAGCCACGTGCTGGGGACGCCGAGGGGCTGTGGTAGCGGTGGCGGTGGCAGCAGCAGTCGCAACGAAGAGGGACGTGACTGGGCGGCAAGGCGTCGCAGCCTCCTGCGACGCCAGGCCTGCATCACCCCCAGGGACAATCTGAGGAGTCCGGGTCAATCCGGTGCAACACAGCAGGGTCACAGTTTCGACTCATCAGCCGGTGGACAAAACCACCGGGCAGGCGCCGCAGACGACACCAGGACCGACTTTGAACGATATGGCTATCAGGTGGTTGACGTGAGCCGTCCAAGCCGGGATGACATTGGACACTGGCGGGTGATCATAAAACCCGAGGTCTTTCATCGCTTTAATCCCCGCCAGGCTCCACTGCGTGCTAATTTGGACCCGGCTGCTGAAAGGAAGCATAGTCTTTGTGGCGGAGGTGGTGGTGGTGGTGAGGTCAAGCAGAGGAAACAACTTGCGGCTCTGCCTGTAAGGCTGGGCGCGAAATCGTCCAACTCCGAGGAGCTAAGGCAGAACGATCTCAAGCGCACTCTCTGTTCCTCCTGGCCAACCGGTGGAATATTTGGCGGCACTGGTGAGTCCAATGCCTTATATTTTACGAGCAAACAGTTTTACCGACAGAGACTAGAGAGACTGGAATGACCATTTCTGGCTTATTAGCCAGGTGAAACATCTTTTCCCAGGAAGAAATTTTAAGCAAGCAAATATGGCAGAATTTATTCGATCAAATAAATTTCGTGACGGCTCGTCAGCTGCGGCCCGTCTTTGCACGAATGAATAACAAGTGGGTTACAGCACAATTTGAATATCAACAAAATCAATAAAAGCAAGGTCAAATTTACGCGTAAGTGAACATTCATATTGTCAACGTAACTCGGGAAAGAGCGGAATTTTGGGGGGGAAACAACACAAAAACAAACAAAAGGTGACTAAATGTAGGCCTATGGACCCCAAGGCAGCTGTAGGTTAGCCACATGTTCTAATTGCTTACATAGGTTGGGTTTCTCCCGCCGTATGTAGGCTGCTTCCATGTAGCGTAATGTCCGGTTTGTTCGTGCTCGAACAAGAACTCGGAAATATTTTTTCGGATCAACAGAGTGACCGCTGTCCAATAGATGTTTTGTAATAGAGGACCGACGTACTTTGTTTTCCTGTTTAAAAAACCAAGAGGGTAAATGTTCAGCTGCCCTGGTCGCCAATTGCCTTTGCGTTCGCCCGATGTACTTGCATCCGCAAGTGCATGTAAATTCATAGACGCAGTTTGGAGTGGCGTGCAAAGGCAAGGCATTTTTTGTCCCATTAACGGGAAGGCCTTTAATAGGACTGAGGAACACCAATGCAGCTGCATTGTACGTTCTCTCTATGGTGCATCGCAAACGTCGTTTGATTGTATTTGATATATTGTCACCTTTTAAGGGTAGAGATATAAAAACGGGCTTTTTGGAACAAACTTTTCCGTAATTTTCAGCCGTAAAGGTTTACTGTATTTCTGAATGAAACGTGAAGGATATCCACGGTTAAGTAGGGCGTCTTTGATGCTGGAAATTTCTGTTGGTAATGTTTCATTGCTGCAAATTCTCTCAGCTCACTGGAAGAGAGTTAGTACCAAGTTTCGTTTCCACTGGATTGGCACAAAACTAGTAAAGTGTAGGTACTGGCCCTTCCAGGTAGCCTTGTGATAAACACTTCGCCTTATTGAACCATCAGCCTCTCTAAACAGAAGGACGTCAAGAAAAGGCAACTTGTTGTTTTGCTCCATTTCCATCGTGAACTTTATTTTTGGATGCAATTTATTCATGAATCGAAGAAGGTTTTCAGCGTCTTGTCTGGTTTCAACTATAGTGAAGATATCATCGACGTAACGTCTGTATAAAGTTGTCTTGTTTAGTTGTGATGACACGTTATCTTCTAAATGACCCATGAATATGTCAGCAAAAGTAGGTCCAAGTGGACTTCCCATTGCGACTCCATCGATTTGTCTATACCGATGCCCATTAAAGAGGAGTTGCACATTTTGCGTACACAGTGTAAGCAATTCCCTTAGTAAATCAGGTGGTAGACGAGTATAGGATGCATGAGTACATATAAAGTCGATTGTTTCGTCCAATGGTACGTTTGTAAATAAGGATTCAACGTCTAAAGAAATCATAAATTTGTTTGCAATATTTTGGAACTTAATATCTTCAACAAATTGAAAGACATCCTTTGTCACGTAAGTGGAGAACCGGCTCCTAATCGGCTTTAATTCCTTGACAAGCCATTTTGCTAGCTTGTGTTGAGGAGAGTTAATCATAGACAAAATTGGCCGCAAAGGTATGTCCTTCTTCTGTGTTTTGGGCAGACCATATAGTCTGGGGATGTGTGTTCCTTTAGGCTTTAAAGCTAATGCAGTTGCAGTATCAATCAGGTTTTTGTTCCGCAACTTTTTAATAGCTTTCCATACTAAATCTTCTATTGCTTTGGTTTGATCTTTGCCAGACACCTCTAGACGAAATTTGCTCTGGTCACCCCAAATAGCTTCCATTTTTCTTACATAATCCTTCCGGTTGAGAATGACAACTCTATGACCTTTGTCTGGTTTAGAAATTATTATTTCCTCCTGGTGTTTCAAAGAGGTGAGGGCAGCCATGTGTTCTTTTGTCAGAGGAGTTGTTTGTGTTACAGGAGCATTGCGATATTGGTGAGCAATGTCCACAAATTTTGCTTTAAGCCACCCCACATCGTCAGTTGACCTAGGTATTAGGTCTGCTAACTGAGAGTTTAGGTCTTCAAATTGGGCCTCAATTTCAATTGGGTTTATTCTTCTGTTTGGAACACAAAAGTCTAATCCCAGTGATAAAGCCTATGATTGTAGCTTCGTTAGTTTTAGATCTGATAAATTTAGAATCATTTCCTGTGCGTCCAGTGGAAAGTAGTCGTCAGTGGACTTCTTGCATAAAGACTTCCGGTACGTTGACAATATGAATGTTCACTTACGCGTAAATTTGACCTTGCTTTTATTGATTTTGTTGATATTCAAATTGTGCTATAACCTACTTGTTATTCATTCATACAAAGACGGGCCGCAGCTGACGAGCCGTCACGAAATTTATTTGATCGAATAAATTCTGCCACATTTGCTTGCTTCAAATTATTAGCCATTGTCAGCCAGTCATACTCAGTCCCAAGTGATTTGCCGCCCGAGCCTCCTAACCTCCCTTACCACTGAGCCACGAGCTCGATATCGTGCCGAGTTAGGTCGAGGGATATTGCAATCATTTATGAACGTTCACCCAACCACTAACGGAACTCACCTGTCCCACTCTGCTTTGGGCCCCATCAGAGGTCCTAACAGACTAACAGCTGGTTGTCTAGGCAGATATTATTACCGGCAAAGACAAGGCAGACTAAAGTGGCCAGAAATGCGATCACTGACGTTTCCTAACGTTTCAGATTCTGCCGAGAATCCTTACTCCTAGGTAACAGTTGGATAGTGTAAGACATGCGCAGACTAGGGTGATACATGCAAACTTTGCACGGTATTGAAAGTTCATAGCCGTCATCCCCATGCATGCTATAATTATCAGCTCCTGTACTCACCGCTTGGGGTCTTTGTTGGTGCGGTGAGGGCTTGACACCTTACTTTATTGTATCTAGAATTGTTGTTGCTTTAGATCTGTAAATTTTCCTAATCTATATTATCGTTTAACGTATTGCGGAAAACCCAATTATTAAAATGCAGGATACTCGAAATTCCTAAAACTATGGAAATTTTATTTAGGAGGTCATCTACTTCAACTTACCTGAGGTCCAACTTACTGTCATGGAGTTAGATCAGTATATTTCGCAGCGCGAAGCACCGCGCACACCTCCAATTCACACGTGGAATAACTTACTCTCAGCGGTGGCGGGAAACAAATTTTACTGCATTTTCCCACCTTCCACTTACTTCTACGAATTTCCTTCACCGCCTGTCCTATTTCTCCAATCCCAAAACCCCTAGTAATACCAATGCCCTAGGACAAAATGCTGGGACTAGGGGCATCTGAGGTCACTACTTAAATTGCCTGTGCCAGAAATTTGAGAGACCAAGAAGGTCACCGAAAAAGATATTTGGATTCAGTGCAAATGCTCATGAAGCATACTATAAGGCCGGGTATTGACCTATATTTTCCCATTCTGGATACGGTGGGCCAAACGCTGATTGATCCTTTCCCACGCGGTGATGCTCTCGCAGAATTCTTCGAATATTTGGCCGCATGCGTGAGCAAAAGGCATCACAGGTGCTCGACGCAACAGTGTACGCTTCTTGCTTGCCTATTTGTGCGCGCCTATTACTCCGGTGGCTTGGCCTGTTTCAGTGCCTGTCCTTAGGTTATGGTCTCGTCAAAGGCAGTGTGTGTCGTCTCCAAACAAGTTTTTGAAATATCAGCAACAATACAAACGAGTGCCTGAATGAATGAGAAAGTTCGCGTTCCAGGTATCTGCTTGGATAAGGAAGGAGACGAGTCGAGCACTGGATCAATTAATTTATTGTCTTGAGCTTTCAGCTCCACATGAGAAGCCGTCGTCAGAGAAAATGAGAAAACAACAGGCGTTGGTAGGGGGAGGGGGGTGGCGCTTGTGATTGGTCCATTTCCACGCCGCGTCCATTCCCACGCTATCTTATCGTGTGTCTCCTGCACATGCCCCTGGAGTTACAGCGTGTGACTTTGTGGAGAACTGGTTTCTGGTCACGGGCACGGATAGCAAAAAAACAGGGCGGGTCATGAACAGCGATTAGTTTCGTGCCTTGTCCCCATGTTAGAGGGTTCAGGTCAACCTGCCTCCTCTTCCGGCCGGTTAGTTGTGGGGTCCCCTGCGCTTGCTATTCTTACTTTCGGTTCGGCCTTGTTCTTTTTTTGCCAACATAATGGCGCAGGACTTCGTAGGCCGCAGGCAGATCCAGAAGCCTGTTGATAGAGTTTGTATCTGAGACCCACGCCTCAAGTGTCAGCCTCTTGGCTTTTGGGGTTCCTCGGCCTACGATGGTCGCTCTTGGAAGATCAAAGTCGTGGCCAGTCTCTGCGATGTTTGCTGCAAGTTGTGAGTTGTGGTCCAGTCTCTGAGCCGCTATTTTGTGCTCGTGTATGCGGGTCTGCAATTTGCGGCTTTTTTTCCAACGTAATTACAGTCGCCACCGTTGCAACGTATTTTGTAGACAACTGCAGAGGTTTCAGTGGGAGCAGTCTGTCGTAAGTTTGCATCACCCAGCGGCGTATT
>JAYGXS010000002.1:13649859-13702554 GCA_036362985.1 Ligula intestinalis | reverse complement strand
CCTCCCCCTCGTTTTCAGACCAGATAAAATGTGCAACAAACAGTTAAAATTTTAAGCATTCAGAAAAACCAATAATCATCTGACGTGGCAGGAGTATGTCAGTCTGCGCTAGTAGGCGTTACATGCATTTCGTCATTCCACCGTGGTTAGTTGCGCCAATTGAACTTGGCGTTGAGGTAATTGCGGCTGGCGTCCAAATTGATACGCCTGTTAAGGCATACCTCATCTGAGTGCATTGCTTCGGGGAATTCACGGCCTTTTCTAGTTGGACAAGTGCCAACAATCCCATGCGAATTGGTAGCCGGTTTCCAGTGTTTGCATGGCCACCTGGGATGAATGGTCTCATCTTCTGACCACTGATTCATGTTGGTATATGCAGGTTGATGCGCAGTTCCCAAATTGGCCACAATAAACTGCATCACAACTGGCACAAGGGATCTTGTAGACAACACCTTTTCTTTCAAGATAGTCCACCTTGTTCTTAGGGTGTACAAGCTGTGATCGTAAGATGGTTGTGGGTTGTTGTGCAACTTTTACCTGATCTTTTCTTGGTTTTCTTTCGATATTTCCCTTCGACTTCTGCAGTTGAAGCTAGTGATAATCAGAAACCCATGTTTTTACGGAGCCACGCCCCACACACCTGGACTGAATCGACAGGCCAACTTCTGAAACAATAGGCATCACCGGTTAGGCAGGGGAGAAGGGGTTCGGGGAGGGGTGTGTGTTCGGGGTCCAGTTTGGTTCAGTAGCTGAGCCAAATTTTTAAACTGCTACAGAAAATATAGTAACAATTTTTCAATCCGGTAAACTGTCTCTCGCATTGCAGCGAAGTTACCTCTTGCTTCATTGCTTCCTCCCATGCGGTTGCATTGATGACTTACTCAAAGAAGGTGCACCTAGCAGGTGAAACGTGGCCTTGGCCAACTCCCCATAGGCTCTTAAGTTTCCTTGCACGTTATATACATCCTCATCCGACCGGACCGCTAAAATTTTAAATTCAAAATGAAACCAGTCTAGTCGTCGTTTAATTTCATGTTTTAATTATAAATATTCAACCATTTTCATTTTATCTCTCATTCCAGATATTTTTGCGGGCATTGAAGATTCAACGGTCATAAAGCAGGCGCCGCGTCCGAGGTAAAGCCATTTGGTGATTTATCAAAGTCTTATGTTATTTTCTTTGTTTTCCCACTTTTTCATATAATCTTCTTCACCGATGCATTGCATATGCTGTGTTCTATACTTTGGAATCTGTTCGTGCGATGGACTATATCGAAGCTCCAGTTGTTAATATTATTTAGACCATTGTGATCCAATGTAAGTTTATTCACCAGAATAGACGTATCCGAGACTGAAAGCTATGTCAGAAAACAGTAGAATAACTCGGATATGCTTTGCGGTTCTTTAACAATAAACACAAAGATTGACAGAGCACGATATAAAACAGGGCCGGGTAGAAGCCAAAAAGAGGGCGGACATACATTCGGCATGATTAGACGAACATTTTTGTGAATGATAATGACGTGCATTTGTCGGTTTATAAGCGAGCGAGGGCAGAGGGAAGTGAAAAGGGGACAAGGGACGTCGGTGGATGCGAAGGGGGTCGATTGATGACTAATCGGTAACAGGGACGAAAGCTCCGGACAAGTCTGGCTACTAACACGCGGTAAGTAGCAACTAAAACAAATATGTTACATTTACGTACTGAACGTCATACCAGGCACTGATTCACAGGTCTCGATGTGAAATTTCCATTATACATTTGGAAGTGTCGACCATGCGGTTTGCATTCAACCGCTGTAGTTCTGGTGCATGCTGTTTGACTACGGAGGCCATGAGTGAAGAGCTTTGCCAAAAGTTCTATAACTATTAGCAGGGGTTTAGCAGACTGAAAGAATTCATTTGTCCTAATTGTGAAAGACTTGGCGCCCCCGATGCGGCCTCGATAGCTCAGTTGGTTACAGCGTGAGTTCGAGCCCCACTGATGCCGCAGAGTTTTTCACAATTGCGTTAAATGCAAATTCGATAAATTCAGAGGTGCGCTGTCAAAATGATGTTTGAGCGGAGGTTTCATCAATATCAGTAAAAACTATTTGCTCAATATGTGCACCGCCTAACTTACGTGCGAGATAAAAATAAACTGTGTGCTATGGGCTGACGATGAATTATGAGCCAGGAATGGCCAGTTCAGTCTCTTGTCGTTGTCGGTAATACTATCACCTGCCTATACTACCAGCTGTTACGGCTGTCGGGACGTCTGACGGGGCCCAAGGGAGAGCGGCATGGGTATGTTTCGTTAGCGGTCGTGTGAACTTTCCTCAGTTAGTGTTAATATCCTTTGACGTACCCGGCAAGACAACGAGCTCGTGGCTCAATGGTTAAGGCATTTAACTCTGATAAAATAGTTCACGATTTCGAGGTTCAGGTGGGACCCTCCATTTGACTCTGGGTATGACTGGCTGATAAGCCAGAAATGGCCATTCCAGTCTCCCTTGTCTATACCCGGTAATACTATCCGCCTAAGCATAATTTTAGTGCAACCCTTCAGTTGCTCAGAGATCTAGACAGACGTCTACAAGAATCAATGTGGGATCTCTGTAGACATTAACAGAAATTCAACAATTATTTTAGTGTAAGATACCCGATCTCCGAATTCATCTTACAGGCGTTATGCGGAATTTAAATACCCTTCCTGCTGCTTTTGTTGAGGTCGATCCCGTTGAACTTTTCAAGCAGCATCTCAGCGATCGCCGGCTTAAGATAACAGCCTAGTTGCTTACTTTCCGTTAAATGTCTCCTGAGCATTCTACTAGACATGTTTCAGTAACAGTTAATATTTTATGAAATATTGGCAGGGTTCAATACAATTTAACGTCATGCAAATGAAAATTAGACCATTTGGACCTACAATGGAGCGATAAAAATCACTGGCCTGACTTTCCGCATCTACTGATTCGCACCCATCTAGCACTTTATCTAAAGTTATAATTTACTTGTTTTTTGTCTGTTTTTCTTTCAACAAAGTTAACCGACGTTCACGTTCTTTTGCAGATTGTGTAGCTACGACTTCAATATCCCTTTTGCACACATTCGGTTCGATAAGACCATTCAGAAGGGGAATCGTAAACGCATTTACAGGTTAGTGCCTCCGTATCCTAAGCTCATACACCATTTTTTTAGATAAGAGCCATTACACATTTTTTACTGTTAACTGATTACATTACGGATTACATTTTTTAACTTCTTATGTACATTTGAGCACTAGATTATAAAATAAAAGCAGTCAGTCAAGCCCCACTTAAATCTGTGGAATGCGATATTTTGGTAGGCAAGACGAATATAGTTTAGCAAAGACGCTATTATGCAGACCTTTTGAATGCCTTTGGAATTTCATCGGAAGCACACAAGCATTATGAGAATTCAGAAGACTAGTTTGGCGAGCGTGTGTATATCTGCGATAAATACTCGTCAGGCCAGTACATTAATATGGGAACGGGAACAAGTTAAAGAAGTGGGCAAAATGTCCTTCTTTTCTTAAAAGCGAGTCGTGGGAATCGGGGGTATTGAAGGCTAGTTGTTGTCTCAACACGAGAAGGATCCCCAAATAACAAGTCTGGCAAGACTGATTGAATTCGAACAACTTTACTGCGCATGAAGTTTGACACTGACGCCACGAATGCTCGTACAGGTGCAAAAGTGGGGATGTGACAAGTTTAGGCTGTACACTGAGCAATCAATCGGCTGGCGCTAATAATGAGGCAGGAATATCGATTACCTACAAGCGTAAATGTGGTGATTTGACATAAAGCGTGCAAAAGGGCAATAATGCGCAGCGAGCGAAGCTCAGCGCACGTAAGACAGCATGAGTCAGCGCAGTGGCTCTGAGCGACGGATTACTACAGGGAAAGAGTTCGATAAGAGAAGGATGGTTACGCGGTGAGGATTTGGTAGAGCCAGTCTAGGGGAGGGGGTAGGTATAGGAGACAAACAGAGCGCGGATGAGTGCATGCCGCTAAGTGACTGCAGGCCACGCCAGTTGCTGAGCTTGTAGGAAGTTCTTTTTTGCACAAAACGTCGGATTCATTAAACTGATAGCAGCGCTTCTGTTGTTTATGCTCCTGGCTTTATCTTCTCTCAGCCATGCCGGGAGGTGTTCCTTTATTCTTTTTGGATAGGCACCGACTCGTGCGACCAATATAACCCCGTTCACATATAAATGTACTGGCCTGATGAGAATTTATCGAAAGTATGCATACGCTCGCCAAACTAGTCTTCTGAATGCTTGGAGGGGGATTTGTGTAACTCATAATGAGACTGTCAAGCAAAAAATATCCAAGTCGTTTCAACCCTCAGCCTGGTCGAGTTCAGAAACGGTGATTACGCATGCCTGCGTCTACGTCGAGCTTGCAAAGAGATTTCTAAGTGGACATTTATATTGCATTCAGTGTTTAACAGGATGGCCAATTATCGATTAACTTGCTTCCAGTTTCTCTTGTCATTTCTTTGTTTTGAGATTTAAGGTATGACCTTGAATATGCTGTTGCCACTAAAGACCCAGAATAGTCCTGTTTTGGATGTGAACAAATGTAAAACAAGACTACAAAGTAGGACATTTCGACGAAAAAATATTGTGTCAGTCTTTAGTTAGCCTGTGATCAAACAAGTCTTACGTAGGATCGCCCTGTTATATGCTCTCAAACGAAACCCACCACGGAAATTTGAACTTGATTTCATTATCGGAAGTTCTTTTGACTGTCTTGCGACCGCTTCACACGCTCATGAGAAATCATTATCTTCTCACCTCCGGGCTTGCATCCATCGTCCGCCTAAAAGCATAGCTCATTAGCCAAATCAACAAGTATCCATTTACCCCTATAGAAATCCTGCGGAATAATAAGTCCCTCAGTGTACATGAAATGTGATCATGCTCATTTGGCCCCTTCACCTGACGTGTCCTGGGCGCTGATTTATCTATGTACTCCGTTACTTTATCATTTAGAAGAAAAGAGGTACCTTGAAACAGTTCGAAAACTAGGGACATTTAAACTAATCCCTGATAATTATTTGCTTCTAAACTCAATTTAGCCTACAGATAAAAGTTATAGTCGAACTCGCTTTCATGTATTAAACAATTAACTGCAAGAAAAACGCAAAGGGCTTTTGCCAGGTACATTTAATTGCTTCTCTCGTTATCTCTAAAAAAACTCATCTTCAATGGTTTGCTAAGTGAAATTACTGCCCTCCAAGTAGACAATCCCTTAGCCTAAAGAAAATTATGCAGCCCATTTTATATTTACTGACAGCAGGCTTCTGTTTTCGAAATAAATACCTGAATAGAGAGAGAGAGAGAAGGGGGAGGGGAAAGGAAGGAAAGAATTAGATGCAATATCGAATGATGGAATCGTGACCTGCACTAAAGTTGCCTCAGAGAACGTCCCTCCCCTGGTTAGCATCCCTGACCACTAGCTGCAAATAAGCAAAAAGTGGTCGTTACTGCCGCGTTTAGACTGGTCAACTTACCTCCTAGACGTTTACTTTGTATTCAGGTAACTGACAGCCACATTTATTTCTACACCGAGGCTCCGTAAGTGTTCCTTATAAATACCAGCACAGTGTATTCTTTTGGATAAGCGCCGACCCCTGCGACCGATATAACTTGCTCCCCAGGAATAGCGTCTTCTTTTCTACAGTGGGAATGGTGGGCTTTATTTCTCTCCCCACCAGATTCGTTGTGATGAATCTCTCCGGATACCCATTTTGTATTTCGTCGTTGGTCAAGTCAGATCGATAAATGCAGAAGAAAAAGACTAGATCACTGGGTCGGCAATTGTATTATTCTGAGTTTTCAGCATCACACAAGAGGCCATCGTCAGAGAAATGAGAAAACAGCTAGCGATGGCATATTTCGTACTCCAGTTACGGGTAAATGGGGAGTGGGGGAGGGGGGAGGGGGTAGCATTCGTGATTGGTCCCTGCTCACGCCGTCTCCTCGTGTCGCGTCTGTGCGCGTCCTTAGTACAGTATCCTGTGTCCTTGGCGTGGCAACGTATCGTCCGCGCACGAACTGAGTCGCGCTTCCCTGGTTGTGCACACGGAGGGCAAAATAACAGGGTGGAATTGGAGTCTGACACCCAGGCCTCCGGTAGTTTTCTTCCCGTCTAATAAGGGGCGCGTGCCATTATCCGCGTGCCCGTGCAGCCGAATTCAAGACCTCCTTCCAGAGCGTGGGTAGCTATCTGGGACAGTGGGTCGCCTTTCCGCGCTGCCCGTTTGTGCTCCGTTATTGGCGAGCTGAGTCCTCGCCCAGTCTGCCCTGTATAATGGCAATAACAGTCACGACATGGTACCTAATAAATGGCTCACATACCTCCAGTGGGTCTTCCATTTGGATGACCCGTGAACGCATGTTAGCTGTCGGACGATGAGCAATAGCCACGCCGAGTTCTGCAGCGATAAGTTCAGTGGCTCCTGACACATATTTTATGTACGTTAGTGGGTGCTAGAGTGTTGGTGGCTCTCTTTCGCTCGTTCCCCGCGGGTATGTACGGAGGCAGCGACTGACGAAGCTGTTAGGGTATCCATTCCTTGTCAGTGAGCTCCGAAGATGCCGTATTTTCGCACTAATCCCTCAGGTTCACTACAATGTGCTTTTATCCTCTGAAAGAGTACTCTAAAACAGTCGCGTTTCTACGTCATTGAATGATTGCTATGACAGTTGAGCACCTGGGCTGTGTTAGTCGCCACGCTGCCACGCCAAGGATACAGGACACGGTACTAAGGGCGCGCACAGAAGCGACACGAGAAGACGGCGTGAGCATAGAACAATCACAAATACCACCCCCTCCTCCAACCCCCATTTACCCGTAGGTAGAGTACAAAATATGCCACCGCTTGCTGTTTTCTCACTCCTCTTGTGTGAAGCCGAAAACACAGAATAATACAATTGTCGACCCAGTGATCGTGTTTTTTACTTTTGTACAACAATAATCTCTGGTATGCATATTTGCTTCTAGTCGTTCGAGCTACTGTTGAAGAAGCAAGCAGCATTATACAATCGTCGTCCATCGTGGCTGCACGCCATTATGTTCCTGAATTCTACTTTTTGGGTTGGCTTTTTAACCTTTGCCACAGTCCTTTCTGGTCGTGTTATTTTGCCTTGATTTCAGCTTGCATTTGTCTTTTTGGTTGGGGTACTAAGTATATTGGCAAAGTTGCCTTTGTCTCAGTAAGCAAGGCACTTGTACAAATATTTTTTCAGGGGTTACTGGTTCGGCGATGTCACAGTGCACACATTCCACAAACTCAACTACCAAGAACGACGACATTTCTGGGAGCAGGTGTCCAAACTTTCCATGACTCGGCACGAGAACATTGCCCTCTTTATGGGCGCCTGTATGGATCCGCCCAGATTTGCCATTGTCATGAAGTAAGCCTCTAACTGACCGCCCTCCCCCTCTGTTCCCGGATCCGGCTCCCCCACCCCCACCCCCGGTGTGGTCCAGTTATAAAACTTTAGGGCAGACTTCTTGACCCCCTCTTTTCTGTTCCTGTTGCCTCATCTCAATCTCTGCTATCCCACAGTGCTTGCCACGGGCCTTCGCTTTTTGAGATCCTGCATGTCAGCCGCAATAAGTTGAGCTATCGGGAAGGATTTCGTATCCTGCGGCAGCTCTCCCAAGCTCTCAGCTATCTTCATGGCAGAGCAAAGAACATTGTGGTGAAGTGTCTCAACTCTCGCAACATCTTCATCGAGCCCAAAGTAGTCCTCTCCCTACTGGACTACAGCAGCCTTGAGTGCCGAACAGACAGGTAGGCCTTGAAAGAATTCATTATATACATATATATGTGTGAAAGTAGGGTGCTTATCGAAGGGCAGTTGCTGTATCGACAACAAAAGGATCGCAAATCACGAGTCAGACAAGACAAAGTTGAGTGGAACAGCTTTATTCAGCTAAGGTAGCCATATACTAGAAGCTGCAAACACTGCGTAGAAAAGCCAGCCACGTCTGTGACGAAGTGAGGATGTGTGAAGCTTTGGTTGCTGAGTGTAAAGCTTTGGGCGATGAGTGTGCTGTCGACTGGAGCCAATCAAATTGGGCTAAAGTATCGATTAGCTTCGAGCGTACGCGCGGCGAGTCGACAGCAAGGGTGCGAGGGGACAAGAGCGCGCAGCGTGCAAGGCTTGGCAAACGAAGGCAGCGTGAGTCAGCGAAAACGCGCCGGGAGGCAGACTCCTTCATGCTCACCAATCTATCTCGTCAGGGAGCATAATTTTCCCGTTGTGCTTGCAAGTTCAATCTAGAGCAATCGCAGGCAGCTGCATAGCGACTTCTAAAATATGATTGAGGGAGACCGACAAAGCCTAGGGAGACCTGGCTGGTAATTACTGGATAATTAGCCGTCATCAGCCAACCTTACCCAATCCCTGGTGTGGATCACACGGGTTTCGAACCCGGGGCCTTTGGTCATCGAGTGCATAAACCTACCATTGCATCAAGGAATCAAGTGTAACTGGCTGATAACAGCTAATAAGCCACATTTGCCCATTCCGGTTTTCGTAGTCTTTGTCGGATCCACTTCATATATATGCATATGTCCTACTTCGTTGCTGTTCCGCCGACAGTGCGGTATACGCCTTAACGCCAAGCATCCAACCGTTTCTGTGGCGGAAGATTGACAGGAAAAGCTGGCAAGATTATCGTCTCACTGATACTTAACGTGAATTAAGAACCAAAAAAGGTCAGTTGTTTGTGGATTTACTCGCATGACGAGTATCACAGGTCTATCGCAGAAACGAAATAAGCGTGAGACTAATAAAGAACAGCAGCTCGAAACGTGCGGATCACGCAAGGTTACCTTGCGAACAGTCAGTTCATGCTGACTGACAAAATATATACCACTTTGTATCCCAATCCCCACCCCCGGAGAAGATGAAGAGGAAAACAATGCGTCTTCATGGACACACTCTATTTATGCTGACGCTTCAAATATATGCTTAACTCCCCCATCAAAATGGTGAGCTAGTCGTCCCTGCTTGCCGTGATTTGTTTTGCCTCGCTGCTTCTCTCGTATTATAGGCGTTCCTTACGTCCGGACCCTGGCCGTCCAGCTGGACGTTTGGAAGGAAGTCGCCAGAATGCTGACTTGGTCTGAATTTTTTGCCGACCTAAAAATATTTTAAATCGAGAGGCGCCAGTAACTGGCAACGCGTGCTGGTAAAAGAACGGTTTCCCATTGAATAACTGTGAGCTCGTTGATCAATGTTAAGGGCGTTAGACTCTGATCAGACAGGTCGCGAGTTCAAGCCTCGAGTGGTGCACCACTTGGGGCTGAGTATGACTGGCTGTTGAGAGCCAATAGGCTAAAAAATGGTATGTCTCCCTTCTCTATGCCGGCAATGCTAACGTTTAACATTACGTCACGCATCCATGTGTTACTTTGTACTACATTCATTTGAGTACTCTGGAGTCCCATTAACTCATTTGGTTGTAAAAAATATTTAGACCTGGATATCTTGCAGTACCTGTCAGCAACGTGCGCTATACAGCACCGGAGTTGTTGCAAGCAGCCCGGGCATCTGAAGTGACTTATTGCTGTCGTGGTGCCAATGGCGACAGTGCCTATCAGGATGAGACCACGCCTTCCGTCCGAGTCACCCTCACCTCGACTACTTTCAAGTCCGAAGCAAATGATGTCACCGAGAGCTCCTCCGTGGATTTGGGCTTTACCACAATGGACAATAAAACAGAAGTCTCCAGCGTCCGGCCCTCCACCCCGCGTTCAATGCGGGGCAACTCCTTTCTCTACTCCTCAGGGGTCTCTATCAGCTCAGTCTTTTCTTCCTCACCCGGCTCCTGCTCTTCTTCGACCTCCTCCGTGGCTACCGGTACCGCCGCTTCGGCCCACGGTTCGGTCTCCGCCTCGGAATGGGATCGCTTCAAACGGCCGCCTTTCTATACGGACGACACCGACCTCATGTACGAACAGCAGGCCATCCTGTCAGTCACGCGCTGGCTTGGCCGCCAGTACTCCATGTCCAATCTCCTCGAAACCGGACATTTCTTCAGCAATTTCACTAAAATATTCCCCTGGAACATGGCGCGGAGCAACTCTCTGCCGCAAATTGCCAGCCATAGCCTCTCGGTCACCTCCCCAAAACGCGAGCCTGCGCGTTCCCCGGGGCCCTCCGGGACGGCTATGTGGTCAACGCGCAAACGACGCCAACGTGGCACCAACCAATCATTTCCTACCTTACAGATACCGCCAGCCGATGAGCAGGCGTTCACCTTTCCACTCATTTTGCCTGAGCAGTGCTGTACACGCGCCACTGACATCTTTGCTCTGGGGTACGTTATTAACGAGCATGGTACACTCTCAAACCTACTCTTTCTGGAATCCTAGTTTAGGCCCCAGAAGCTGTTTAAATAATCTTATCTTTTTGCTGTTGTTACGGTAGTCAAAGCTGCGATATCGCCGTCTAACTGCGCCTTGTGTGCGCACCCAAGGAAGAACACCACAAGAAGAGGGCAAAAGCAGAAGTCTTTGAGCGTAATTGGTATAACATATTTAGGGTACCAAACGCGTGCAAAGCTATGTCCATCAGGCCAATCAGATACTGCTATGGAGCGAGTAGTGACACGATTGGTTTGTGACTCAGTGGCTGGCTGGTCAGATTTTTAGTCTAGCCGCAGCTTTACATTTTAAATTATTGATTTATTGATTGCCAGTTGTGTTTGTCGCGTGTAGGCCGATCGATAGCCTGCAATGAGCACGGCTCATTGCCTGCCTGCTTGTGCGTTGATATTAGCTTTGTCACCAGATGATCCAATTAGAGTGAGCTCTTACATTCGCGACAAGGTAACGTGCTATAAATAAATACAGAAATTTACTTATATCTATTACTTACTTTTAGTTTACTGGGTGTGACAAATTTGGACATTTTTACTCACTTTTGCTTTCTAGTTTATTAGGTTTCTTGATATTCCTGAAAAGAAAATTGGGTAGTTAGGAGGTCCCCTACTTCAAATTATCTGGGGTCCCACTTACCGTGCTGGAGTTAGATTAATAGAGTTTGCGGCACGAAGCACCCCACACACCTTCTATTTACACGGGCAACAACTTTACATTTATTTATTTGATTTAGTTTACTTAACTTATTTTGATTTAATTTTTGCTTTAATTTTTATTTTAATTTTAAATTTTAATTACGTATTATGATAACTATTTTTATTTCAGTGGAAGATTTTTTCAACGAACGTCAGTTTAGCTTACCTTAGTTTACGTTTTCAGATGGTCGATTTTAATTTTAGTTAGTCATTTTTTAAATTTAGTTATTTCCCGATATTTGCATATTCACACATTTAAATTATGGCGCGCTTTGTTGTTGACAAACAGTAGGGCAGTTAAAAAATAATTCTTGTTTTTTCTATTTTTATAAACTTAATTTTGTGTGTATATTTCCTTTACTTTGTATTGCCCAGACAGTACACTCTTTATTTCATCCGGTTGTGTATTACAGAAGCATGCGGTTTTCGCGTGCTGATCTGGTACCTAAACTAGGATTCAACCAAAGCAAGTATTTAACTTCCTAGAATTTGAACCGCTTAATTGGGTCCAAGCAATGGTTCATTGCAGGTAACACCACAGTTACAGAAAACCCCACGTTTGTGTACTATGGGACCTTGTGGTAAAGGCAGTTAGGTGGGTGGGTCAAATCAGAGGAAGTGGAAAAGGAGAGCGCATAACAGTAAAATATACTGAAAATAACGGTTTAAATAACCTAGCGTTTGGCGCGTGATAGTTAAAATACAACCAATAGGAAACCAGAAGTCCAAATCGTTAGCCTTTCTGCGACATTTAGGACCCTTTAGGCCAGTCACCAACCTCTCACCCCATCATCAAAGCAGTAAAGTAAGTCAGAACAACATCAGCGCCCATCCGCACATTCATTTTATCCACAGGTGGCTGCGATTACGACCATCAGAAGCAAAAATATCGATACGAGGGCCGTCGCCTGCTCGGCCTTCGGCATGATAGCGGGCGGACTAGGGCGCGCGTTTACGTGTGTCCGAGTTGCACGCAGGCAGAGTGCAGAGTGCGCGCAGGTGTGATAAGAAGCGGGGAGGGGGGAGAGAGGGTTGACGCAGCGGAACCCCGTAATCGTGCCTGATCGCTGGTCCGACATGCCGGGAAAACACACAACTAATAAAAGTATAAGTAACCACAGAACGATAAAAAAAATAGTTTGAAGGGGAGGGGGGTGCCGTGGATTGGTGAAGAATACTGAATACGAAGGCAAGAAAAGAGGCTTACTAAAACGAAATAAGTAGTTAATAATGTGCAGTAAAGTACAATCGTGCTTCACTTTAGGAATCGTTATCTGGGCCCGCGCTCAGAGATATGGAGCGCACACAAGACTTCAAACACTTGACATGAGGAATTTGACCAGCCACAGACAACTGCTTTGCTCCTGTTGCTGACTGCATCTGCCTTGGTGTTAATCACCGTGCTAGTCTGTGTCCTATGGATGGATTCTCACGCGCTATCGGCTGAACTTTTTTTCAGCTCGTCTACGAAGGTTGACTGTTTGAACCCGCCATCCCACTGACGGCGAGGTTAGGCTGAACGACTGGTGTGGCATGAAAGCATGCGCTAGAGAAAACATAATACCGTAGAAGCTTGCTTTCGGATAAATGCACCTATGCTACAGCACCCGTTGTGGGAGGAGAGGGAGTGGAGTTTGAAGCTGCGCAAATAAGCCTCATAAATACAACGACCTGGCACAGAATGCATGAGAATCAATCAAGAGGAGGTTAAAGCATCTTTTCCAAGGCAAAAAATTGAATATCACAAAAACAGCAGAATTTAATGGATCGGTTAATTTCGAGAGCGCTCATCAGTTGTGCTACCTATCGCTGCATAATGTGAGTACGAATGAGAAAATGCAAAATTGCATTCGCACACAAAGGTCAATAAGGTCATATGGTATAGTCACGAGGGCTAGTCAGTAAAGTAGGCGAGTTAAAACACTCTGCAAATAAAAGCAGAGGAGAAAAGGAGTTAAGGTGGGCAAGGAATTGCGTAAATCAGGCAACCGGATGTAACCAAGGCAAAGTTAAGTTAACCACAGACTCCAATTGTTTATATCGGTCAGGTTTTGACCGCCGTTTATAAGCTACCTTCAGGTAGCGCAAGCTACGAGTCATTCATGCCCGAACGAGTACTCTAAAATAAGTTTTTGGGTCCATAGAATCACCTGTATCTAGGATTCCTAACGATTGCACGCCACTTTCAATTGTGTTTTACGAATCAATGTGCACTTGCGGATGCAAGAACATAGGGCGAACGCAACGGAAATTGGCAGCCAGAGTGAAGGAGCACTTGCTTAGTCAGCTATTTATACAGGCAACTAGAACCCCCTCGGTTTTCCATTGCTTAACCTTTGCTAGATACGGGTCATTCTGTGGAACCCACAACTTATTTACGAGTACCTGTTCGAGCAAGAACAACTCGTAGATTGCGCTACCTGGAGGCAGCCTATTTACGGCGGTCAAAACCTGACCTGTGTAAACAGTTGGAGCATTTGGTTAACCTAACTTTGTCTTGGTAACATCCAGTTCTCTACCCACCTTAACGCGTTTTTCCTCTGCTTTTCTTTCCACGCTGTTTTAACTAGACTACCTTACTTATAAGCCTTCGTGACCATGTCCTGTGACCTTAGTAACCTTTCTGTACGAAGTTAATTTTGTTTTTTCGCATCCGTTACTCACATTAGGCACCGACAGGTGACAGCTGATGAGCACTCTCGAAATTTACGCATCCATTAAATTTTTGCAATCTTCTAAGCACCATAAAGACAAAAAATGGCACAGTGCGTGAAAATCAATTTAGAGAAGGTTAGATGGAGTTCAAGATAATAGTGAAGTACAGTAGATGGACTATCTCATGCAATCCTACGATTTTTACAAGTAACTCCCTCTTACTCAAACGCAGCCCAAGCTGTGGCCCCAAAATGCCTACAGCATTAAAGTTATGATCGTTCTTCACAATAGGGCATATTATGATTAATGAAGGAATATAACATTTTATAGAAAGACCAGCTTCTTTAAAAAAGTGGAAAATTCCGAAAAAGTGGAAATCGGGCGTACTAGGTAAACTTAAGTTTCACATGAAGAGGAAGCCCATTCATGCAAAACCACCAAGTAAATAAATCAACATAAGTTCAATTACGTTGGAAATAAATCGTTTTGTCAAGTTTTCGAATAAATATCTATATATATTATATCTATATATAATATATATCTATACATAAAGATATATATATAGCCTGTGTTACATTATTTCTGGTCGACACAGGTCTATTTGAATTTAATTTTTTACCACAGAGCTTGGAGGATGCTCTGGGCGGGCCTCCGAGTAACGGTGAAGTTGTCACAAAACAAATTTAAAAGAGTCTTCTAGTTCTCAACTTTGGATTGTGTTTTTTTCTAAATCCAACCAGACATTCATTGTCTGTTTGCCTACCTGCGATAATCGCTTTATATTACTCATTAAGATTGTCTGCTTTAATGTTTACTTTTGAGCAGCAGCGTGTTTATGCAGGTCTGTGAAATATACAGACACATTTATATAGTTGAGTTGCAATGTAGTATGCCTATATTGCTGACAAAAATCAAGTTCTGGAACTTAACCTCCCAAGAGGCTAAACTATTTTTCAAGGAAAGACGTTCTTTGGAAAAATGAGGAAACTTTGTTCCGTAAATTTTCAACACTAGATCCCCAGGTCGTCGTCGGACTCCAGATGCTGTGCAACGAACAATTACCATTTCAAGTGTTGGTACGGTAATAAATTCATATAAATGGCTGGGTAGAGTGGGTGCTAATTGACAGCTGGCATTTGCGTCACTCCGTGGTGGACAAAATTAATAGTTGCAATAGCGTAATGGCTAATAGGCAACTGTAATTTGCGTTGGTCCGGGATCAGTACGGGTCATCCGGTGTGAACACTAATTGTGGTTCACGTTGGTCTGTAGTGATCAGCTGCAATCTCTGCCATCTTTCTTTGACATATTTGTGCACTACATGCAACTCGTTTCGCCGGTTGACGCGTGAATCATTGGAGTGCATGACCTCAAGAAGTTCTCGGCCGTTTTTGGAAGGGAAGATAACGACTATGTGTGTTTTTTTCTATGCAAAGGTGCGTCTTGTGTCAAGGCAACGTATAGCTACTTCGGAAAAATGGTCATATCTCTTCGCGGCCAATTAGTGCTTGTGGATGCTTGTGTAGACAGACACCATATACATTTTAACAAGCTTCGCACGGGATTTTTTAGATGACTTCTTTCTTATCGAGGTAGCCAATCCTATCCTTACGGTATTCTAGCTGGGTGCGTATAGTAGCCATCGGCCAATGAGAAAGAAGTAATCTACAAAATCCTATGCGAAGCTTGTGATACCGTACAGCTTCTCACGTCTGACGATGATCTGGGGATCCCGTGCAGTAAAGTTACTGAATAAAGTTTCCTCATTTTCCCAAAAAAAGCCTTTCCTTGAAATTGCATTGCTGGCATTTCTGCTATTCATGAATGTTCTTTTATAGTGCAACATGCGCACGCAAGAAGTTCTTTTCTGCAGCGTTTAATAGCATAGGAAATTCCTCGGATATCAGCAAACGCTGGATTTCACCCATTTTCGCCTCTTTTTTCTCCCAGTATTCTGAGCTGAACGTAATTAAATTCTAGTAAACAACATTTTGAGACGCAATTCGACCCAATGAACTAACTAAACAACCTCAAGTATGCGCTAAATCCTCCAATCGCCAACATTGCATCAGATATGCAATCTACTGTAGTTTAGAGTAGACATACCATTTTGGATAGAATTTAAAAAGAAGAAGAATCTAGTCAGTAATGTTCGCCTTTGCTAAGGAGAGCAGGAAAACTAGTTGTAGGATACGATATAGTCTATCCAAGAATCTGAGATAGGAGTATCCCAACGGTTACGAACTAGTAAATAAGAACAAAGTCGCTTGTGGGTAAATAAACAAGCTTGTTCAACGTGTTATTTAAAAGTTGTGTCAGTTCATGCAAGGCATCTTTAACTAATTAAAACAAAGGGTCAGTTCAGTTTCACTACAATACTCCCCCTCCTAGGAGAATGGAGTTCAGAAAAAGAAAATGTTAATGTGGGAATAATATGGGAGTGTTAAGCATATGTTACAAGTTGGTAACGGTCGGGGAAACGGACATGACGTCCGCTGCGTGTAAGGAGAGGGGGATTTGGGGTGGGGGAAAACGCGGGGCTAGTACGTGTAAGTGGAGTCGTGGATAAAGGAGTTGGCAATGTGCCGGGTGGAGGTTGTTCGGTTGGGGCTGTCGAAGGAGAATCGGTATAAGCCGCCTTCAGACGATCGACTGAGACCACGTCAGTGCGGCCGCCCCGGGCAATCGTGAAATGCTTGTCCGTGCGAGATAGTACCTTATATGGTCCGTCGTAGGGTTGTTGTAGTGGTCGGCGAACACTATCTACACGAACAAATACAAAGGCACATGTTACTTAGTTAGGGTCGATGTATGACTTACTTGTTGAAGTACGCGGAGGAATTGCACGCAGATGAGACATGGCTTGGCGCAGCCTTTTCACGTAATCCGTGGAATCCAAATCGGCTGAGCTTTGAGAGTGCCCGAAAAAATCGCCAGGGATCCGTAGGGTAGTACCGTAAACAAGCTCGGCAGAGGAGCACTCCAAGTCAGGCTTGAGGGCAGTACGGATGCCAAGCATGACCAAAGGTAAGTGCTCGCTCCAATGGGAAGGATTGTCGTGAGCTCGGAGCGAGGCTTTGAGTTGACGATGGAAACGTTCAACTAAGCCATTTGACGAGGGGTGGTAGGCTGTCGTTCGTATGCGGGAACATCCGAGTAAGTCGGTAAGGCCGTTAAAAAGTCTGGATTCGAACTGTTGGCCTCGATCGGTGGTAATAGTTGAGGGGACGCCATAATGTGAGATCCAGTGTTCCAAGAAGGCGTGAGCAACCGAATCTGCGGTTATATCAGTTATGGGAGTTGCAATGGGCCAACGAGTGAATCGGTCAATGGCAGTAAGTAGATAGGTGCAACCACGCGATGTTGGCAAAGGACCTACCAAATCGATGTGGACATGTGCAAAACGTGCATCGGGTGCAAGAAATGTGCCAATTGGGGCTTTGTTGTGTCGCCCGACCTTGGCCTTCTGACAAGCCAAACATGAACGGGTCCACTGGCGGATATCAGTGTTCATGCTTGGCCAAACGAAACGCTCGCTCACCAGGCGCTGGGTACTGCGGATGCCAGGATGAGCAAGATTGTGCAATGCAGTAAAAACGTCTCGTCTCATCTCGCTTGGCACTACAGGTCGGGAGGCACCGCGCGATACGTCACATAAGATTGTACCGGGGTTGGTGGATAAAGGAATAGCTTCGAGTTGAAGACTACTATGCTCAAGGCTTTCAGTGAAGGACGGCTGGTTTTGCAGTTCTGCCATACGCTCCAATTCGATAGAAGGCTGAGTGATGGCATTAATTCCAGGTCGAGAAAGACAGTCAGCAACTTGATTATAAAGGCCCTTAAGGAATCTAATATCTGTGGTATACTGAGAAATAAAGTCAAGATGGCGGGCCTCACGGGGTGAATACTTGTCAGAGGAAGTGAAAAGGGCATAAGTAAGAGGTTTGTGGTCTGTGTAGATACAAAAATCTCTACCCTCAATAAAGTTGCGGAAATGTTTAATGGCTAAATAAATGGCAAGGAGTTCTCTACCAAAAGTGCTATAGCGAGTTTGTGGTGGTGTCAGTTTGGAAGAGTAGAAAGCCAAGGGCTGGATGCCCGTGGATGTCTGTTGTTGAAGGACGGCACCTATAGCGCAATTTGAGGCATCAGCAACAATGGAGAGTGGTGCATCAGGTATAGGGTGAACGAGCGCAGTTGTATCTGCCAAAACCTTTCTGACACGATTGAAAGCGTCGATTGCTGTGTCAGGAAAAGAAAAATCGCTGTTGCTTCCGCGTAAAAGGTTAGTAAGTGGTAACATCAATTCAGCGCAATGCGGGATGTAACGTCGATAGAAATTGACAAGGCCTATAAAACGGCGCAGTTGTTGAAAAGAAGTGGGAGTAGGGAACTCGCGAATAGCTGAAACTTTGGCATCTATAGGATGACAACCAAAAGCATCTACGCGATGTCCTAGGAAAAACAGTGACGGTACACCGAAAACGCATTTAGATGCGTTAATGAAAACACCAAATTGGCTAAATCGCTCAAAAATTAGGCGGAGATGTTGAAGGTGTTCATTTTCGTTGGAACTTGCTACCAGAACATCATCGACATACACAAAAACGAAAGGTAAATCGCGGAGGACTTCGTTGATGAAACGCTGAAAAGTTTGAGCAGAGTTACGTAGTCCAAAGGGCATCCTAACAAACTCGAACAGACCAAACGGTGTAGTAATCGCTGTTTTCGAAATGTCTTCTGGAGCAACGGGTATTTGATGGAAGGCTTTTACTAAGTCAATACTGGAAAACACTGTTGCTCCTGCTAGGCTAGATGAAAAGTCGTACAAATGGGGCAGGGGGTAGCGGTCCGGTACAGTGCAAGTGTTCAATCGTCGATAATCTCCGCAGGGGCGCCAGTCAACGAGAGACTTTTTACACACCATATGTAAAGGTGCAGCCCATGGACTAGTGGAAGGCCTTACTATGCCAAGCTCCATCATGTGACTGAATTCGGCCTTAGCGATAGCTAACTTGTCGGCGGCTAAGCGGCGAGGACGACTAAACACAGGTGGTCCGGAAGTAGAAATATAGTGGACAACAGAATGCTTAATGGGTTGGTTAAATTGTGAGGGTCGTGCGATAGAAGAAAATTCAGAAAGTAACCGATGATAGGGAGAAGACGAAGGGATTGCTGAAATGCGTGGACTAGGGGATGAAAGGGTACGAGTAGAACATTTGCAGAATAAAGATGTCTTAGGGTCAACTAGTTTATGGGATTTGGTGTCAACGAGGAGACCGAAAAAAGACAAAAAATCAGCGCCTAGAATGGCGGTGTGAACGTCTGCGATAGTAAATATCCACCGAAATGAACGTCGTAGACCCAACTCTAGAGTGAGGGATCGTTGACCAAACGTTTTAATTGGAGTACTGTTAGCTGCTTGAAGGAAAAATGAAGAGTTTGGTGACTTACGGTCAGTCGAAGTAGGTGGGATAAGGGAAATTTCTGAGCCCGTATCGACGAGGAAGTTACGGCAGGAACTCCTGTCGTAGATGTGGAGTAGGCGACTGGGGAAGGGTGGGCCGACCACGTTCGTCACCCTTACTGGCCGGCGGCGAAGTTTTCCGATGCCGACTTCTTGTGCCTGCACGGGGATCGACACTGACGGGCATTTGGACCATAATTGTGGTGATACCAACAAAGACCATCAGTTGAAATTTGGTTGGGAGTGGGAGATCTTGGGCGACGAAAAGTCGACGGACTACGAGGGTTGTAAACACGGGTGGCCCGGAGCTGGGAAACTTCGAGAGTGAGGGCATCCAGGCGTCGGACGACATCTGCGATAGAAGGTGTCGTTACGGCTCGAGTAGTAACATTCACCGAGACGGGTGGTTGATAGTACTCGAGAATCCGGTCGGCTGTCTCAGCCAGCGTTTGAACTGACGAGGAAGGAATATTGGGTGCAAGAATAGCTTGCACGGATGAGGGCAGCCGCTGGAGGAAAAGTTGTTTGAACATTGTGCCATCCAGCTGTTGTCCCTCAGCTAGCTGCTCCAGGCGCCGAAGGAGCTGGGTTGGCTTCCTGTCACCCAGGTCCTCCTCGGAAATTAAACGCTGAAGGCGTTGTTGTGTGGATAAAGATACTCGAGAGATGAGGGCCTCCTTGAGTGTGGTATAGGGAGTCTCAGTGAGCGGGCTGTCTATGATATCACGGAGATCTGTTGCAATCTCCAGTGGCAATGCGGCCACCAGATAATGAAATTTGGTCTCTTCCTTCGTGATTTGCCGCAGAGCGAAACGGGATTCGACTGTTCGCAGCCAAAGGGCTATGTCACTCAGCCAGCAAGTCGGTAAGTCGAATGTGTGGACGCCGCTAACACCCTGACCGTCAGTCATGATGTCAAAGGTCACAAAATGTGCGGGCGAGACAGGATTAGTCACTGGAATGATGGGGGTAGGAAAATAAACGCAGTCTGTCTATTGGTTAACAATCCGAGGTGTGAATTCAGAAATCGGCGGACACACTTTGCGGCGAGAAAATGAGGGCGAAACAGTGTAGTAATTGTTAGCAATTGAAAGTGCAATTATAAATCGGGGTCACCAATGTAGGATACGATATAGTCTATCCAAGAATCTGAGATAGGAGTATCCCAACGGTTACGAACTAGTAAATAAGAACAAAGTCGCTTGTAGGTAAATAAACAAGCTTGTTCAACGTGTTATTTAAAAGTTGTGTCAGTTCATGCAAGGCATCTTTAACTAATTAAAACAAAGGGTCAGTTCAGTTTCACTACATAGTAACCGTATTTTACGCACCGGCACCTGTTTTGGTTTGATGCTGTTTTCTTCCCAGAACTGAGACGCATTACCGCATTAAAATACGGAATCATTTGAAGATTTTTTTCCACAAAAAAGTGTTTGCATTACGCGGAAGCGTTAAGTCTCTTGTCTTTTTTTCCGGACTCTGGTAGAACGATCATTTACGAGATCTTCTCGGGTGCTTATCCTATGCCCGCCACCTCTGCCTCCCAGTACGCAACCTACATTATCCATGGACATCGAGCCGATCTCACGACTCTGACGGTACCGCCAACTATTCAGGTTAGTTTCACTAAATCAAAATGGCCCAGAAAACTATTGCCACGTCAACTCACGTAGCACTCGCAGAGATTAACATATGGGTTTAATCATCCTAAGTGGGCTGGGCTTACCTTTTATATTAATTAACCCTTCAACTCACCATGAGACGACGTCAATACTGAGGTAAGAACTGTCTGTCGTCAGTTGAGGTAGTAATTGTCAATTTTATCAGGTATTTATCAATGAGCTTCCATGAAGATAGTTTAGCCTTTCGTATAAATGGGAAAACAGGCATCCCAAGAAGTGCAATTTCAAGGAAAGGCGTTCTTTAGAAAAATGAGGAAACTTTATTGAGTAAATTTTCCACACTGAATCCCCAGGTCGTCATCAGACTTGAGAAGCTGCACGGTAGCACAAGCTTCGCATGGAATTTTGTAGATGAATTCTTTCCTATTGACCATTTGCTATTTTACGCACCCAGCTAGTACACTTTAAGGATAGGTTTGGCTACCTGAGT
Organism: Ligula intestinalis; assembly: GCA_036362985.1. Classification (NCBI taxonomy): domain Eukaryota; kingdom Metazoa; phylum Platyhelminthes; class Cestoda; order Diphyllobothriidea; family Diphyllobothriidae; genus Ligula; species Ligula intestinalis. The sequence continues at coordinate 13,681,215 of JAYGXS010000002.1, read as the reverse complement.
ATATTGTGGCCAAACGGGAAGATCCGTCTTTACACGCATCCAAGAGCACCAATTGGGCGTGAAGAGACGTGATCATTTGTCCGAAGTGGCTATGCATTGCCTTGACATAGGACACACCTTTGCATGGGACAAAACACGCATCGTCGGTGTTTGCCCTTCCAAAAATGGCGGAGAATTTATTGAGGCCATGCACTCCACGATTCATGCATCAACCGACGTATTGAGTAGTATGGAGTGTTAAGACTTTCCAAATAAAGATAGAAGACCCTATAACCGATCACTACAGACCAACGTGAACCGAAATTAGTGCCCTCACCGGATGACCCGGACTGATACCGGACCAACGCAAACTACACTTGCCTATTAGCCATTACGCTATTGCGACCACTCTTTTTGTTCACCACGGAGTGACGCAACGTGCAGCTATTAAGTAGCGTCCACACTAGGCGACTGTACCAGAACTTTTTAATGTTAATTTTCCTTGTACAGCATCTGGAGTCTGACGACGACCTGGGGATCTAGTGTTGAAAATTTACGGAACAAAGTTTCCTCATTTTTCCAAAGAACGTCTTTCCTTGAAAAATAGTTTAGCCTCTTGGGAGGTTAAGTTCCAGAACTTGATTTTTGTCAGCAATATAGGCATACTACATTGCAACTCAACTATATAAATGTGTCTGTATATTTCACAGACCTGCATAAACACGCTGCTGCTCAAAAGTAAGCATTAAAGCAGACAATCTCAATGAGTAATATAAAGCGATTATCGCAGGTAGGCAGACAGACACTGAATGTCTGGTTGGATTTAGAAAAAAAACACAATCCAAAGTTGAGAACTAGAAGACTCTTCTAAATTTGTTTTGTGAAAACTTCACCGTTACTCGGAGGCCCGCCCAAAGGATCCTCCATGCTCTGTGGTAAAAAATTAAATTCAAATAGAACTGTGCCGACCAGAAATAATGTAACACAGTCGTCCTTAAACTCAATATCTTCCAAGAATTTCTCTAAGATACAACATGGCCGCTAACCGACTATTACACTTTTGCTGATGTTTTTGACACTTATCTCATGATAATCATTCGATAAGGTAGTTGTGTGTGACGCAATTGACAGTGGCAAATTGATATCTATTTATTTCTTGAATAGCAATCTCACAGAAAGGAAAAGTCGAATTTGTTTGGCTCTGATATAGCCAATCAATGATTCGGAAATTGGAATGTATGTAACTACTGAAATTATGCACATAGAAGTTCATGTGTATCAGGAGAATTTTCCTCTTGTGAGTACACTGTGTGCTTTTTGGCAGGGAATAATTTTACGGAGATTTAAAACCTTCGTGTTATGTCAGTGAATAGTTTGCGGCTTTTAAGGTATTTGCAGTCGACTGCCCAAAGGAATCGATTCTAGTGATGCTTTCAAAATAAGACTGGAGTTAAAAGGTTGTACAGATATATGGAGTTCCTCGGTGTCTTTTACTTACAGGCTATTTGGGCCGTTTCACCAAAGAAAATGGAAGTCCACATCATCGTCTTGGGATAAATGGGCTCTAGAGTAGACGCAGAATCTTCTCTGAGGTTTCAGTGTTTAATAAATGCTTTGATGTGGATATTTTTAGGATTAAACTGCACATCCTGCATATTTTTCTTCCGAAACAAATGTAGAGAAGTATGTTTAAACTTTTGATTGCTCACGCATTTATCTGAATTATAACTGTTCAACTGATGGGCGGCAGAGACCTCTTTATTAGGTACTTAATTTAACTAGCCCTATCGATCTAGAAATTGCGAGATGGATAAAGAAAATTATTGACTGGTCGCGCTATAGTTTGTGGGGCACATAAAACTTTTACATGTTAGTAGGCAAACTAGTATTACTATCAGGGACAAGAGAGACTGCAATGACCATTCCTGCATTATTAGAGAGAGAAGGCTTTATTTGGAAGGTAATATCCAAAATGTTCAGCAAAAACGGCACGGCATATGACGGAAGCTTCGGTGCATAGTATGGGAAGACTTTGCAGTCATTACTTCAGAGTGGAGAGGGTGGGCAACCTCACTAAGGATGCGATCAGCAAATTGCTTGACCGATTTGAAGTGCCGCAGTATTATAGTGTTAGCTAAAAAATATAGAAACACTGAAGTGAAACAGCTGAAGTGAGCAATCAAAGGATACGTTTAAAATTGACCAGATCTTTTTTTTCAGTAAAGCTAGCAAAATAACAAGAGAGCAGTTAGGAGCGCGGAGAAGAATGCAGGCATCCATAAGTCGCTAGATTAGAGCTTGCATTGTGTGATATGAACGCAAACGGCGGATATAATATAAAAAGTTTACGAATTTTAATAAAAAGGCCTTCAATATGAGCAGTAACTGATAGGTTAGATGCCAGAATAACACCAAGGTACCGGAAAGAGTATACCTCATTGGGCAGAATGTCAATAGATTCAGAATTGGGAGAGGGTCGCAATCGAAAAACACACTGGACTGACTCATGGTGGGTAAGTAGAAGGCCATGTTCTGACGACCATGCGGAGACGTGATCCAGGCCCTCTTCCAGTACTTGAAGATGTATCTGACTTTTGAGAGGAGGGCCAACAAGCATATCATCAGTATATTTAACGTCATCAACATGCCATAGCCTATCCCAGGTGGTGCCCTGATCGAGACAGGGCAGATTTCAAAGCCCAAATACACGCTGTACGATGAGGAGTTGCAGAAATTTGCGATTGGATGTGACGTAACGCAGATAAGTATTGCCGACAGGGACTGAAATGGCCATTTCTGGCTCACTAGCAGTCATCAACCAATCATACTGAAACCCTGGGTCGTGCAATATCCGAGGCTCGATGGTGTTCAGTAAGGTGGTCGATGAGCGCTCCGCCTCCCTCAAACTAATGCTGTCGCACACAGAAATATTACATGAACATTCCTGAAAAAGAAACGGCCTCTAGCTTCTCGAAAATAGCCCTATATTACCTGGTTTGATCGATGCGGGTAGAAAAATAAAAGCTAATTATGTAAATTATTAGGCGGGGGGAGGGGAGGTTGGCATCTTTAAACAATTTAATTGAACCAAATGAATAAACAATAGTGGTTAGTGGACAGATGAAGTGTTCTCGTTGTCACTGTGGGGAGGAGGGGGGAGAAAGGGGGTGGGGGGAGGTTTGGGGAGTTGAGATCAGAGTTCGCCAATTTATCTTCAGAAATTTTCAATGGGAATTTTCGCAAAGTTGAACCAAATGAGAAAATATTGGGCCCTCGGTGGGACTAGAACGCACACCAGCAGGGAAAGCTTTAGTACAGCCAACGCTACGAAGACACGCCAAGAGCCTTGAATTTACTCACACTTAGGTGGATTTACCTCCCGCCCAGCATACTGCTCGTATGTAATCCACCAATACGGACTACAGGAAGCTGATTGCCTAGGCAGGGTTTCCAAAGCACTCGTTTAAATTCCCCCCCCCCAGAATGACTTCTAGGCATACTTAATTATTAGTGGGGGTTTGGCAGATTTGAATAATTAAGTCCCATCGAGGCCACAAACTTTCCACACATGGGTCAATTGACTAATTTTCTGAACTTTGCATCTACATTCATGCACTATATGAAGGTCGTACGCGCAGGCATACTCTGCTGTAATTATTAGCACAGACGACTGTCTGTCCAATTCGGTCAGCCATCGAATACGGCGGGGTTGGGTGCAAGTGGACGAAAGAAATGGATGCCTGCTTAAGCACGCCACACACGCTCACACGACATAGGTAGATAGAGACTTCCTTGCGTCAACTTCCGGCAAAGTTGTCATGTCACCTAAAACAATTTGGTCTCGCAAACTTCTCGCGGGACTTCAGCCTCAGCGGAACTGCGAGAGGTAGTAGGAGTTAACAAAGGAGGAGGGAAAAAGCAGGCGTGCATTTTTGTTGCAAATAAGAACCAAAGAAACAGTGTGACTAATAAAGTGACTAAAATACATCTATCAGAAATTTAAAGCACCTTTTCCCCGCTGCATATTCAAAGGTTGGAAAAACTGCAGGATTTAATGAATCCACGAATTTCGAGAGTGCTCTTCATTTGCCTAGCTGGCTACTGAAAAAGGAAGATAGAACCCCTTGGTTCTTCCATTACTGAACACTTGTTAGATGCGGGCCATTCTGTGGAACCCACAACTTCTTTCCGATTACTTGTTCGAGCACGAACAACTCGTAGATTGCGCTACCTGGAGGCACCCTATATACGGTAATCAAAACCTGACCTGTGTAAACAGTTGGAGCATTTGGTTAACCTAACTTTGTCTTGGTAACATCCAGTTCTCTACCCACCTTAACGCGTTTTTTTTCCTCTGCTTTTCTTTCCACACTGTTTTAACTAGTTTACCTTACTTATTAGCCTTCGTGACCACGCCCTATGACCTTAATGACCTTTCTGTACGAATTCAAGTTTGTATTTTCTCATTCGTTACTTATGCGATGAGAAGTGACAGCTGATGAGCACTCTCGAAATTTAATGAATCCAACAAATCCTGCTTTTTTTGCACTTTTTGAACTGCTTGTTATAATTCATCTTCCGCTCGCCGGAATAAATTTGGAGATTTGCCGACGTTTCGGACAGCTGGGAATGTTGTCCTTTGTCAAAGCGAATACTGACTGTTATCGATCAGCAGTTTAAAGTTACGGCTGTCAGTGTTGGCCTTGGGCTGATCGATTTTCCGTCGTTCGCTGTCCGGCCTTGCGTGTGGATTCTGGCTTGGCGTGACGGCAATTGGTGGTCTGTTCTGTCCCCACGGTAGAGGATGCTGGCAATCCTACTCCCTCTTCCTGTGGTTTCGTCCCAGGGCCGTATTCGTTTGCAACTCCTGACTTTGGTTTGACAAAGGACAGCAGGCCCAGCTGTCTGAAACGTCGGCAAATCTCCAAATGTGTTCCGGTGAGCGAAAGATGAATTATAATTAATATCCCGGAATTCTGACACTTTCGAATTTGAGCAAAATACTTGTGTTGAGACACTCATTTACCTTGCAAAATATTGAAAGTTTTCAGCAAGATTGCTCTAAACCTGAAATGACCACATTTCTGTCACGTGTGTGGGGAGAGTCTCATCCCCAGTCGCACATCACAGCAGATATCTAACGCTTTGACCACGGGTGAGGCTCATGCTGTTATCTGATATCATAGCAGGGCGCATAACGGTGTTGCCTGCTTGCTCGGCTAGAGCATTTACGCCCCCTTCCCCCGTTCCATTCAGTCCACGGTCGTCTGTAGGTTTTGGCCTCAAGCCATTTGTTCTGCCGACTGTACCTCCCCCCCACCCCGATTCCTGGATGAAGTACGGTTTTTTAGCTCTAGGAAGCAATCATCCTGATATCTTCCCTAGAAGCTTCCATGACGTTTAGGAAAAAATAGTATGACCTTCCAGTCGTTGTTATATTTTTTAAAAGTTGTTTTTTTTCTACGGGACATGTGATTGACTCCCAGTGTGCCTAATTGTCCTTAAAACCATCAACTCAGCAAACCCTCTCGTTAGATAATAATCGATCAAAATAACTTTTTTTTCGTATAGGAACTTATTTCGGCCTGCTGGTCGCATGAACCCACCCATCGTCCGGCCATCTCTGAAATCTGTATTGATCTGATGCATCGGGTAAGAACTAAACGGTGAAAAACTTATTTTATGACACACAATATTGTCCTTGCTGGATCAAGCGTGTTGAACTTCATAACAAAAATGGACCCAACGCGTTACTTCATACAACCGACTTGACCTGGACACCCCTCCGACGACGAACGTTCCGGGCCTGTTTTAGGTTTGGCGCTACAGACCGCAGATGTCACAAAGTTATTCGGTCCCACACGACATGAGTCTGTAGCGGTCTAAGTGGTGTTTGTACACGGATCACTTTAATCATCAGGCCGAATCACCAGGTTAAGGGTAAAAGGCAGAAGTTACCTATGTGAGAGGGATTTATTGTGTACAGAACTTTCAGTTGCAGTCTTAGGCGGCAGTGACCATCGGCGAAGCCAGGGCTAGTGTTGACCGCGTCCAGACTTCTACTGATACGCGTGCGTGCAGCAGATATCCGGAGTACGGCCACTATGTACAAGTTCTTTAAATTCTTACTGCTTACAGTTTAACAGAAAGCCACCTATTCGGAACAGAGGAGCCATATGCTTAAACCAGCAGAGATTTACTGAGGAAGGTGTTTGCTCACAAATTACGTATTTTTGTTTTCATTTTATAATCCCGGAGGCTTCTTAACTTGCATCTATTTTCTTCCATAGGGCGCCCCTCAAAGCGAGCATGCTTTCGCCGACGTCTGCCGAGTTAGCGGTTGTGCCAGTCTCCCTACCCTCAATGCGTAGGGGAAATTCGGCCACTTCGCCACCACCAGAAGCGACCCAATTGGTGCACGCGCCCTCCAGACCCAAAATGCCTTTCTTTGACATGTATTCGCACTTAAAATACACTTTTCTTGCTCTCCCCATTCACAGCCTGAACGAATTTTCGCATAAATAAATGTGAAAAGCCCACTCTGACTCATGGCTCCTTTTAGGGCCGGAACAGTGCGTCCAACGGTTTCGTTAGGACCCACCACTATCCGAGAAACATTAAATTTGGGACTTCGCCCGTAGCAACCTTTCTCCTGGTACTGGTCTCGTCGTGCAGTCACGACAAAGGGGCTTGAAAACAGAGGCCTTAAGCTTTTGTATTGGTAGTTCGTTCATCGCGACCAGTGAGGTCTACAGCTGTTCTGACGGTGCGGTGTGCAGAAGACCTTTACGGAATCTACAAATGCCTCTTCCAACACCTGCCATGCTCCAATAGCAGGGCGAAGTCAAAGCATGTGGTAGGGGGTATGTGAGCTAGGGTTCTGAAGCCGCTACTCCGCACTCAGGAAAGTCTTATTAACTCTACCTTCGATTATCTCCCAAAACAAGCTGGCTAATGACGACTTATATGCCACAAATGGCTGTCCCATCAGCTTTCAGTTTAAGCACACCTCCTAAATGCTTCTTGTCACTGGATAGGACGCAGGTGACTGGCCTACACGTGTTAGGTCGACCATGGACATCAATTATGTCCACTATATGCCTAAGAGCAAAGACGATGATTGAAGTCAGGTACAGTGAAAGTAGATGAGCAGCAATCTACACCACTTTAAGCCATCTCCCTGTTTGAACCGATGACAAGACGAAGTCGAGATGACAGAGCAGGAATCGAGCGTAAGCCGCTTTCTCCACTCCAGCCAGAAAAAACCCTTAACTTAGTGTTAAGTGACAGTAGCCTTTTGCGCTGGTACTACTGCACTGTCTACCTTCATTCATCTATATTAGGTGTCCAGAAAGATTCGAGGAGCCCGAGTTTCGTATTTCTACAACTGTAACTACTGCTTATACTGCTACTTCTAGCGGTGTATCTGAGTGATTTTATTGCTGGTGCTATTACTGACGCTAATATTTGGTCAGAACTGACAGTGATTGGAGTCAGATTTGGGCCCGTGTTCCCTCAATCTCAACTAGAAGTGGGGACTTGGATTTTTGCCATTTCGAGTAGAGTAGCTGTTTGAGGTTTGGCGCACATCAATTCTCATCTGGCCTACACGTACGTGTGCCAACAATGATCCCCCTGTTCTTCGGCATGATGTATAGGAGCGCAATCCGATGAACACCTACTATGGCCTGATCTAGCCTCCGAGTTGATCCAGCTCATCTACCATACAGATCGTCGAATGGACAAATAAAGCCAAACTGACATTTAGACCTTCGCCCTCTACGATGTTTACTACGAGCTTCAGCGGGCTGAAGGCAGACGCGGTGATTGTAGCTGAATTATAGGGAAAGTAGGCTCGCAGGGTCTACCTCATTCTCTCAACACCTCCACACCTGAACCCGATGTCAAGACATAAGTCAAGAAGACCGGTGATGGGCAGGGTGCAAGCGGTGCGCGAATGCACTTTAACACGCACCACAACAACACCACAACGCTAGGGTGGCTCCTGTGTGTGTGGGAGCGCCATAGGGGTCACAGTAAGGAGCCACTGCAGCCTCATCTTCAGCCCACAGTAAGCTACTTCACATAACAAGGCATACGGGCTGATAGCGGTGTCCGAGTTATCCCGCCAGTTGGCAACCCTCCAAGCCACGGCTTTTAGGGCACCGTGATAGCTTCAAGCGCATCAGATCGTTTTTAGTGAGGAAAGAAATGCGCTGAGATTCGACCTCACTCTCTTCCCACCGCCAGCAACAGGCCACTGCCTAGCTGATCGGTAACCTGAAGTGGGATGGGTGCATTGGTTGACGGTGCCGATAGACCCGTCTACGCGCACCACAGCACGACCTGGGCCCCTTGACACACACACATACGCACACCAGGATTCGCATAACCAGCAGATTAGAAGAAGTCGATGCCCCCTTATTCTCAATGTCACTCATCAGCCACTTTACACACAACACACACTGGGCTGATGGCGTGTCCGGTAAATGCGTCAGTTGGCAGTGTTCTCGTTCTATTTTTCTTTCTCTCTTCCTTCCCTCCCTCTCTCTCTCTCTCCTTCTTCTACAATACGGCGGCCGGCACAGATATTGCGCTCACTGGTGGCGGTTCAGCGGGTCAGCGTAGCAGTGACGCGGCGCTACTCAGTGCGTTGCAGAATCGTGCCAACTGGTTCGCATATGACATGTCGCGCGAACAGGCAGAGACTCTATTGACGCCCCTTATAACAGGCAGTTTTCTTATCCGGCCCTCTGCAATGACCGGCCGCTATGCTCTCTCTAAAGGTAAGTAACTCCGTGCAGCACTGCCTCATCTACCGCGTCAACGGCAAATACGGTTTCCACGAGTCTGCTGCCACCTTTCCCTCGTTAGAAGCACTGGTCACCTTCTGCAATTTCACCAATCTCGTTAGATACAATCGCCTTTTAAATACTACTCTCTCCTTCCCGGCTCTTTGTGAGACGGTCCCCTGATATTGCGCCAACCCTTGCCAGCTGGAATGTGCCAATGACTTCGTCCGCCCGCCCTCCTGACCTCTGTCCTTGCTCCTCTATCCGATATACACAACCTGCCTCCGACAGACCCCGACGTCTCTGCTCACTATGTGAACTGCGCTGATCGCATCTGAGGTCGCATCTACCGCACCTATGGTCCTAGGCTACGCGGCCCTGTCACACCCTTTCTCGTATCGACCGACTGCTGACGACGTGGCGGGTTCCTCGGCTCTGGGCACAGCGAAGGCTTATCATGGTCGCATCTCCGGTTCTTCAGGACGTTCTCGTAACTCCGAGGTCTCCTCCTCGTATGGTCCTTCGGATGTAGATATTACTCGTCATGGACGTCATGGCTGCCGTCAACATTCACAGAAGCATCATGCCCCTATCATTCACATACTTCCCCCGCGAGCGACAGTTTTTCTCCTAAAAACCACAAACGACAGTCCATTTTGAATTATGAGCCAGCCTTAGGATTTTTTTCACTGTCTGCTCTTCTTCCTCAGTTACACTGCTGGCTCGTGTAAACTGAGTGTGAGTGTATTACTTGAAACAAGCGAGTAGTCGTCTGAAATTGTGTCAACGACTTCTTTGGAATGTTCGGCTATGCCGATGCATTTATGAAATCCTATGTACCAAGAGGGAGTTCAAAGACGTTTGCCTATATTTCCTTCAATAAATTTGACTTGACTTGACGAATGAACCGCACACATGCACACGTGGTTTGGAACTGTCTCGGTTATGTATTCACCACAAAATTGGCTTGAGTACCAATCGGTGGCAGTGACATTCGTTCGGCAAAATAAAGACAAATTGGCGAAATATTTATTTACACACCACAGTTTTAGAAAACAGTTTAGTGGCAACAAAAGATGCTTAAAGGATTGAGAGAGGCAGTAATGCGGGTATACGTGTGAGAAGACACTGGTGTCTGAATTCCAAAGGATGGATGAGTATGCCCAGAAAAACTGAGCGGATGTAAGTCGGTAAGGAACCCCGTTTAAGGCGAATTATTGTCAAAGGGGGGGGGGGCTTGTCACAAATGTACCGTCAATAAATTTAACCTGTGTGTATGTGTACACCGAACAACTGTTGCCCGTGTTCATTGGCCAGCAAAGGCAAAAGTCTGGTCACGCGCTAAACCGTTACAGCGTTGTCTGCAATCGAGATCCCCCAAACGATGGACAGATTTTGGCGAGACGTTCAGCTAAAATATAAAGCATACATAAAGTAAAAATAAAGTATTGACAACATTTAAGTCAAAAAAACGGTAACAGGAATGGGTAAAGTGTTGATTTTATTTTGCGTTTGAGATGGCCAAAAATTATCGACATAAAAAGCCGCACTTCTAGATGGGTTGCGTTGGCAAAACGCAGTCAGTAGACTACAGGGAATAAGCAAACATTTCGAAGTTATGGGCGATAAACTAGAAATCAGGCACCCCGTTCTACCAAAAACGATTAATTATTTAGGTAGCATGTGACCGTACAAAACGGTCCTATTAGGATAAGAAAACGGCGCATTTCTGTGTAAAAATTCTAGAATGAAAAGACTGCGTGGTGCTGTCGTAACATTTCCATCATGGAATTAGATGCTCTGATTCTCAAGTCATGTAATACAAAATCCCTATCGTTTTGAAATCATTTCTTAACGCAGCGAACATTCTAAAGGCTCTCTTCGATTTTAGCACAGACTAGTTCCTGCTGTATTTCGAGTGTAATCTATGAAGCTGACTTGCCAAAGGGGTTCAAATTTCACTCTAAAATTCTGATACCATATGAGCGACAGTTTTTTCCCCTACAAACCACATTCCATTTTGAATTATGAGCCAGCCTTAGGAGTTTTTTCACTGTCTGCTCTTCTTTCTCAGTTACACTGCTGGCTCGTATAAACTGAGTGTGAGTGTATTACTTGAAACAAGCAAGTAGTCGTCTGAAATTGTGTCAACGACTTCTTTGGAATGTTCGGCTTTGCCGATGCATTTCTTATATCCTATGTACCAAGAGGGAGTTCAAGTGTGTTTGCCCATATTTCCTTCAATAATTTTGACTTGACTTGACTTGACAAAAACTTCTCCACAGATCAAAAGTTTGCGGAATTTATAGACTCACATCTGTGCACAGACTGGTTACTAAGAGCCGTCTCTTTTTATGGCTTCGGGTCATTTATAAAACCTGAAACGATCTCATTATTTAATGGCCTAATGCTTCTGATGGCAGCAAGCATATTTGGTTAAAATTTGAAGAAGACAAAAAAATTCGTTATCATATATCCATTGAAATCTTGTTGAAAGTATGCGACAGTACGACCGTTGATTTTGACGATGTCCATCGCGAACCTCAGCAGGCTGAAGCAACGCGGTGATTTCCGCTTAATTATAGTGAAATGTCCCCCCACACGCTGTCCAACCAATGGCAGGCCGACCTAGCCAATGAACGCGCTCTCTCTGTCTACTGGCCTGACTGCTCTCAAACTGGCACTTGGATCGCGGCTGGCTCTCCTGCTGGTCGTGAGCTATCCAAGTCAAATCTCTATCCATCTATTCTCCTTTCCTTTTTTGTACACAAAATACTGTTCCAACTACTCTGGCCTTTACCGACTTCTCTCCTCAGCACTAAGTAACCATGGTCTGAAGGTAACAGTTGCTTGGGTTTGACTCACTTAACCCCCTGCGATAAACTCAGCATTTTTGACGCCCTCGTCCGTCAAGGGAGTGGCCATTTGATATGGTCAGGTCAGGTTTTATTAGAGAAATAGAGGCAAATACCTTTGAACTCTCTCCCGGTATAGAGCAGCTATGATGCAGACCATGTGGCGCTGTTAGTAATAGAACTGTGTAGGAAGGGCAGATAGCAAAAAATCCTTAGGCATTGTCCATAATTCTAGGTTTGAATGCCCATGCCGCGGACTATACTGATCTAAATCCAGAACGGTAAGTTGGACCACAGGTAAGTTGAAGTAGATGACCTCCCAACCACCATTTCAATTTTTCGGGAAATTCAAGAAACCTGCAATTTTATAATCGTAATTTTCCGCAATAAGTTGAATGATAATACTGATTAGGAAAATCTGCAGATATAAATCAACAACACTTCTAAGTTCAGTAAAATAAAAATACATTTAGCGTTTATTAAAGTATATTCCACTGCGTGTCCTAATTTCCCGCCTTTAAGCACCGTTTTCGTAGGAGATATTGCAGGTTGTAGGGATTAAAGAGTGGGGCTATACAAGCTACTATTGCCGAAGGGTATATTTAAGTCGGATGGCCTGCCGCTGAAAGTGTTGAAAGCATGTCAGGAGGAGCCCATTGCGGTTTGTTCTTCATCCTAAGGGTCACACGAGGAGAAGATCGCGGAGGTCACGAGAACATCACCGAGTGTCGGAGATGCGCCCATCATACGCCCTTGCTGGTTACCGGGTCTGCCAACCTGATGACGAAACACGGCAGCCCACCGCTATCCCGAGCAGTTATGCTAAACAAACATATAACTGATAAGTAGCGGAAATTTGTTTTTTACAAATGTAATTACTCTGGCTTTAATTCAGAGAACCATAGTCTGAAGATCGCAGTTGCTTGGGTTTGACTCACTTAACCCCACTCCCACACCGGACCCGGTGTCAAGACAGAAGTCAAGAAGGCTGGAGATGGGGGGGGGGGTGTGGGCGGCCGTCGCGCCCAACACTCAACACGCGTACTAACAGCAAGTATCGCTAGGTAGGCTCCCGCATGTGCGGGAGCGCCATAAAGGTCACACTAAGAAGGAGCCATTGGGTCCGACTCTCAGCGCGTTGGCGAACTGAATGGCTTAATCACTAAGACTGTCAACGATGGCAAACGCCAACGCTGGCATGAACTAGTTTCAGATTGCAATTTCAGCGGCAACTCAGCTGCCACTTGGAAGCTTTTACGCAACCTGACCAAACCCCGGGCTGATACATCAAACCAGTCTATTAGCTTTGGGGACGGCAAGTTCATTTCCAACAACGGTAAGATCGCCGCGAAGATGAACAAGCTGTTCTCGCCCCGCTCGGCGCCCAGTCCCAAAAGCCAGCGCCCCCTTCTTCGCCTCCCGCATAAAGCCCCGCCCCCAGATATTTCCTTTTCGGCTGATGCTATCCTCACCGCCGTCAAGAAAATGAGAGCTTCGAAAGCCTTAGGACCAGATGGTCTGGCGCCTATCCATGTGCGCCACATCGGCCCGAAGGTGGCTGCCTACCTTGCCGCCCTCTTCAACCTTTCACTGGGAACTTCAATCATCCCTGATTGCTGGCGCCAGTCGATCATCATCCCCCTGGTCAAAGCGGGTAAGGACCCCTGCCTAGCGACCTCTTATCGTCCAATTGCCCTCCTCAGTCCATTGGCGAAGATCCTGGAACGGCTCATCCACCCAATTCTGACGTCTGTGGCGGAACTATCTTGCCACCAACATGGTTTCCGATCGGGTCGTGGAACTACAACGGCGCTTTTCGAGCTCAGCGACGCTATCCTCGAGGGCTTCGATCAACAGAAGCCCGCTTCGCGGACCGTGGCAGTCTCAATTGACCTGTCACGAGCCTTTGACTGCGTCCGCCACGATCACCTCCTGCAGGACTTGGTCTCGTTGAACGTCCCGACTGGCCTGGTCCGATGGTTGGCGGCTTACATCCGTGGCCGTCACGATCGTGTCCTCTTCCGGGGCGCTCTCTCTAAGCCCCGTAAGCAGTCCTGTAGCGTCCCTCAAGGCTCTGTGCTCAGCCCGACGCTCTTTAACATCTACATGCGAGAGCTCCCACTCCCCCGGGCACCTGTGCAAGTGGTATCCTATGCGGACGATGTTACGTTCTTTTGCCGGCACCATGACATCGATCAGGCTGCACACCTCCTCACGGAGTTCATGCCTGTTGTCGAAAACTTCCTCACCCAGCGCGGAATGACGATCTCGGCAGCCAAGTCGTCCGTAACTGTTTTTACGCTTGATCCGAAGGAGTTCAATCGTCACCCGGTCATCACCGTCAATGGGGCGTCCTTACCGCTCGTCCGCAAGCCCAAACTCCTTGGTGTGCGTTTTGATCCGCTCTTCACGTTCGCAGACCATGCCAGGGAGACCGCAAGCAAAGTAAGCCGCTGCACCAAGGTCCTCAAGGCTCTAGCAGGCACATCCTGGGGCTGTGCGAAAGAGACTCTGTCGACTGCTTTTAAGGCGCTGGCCAAGCCGCACCTCACTTATGCGGCATCAATGTGGTCTCCTACGATGAGCTCTTCCAGCCTCCGCCGCCTCCAGTCAGCCCAAAACGCTGCCCTCCGCACGATCACGGGTTGCTATAAAATGTCGCCAATAGATCATCTTCATGCGGAGGCTTCTGTTATACCGGTCGCCCATCAAAACACTCTCCTTAGCCAGTAGTTTTTGGTGGAGTTGTTCGCAACCCGGACATCCCAATCATCACCGTTGCACCGCTCCCGAGACCTGCCGCAACGTCCGGCCGTCTATTCGAGCACTCCACAAGGAAGCTGTTGCCTCGTCTCTCGCGGACCTACCTGTTGATATCTCTGCCACCAAGACAGGCTTCCAGCGTCTCCACCAGAGATTCGTTGTCGAGGAGAAACGAGGTTACCGTCCCCCGGTCCTTTTGGGTGGCTATCCACCTCCGATTGCGGCCTCGGAACGACATCTCCCGAGGGTCACTCGCTGTACTCTTGCGCAGCTACGCAGTGGCTACTGTATGCTCCTTCGCCAGTACCAGCACCGGCTCGACCCATCCATACCCGACTGCTGTCCCGACTGCGGCGTCTCGCCGCATGACTGCAACCACCTGTTCGCCTGCAGTTCTCGGCCAGGCACCCACCTCACTCCCGCGGACCTGTGGCTCAAGCCGGTCGAGGTCGCGGCTTTTCTCCGTCTCCCAACTACTCCCAGTTTGGATTCCGGCGGGGATTCCTGATCCAACTATGGGCTACGACACACACACACACTCTCAGCTCTCAGTTAGCTACTCCACACAAGAAGGTCCACACTGGGGCTGACTATGTTGTCCAAGTTATCCCGCTAGTAAGCAACCCTCCTAGCAACGGCTTTTAGCGCACCGCGATAGTTTCGAGCGCATCAGATTGATTATGGTGAGGAAATCAATGCGCAGCAGGCCTAGCTGATCGGTCGCCTGAGGTGGGATGGTCGCAGTGCTGAAAAGGAAAACAAGTCGAAGATGAGGGCTGTTGCGCGCTACCGATCGTTCAACCTGCGTAACCAACGGGGTCCACTGTGTATATCACTGCAAGGTGCTGTCGTGGTTACGAATCCGACCGAGGCCTCCGATGTTTCCATTTGGGTCAAATGAACTACACAAGTTATTGCTGACAGCTGTTGCGAGGTGCAACGTAAACGCTAAGTATTCGGGCTTCGTTCCCGAAAGTCACTAGTAAGTATTTTAAATAATCAGCTTAGATTGGCAGTTGCAAATAGCCATTCCTATCTCGAGATAGAAAGAAATAGACACATCGCCGAAAGCGGAATTTCATTCGTCCAAACTCCTGATTCACATTCTTGTCCAGCATTCGAAACAGAATCATGTAAAGGTCGTAGATTACTGGGAATGCGCCGATTACCACGATTACTCATCTTAAAGAAAGGCCCCCGAGTGCACCTCACGCCGTTCTCATGACAACGCGCCGTGGCTATCGATTTTTAGTTTTCCTCTTACGAAAACTATGCCCCCCCTCTGAGCTTATAATCCTGACTTCGCATGCCATGCCCGAAAGTGTTCCCGCCATTTACAATAGGCGTGCGGTCCTATGCCGACTGCCAGTCATAAATAAGAACTACAACCTCGGCGCATTCATGAAGCTTATGGGTTGTGATCTCTGATTGTGGGGTCTGTGTGGGCATTCAGATCGTTGTTTGAATCAGGTTTCCACAACATAGGTCTCCTGGAAAAGGAGAAAGCTGCTCCAAGTTAAGGGGGGAGGGGCAGAAGAGTTCAGAAGTCTACCGATAATTCCATTGAGAACCAGGACACTGAGAGATTGAAAAAATCAGTTCACTAGTACTCCATTGGGCATTGCTTACTCAGAACACTGATAGCAGTCAAGTATTCCAATCCTTAAAGTCCTAGTGGCTCACCTTGTTGCATGAGGGTAGGGAACCAGTGACGCCAAAAGAGACACTGGCGAGAACGCGGATGGATTCCGGTGCGGAGTCCGTCACGTCCCGCGGCCAGGATGAGGAAGGCCTCAGTCCGGTTATCGAACTCCTGCCAGTTGCGGAGAGGCAGACTGTGTGGCAAGCAGCCCGGCGATCCATCGACGGCCGATGAAGCGGCGTCCCGGGGTCTCCCGAAGCCGTTCAGGACCCAGGAACGGTCATTCGCAGGAGTCACCTTCCCGGGGACCGTAGTTTCGGAACCAGTTGCAGCAGTCACGTGGACACCCGTCGCCAGTATATTGGGGTCACTATGGAGGAGGGGACGTCAGAGTAGTTATATGACAGAAATAGAAGTGAAAATTAGTTCCCAGGTGGTAACTGAGAAGTAGAGAGGACTTTAACTGGGAGAGGTTTATTTTGTATCTGATAGTCTATCCATCTTCAGAGACTGAATACTCTGCATCCTGGCTCTCGTTATATGCCGCTCTTCCGCGTGCGTAGTCTACCAATCCAGTTTTTGCTGTTCTGCGTGGCTCGCGTCTCTAGGTAGAAATGCGGCCGAAAGACTCTATTCCGAAACAAGAAACATTATGCGCTGTTTACCGACTTCAGTGCAGTTGCGGGATGTGCAACTACGGTGGAGAAACCGGCCAGCAGCTAAAAACGTGGATGCACGAACAGCAGCTGCCGGTAAGAAGGCTGGACCCAAAGTCGGAGGTAGCAACCCATGCTGCAGAGATGGGGCACGTCTTCACCCTTGACGCCGTCGAAGTTGTGAGCCGAGGTGATTATCACACATCAAGGCAGATTCAATAAGCCTCAATGTCGACTGACTGTTCGGTAAACCGCCACATGAATTTGTCGGCCCCCTATGTTTTATTAAGAACATTCTTATCAGGGGACAGCCACGACGCGAACCAATCGGGGCCATCGACCAGCGATCCGGTTAACCTGCGTACCCATGACACAGGCTATGGCGAGACGCGGTGAGGGGGGGAGGCGATGCGACACAGACAACCAGCGCGCAGGGGGACCAAATAAACACTGACGCCCCAGTTGCAGACACTATCAACGCCGAGCCGAATGCGGGTGACGGTTACCAGGCTGTTGGGGCAGCAAGCGGTTACCACCTATAGACGCGAGCCACACAGAGCGGTTTAAACTGGATTGGTAGACTTCGCACGCAGACGAAAGCAGCGGCATATAGCTGGAGCCAGGAGCCAGATTATTCAAGCTCTGAAGATGGATAGACGACACAACTATCCGAAATGTCAGACAAAAAATAAACCTCTCACGGTGAACGCTGTTTCTCCTTCTGCGGTATAGGACAGTTGTGACTAACGTTTTAGTGCACTGAACAAGCCTTTATTTGACTTTCAGTTATACAGAGGTGATTTTAAATAGTAATTGTTTTGTCTAAGTTCCGCAAATATTCCCATGGTTAATATTAGAAGTCAGTTTTTTGGCAAACAATTGTTTTCAGCAACTCTTCACCAGACCAAACATTTGCAAGGGAAATTAACACTGTACATAACAATGAAAGTGTGAATAGGTAGAAAAATCAATGACTATCTAACACGGGCGCTGATTGGCCAACGCGGACTATGTCAGTTTGCGCATGTAGGCCATGTCAGCGTGTTGGTTGAGGGATTGTCGCTTGTTGGTAGGGGCGAAATCCTATCGCCACCTGGTGTCGGTTTAGGCCATGGAAGTGACATAGTTTGTGTCAGAGTCTTCTGAAAACACAGCACTGGATTTGCTAGCCTCATAGCTACTGCTTCGGCTGTTGCAAGCATTCGTTGGCGTAGGTTTTTGGAAAAATTAGATGGTGTCCTGTAGACCACCTGAAAGGCTTCGTTAGTATCGACTCGATGGTTCGTATCGACTAGATGTGCGAGATTAGCAAGCGAGATCGATCTAGTTTCATCTTTACTTAGCCAGGTTGGTATGTGCTCACGTATCCACTTTTCGAGACGCCTCGTTGTACGGCCAATGTATCCCGCTCCACAGGAGCAAGTGAAAGAGTAAATGCACATTGATGTGGCCTTCAAAGGGAGTCTGTCTTTACCTCTCAATCGTAGGAGAGGAGAGTTCGTGAAGAGCACCCGTAAGTTCGCCGCTGGGAAAGCGTTTGTGATTGCAGTCCTCAAGCGTCGTATGACCAGCTCACTGGTTGCATCGCCTAAGAAAGGCAGTCTTATGAACACGTCTTTCTTTTCTGCAGTTAAGGTGACAGGCTTTTTGGTGCGTTCGCCAATATTTCTGCGGATGAACCTTTTCAATTAGTGTATGCTGCAGCTGTTGGAGTTCTGCTTCGACAGTTTCAGGAGAACAGACCTGTCGTATTCTATCTGCTAATCCCTGGACCAGATTTCGTTTTATATTGAGGGGGACAAAACTGTTGAAGTTAGTGTATTGTCCTGTCCAGGTTTTCTTTCGGAAAACCCTGCGTAGGATAGATCCATCCTCTTGCCTTCGCAGAAGGACATCAAGGAACGCAATTTCATCATCCACTTCAGTCTCAGCAGAAAACTTGAGCGATGGGTGATTTTTCCACCTATTCAAACGTTCATCGTTATGTACAGCGTTAATTTCCCTTGCAAATGTTTGGTCTGATGAAGAGTTGCTGAAAACAATTGTTTGCCAAAAAAACTGACTTCTAGTAATTGTTTTATAGTAATTTATGCGTTAAGAATGACTCGTCCGATTGCCTAAACAGGAAATGGGGATGGGAACGCCCTGACCACTCAAATTAGATGGCCTTGCGATAGGTTTTAAGATTGGTAAATGTTGTAAGGTTTTAACACTACCACTAACCTTAGCACAAAACTAAGTTGTAAACTCAATGAAGAAGCCCCAGTGCAACTTGTTTATTGTCCTGAATTTTAAAACTCTTACAGGAATCCATCTTCAGAGATAAGAAACAGCAACAAAACGGGGGTGCTTTTAGTGGGCGTACGTCAGTCAACTGTGGGAGATCGTCAGGGATAAGAAACAGCAATTAAAAAGGAGGGGTCGGGGTGACAAATATGACAGTATAAGTTAATTAACTCTCAGTGATGCTTAGGGTCGTCAGGGTGTCAGCAACGAAAACGGGGGCAACTAGTTGTCAGTGGCGGACGTTTGGACGTGATTTATCTGTGTTTTTGCTCTTGACGACCTGCCCCAGTTGATTGGCACACGTCCACCATAATTACCTCCTGTTTGGTTGCTGTTCCTTATTTCTGTAGATGGTCTACTGTATTATTTTGCAAGCTTAGGACAATAAACAAGTTGTTCTGTTGCTCGACAATAGTTCATCTTTATCCATGCAAATGCCAGAAACGTGGACGTTTTTAGGCATCCGTGACCTTACTAGTATTAGCGTACCTCCGGTAGATAAAATTTTAGGGGCTACGAGATATTAGCCGTCCAGGTCAATAAACGCGCGGAACAGGAGATCAGAAAGGTGAAAACTGCACCTCTCCGTTCTTTGAGGTGTTTAAAATTTTCGTCTAACTCTTTGTAGCGATTGATGCACTAATTGTCGTAGTGTATGGCTCAAAAAATTCTCGGCCTTTTTGGAGGGGAAAACTCCGACGATGCGTGTTTTGTCCCATGCGAAGCTATGTCCTATATCAAGGCTGCGCATAGCATCTTCGGATGAATGATCACGTCTTTTTACTGCCGGTTGGTGTTCGTAAATGCATGTAGAGACGGACCTCCCCGTTTGGCTGCAGTATGCGGTAGCACCAGTTTCGCATTGGGTCTTGTAAACTATTATTTATCGGAATAGCCAACCCTGTCCTTAGGGTGTACAAGCTGGGCACGCAAAGTAGTCATTGGTTAATGCGCCACTTTTATTTCTTGTTTCCTCAAGTGCCTTTCAACGAGTTCAGACACATTCTTTACATACGGAAGGATTCACCATATCTTGGTTTGTGGCGCTTGCATGGAACTATCTAGTTCCTTTCATCTATGTTGTTGCTGTTGTTGTTGTTTCATGCATAAGTGTACAAAATAGCTGGAGTAAACATTCCGGGAAAACAAAATCGAATCGATAACTTAGTTCGAATTGGTAGCTTTCATCGTCAGAACAGTGTGCCTTCGCTCGACGTATTAGTACTTTTGACAGGAGACTGAGATGCACATCCTTTCTGGCCTACCGGCCGTCGTCCGTCCGCTCGCTCGCTGGCCATACCCAACCTCCTCTTCAGGATGCCGGTACTCCCTCTTGCCTGTGTGAATTGAGATCTGAGCTATTGCTGCCGATATCCTCTGGTTGTGTTGTTGTTGGCTAGTAACAAGTAGTAAGATGGTGAGCTCGGATCTGTACTGTCGCTTCCATCAGTTGGTTGCTGTCACGTTCAAACCCTGTTCAGGTGTTTGTTGATGACCAGGCCGTGTGTGCCACCGGCCACTGGCCACCTGTGCCTGATCCATGTCCAATCACATGCACCGGATCCCGGCCCGGTCTTCTTGACTCTGTTAGGACATCCGGTACGGGCGGATCTGGGGGGGGGGGGGAAGTGAGAGTGCGGTAGATTCAGCGCAAGTCTACTAACACTTCCCAGGTGCAAGTAACCACGCTTGCCTTCAGCCTACTAAAAGCACGCGTTGAATGTCGGTAGGTTGGACGGTCAACTGTCGTCATGAGCCGCGCCTAGCAGGAAGTACGTAAAAATCATTTGTTTTGGCCCATTTTGTAGCCAATGGAGTCTTATTCAGATTGTGTGTTCTAATCCCAAACACTTTGTAACGTCTACTGGTACCCATTTTTCAAAATGGTATACAACAAAGCCCACTTCCGGTAATTACCAACGCAAGGAGACTTTCCAATTAAGCCCTTCAGGTACAGCTTTATTTAATTTGCAGAAAGGTTATAACGTGCCGTCCGGAAGCGTTTCATGCAAACATAAATATGGGTCGGGCCTAAAATGAACGAAAATTAGTACCATTTTTTTCAAACAAAATACTGCTTTCTTGAAAGCAAAATCATCACAAAATGTGTGTTTTGTTATAAAGCTAGCATTTGAAGTGTTTTTCCCTGCTTTCTAGTTAATATGAACAAATTACTTGAAACAGTGAAAGTCATTGAACCTGCACATGACAGTTAAATTGGTATTCCGTTGGGCTGGGCCGAGAAGTCACTATATAACAACGGTTGCATGTCGACGAGCGAAGTAGCTAGCGGTCTTATCATCAAGAATATCTCACTGCAAACTCTACTGCTGACGGAACCACCTTGCAAGATAGTCAATTCTCATGAGGCTGTTTTGGAATTCTTAACGCCAACGCCAGACATAATGCTACATGTGCTGGGAACCACAGCAGATGCGTCTTCGACCGCGTTCCCACTCGCCCTCAGGGCGGCCAAGGTCTGCTACACCAAACCTCCCTATGGCGGATCCATCTCTTCTCCTCTCAATCTGTCTTTTTTATGACAGAGCAGCTCCTCCTGACTATGCTGCTCCGACTCCTCCTCCTCGCCGCCGCGATTGAGGCCCACCCGCCGGGGTTCCGGATCCAACAAGGGCTACTTGCCTCCCTGCCTACATGTGCTGATTTATTTATTCGTTTTTTTGCAAAAAGCAGCTTTTTATACAGTTCAAACTCCAAATTACCAGCTGTTAACATTCTTCACGTTTTTGGAACATTCCGTGCCTGTACGGACGTGGTTTTTCTATAAAGCATGATAATAATTTATAAACAGCAGTATCCCTTTTGTTAGAAATGGTCGTTTTTTTAATTGCTGTACAATTTGTGGACGCAGCGAGGGCGTTGGTTTTGTGGAACAGGAATTTTTTCGGTAAATTCGTGGAGTTTCATGAATTAAAAAAACTGCTGTAACTAAGGGTTCCTGGTGAGAAGTGAGAAGTAAAAGTCTGCCTAAAATTCTGCATAAATTATTAAAACCTTATCTACGCCCTATCCTCAAATGCAGCAGTTGAGGCAGACGTTCACACATGATTTCTAGAACATATATAGTTGAATTAGCACAAAGCCTGCGATAAATGAATAAAGCCTACGAAGGAATGAAAACGTTCACCTTCCGGGTATTTGCATAAATGAGAAAAAAGGGTTGTGGAGCGCCGGATCAATTTTTTATTGTCCTGAGCTTTCGGGCTCTTGCGGGAGTCAGGCGTCAGAGATAAAGGCGTCCACGAAAAACAAGCAAGAGTTATAGGGTGCAGGAACCAATCAACCGTTATACGGGGGAGTGAATTGGGAGGAAAACATATTAATCTCCAGTGTCGGCCGTAGGGATATGCCTGAGGAAAACGACGTGTGCGGGCGCCAGCTCGATAATCTGTTGGCTGAATTCCCGTCCATGGACCAGGCTCCAATCAGTTCTCGGCCTGTCTTGCTGCCGACGTGGGCTATTATCTTCGCAGTTGCGAAGTTAAACTCGTGACTCGTCTCGTAGGTGTAGGCCACCATTTGCGACAATGCTTCCCCCCATCTGACAGCCAGCTTATGTTTGTGTATGCACGAACCGAGAATGCGTTCAGTTTGCCCTATATAGTTACAAGGAGAACTTGAGCATGGGTTTCGATACGCTGCCCCGGATTTTTTATTGGGGTTCAGCCGGTCTTTTATTTTCACTTTCCAGGTGCGCATGGTAGTCTTGGGACGGTGTGTCATTCCGACGCTTAGGCCCGCAGAGATGCGTTCAGGTGCTTCTGAGACATCATTGATGTATAGCAGAGCGTGCAATATCCTCGGTGGTTCTTCTGTTTGTGTCCTCTGGGGCCGTACGCATTTATCTCTGACATTGGACTCCCGCAGGAGCCCGAAAGCTCAGGACAACAAATAAAATTGATCTGGTGCTCAACAACCCTTCTTCCTCATTCATGAATCTAGCCTAGCTACCGATTGTTGGTGAAGGCCAAGAACGTTAGGTGAGTACGTGGGTGTCACAGTACAAAACAACGCCAAATTGACACAGACAATGGGAGGTGAAGAATTCACATAAAACATCATCGGAGAATCGCCTATCAGATCAGAGCATTTGCAGCCTAATGAAGTTGTGCCCCATCCTAAATGTTCCGGCCAATCGTATTGTAAGCAGAAGATGAAAGTGCTTTCTTACGCGTTCAGATAAAAACATGAAACCCATGCATTGGAACCCCTGCACTCCTTCCCAGTGATACAGCCCGAATCAGCCATGAAAAACGAAAAAAACGTGGAGATATGGGTGAAATCCTAATAAAGGTCCCAAAAATTATTTTAATAGTTTTAATATTTTGCAACAAAGTCACGCGCTATAAATAAACACCGAAATTCACTTATATTTATTACTTACTTATAGTTTCCTGGGTGTGAAAAATTTCGACATTTTTGCTTTCTTTTACTTTATAGTTTATTGGGTTTCTTGATATTTCTGAAAGAAAATTGGGTGGTTAGTAGGTAGTCTACTTCAAATTGCCTGAGATCCAAATTACTGTACTGGAGTTACATGAGTATCGTTCGCAGCGCAAAGCGCCGCACACACCTTCAATTTACATGGACAACAATTTTGCGTTCGTGTATTATATTTGGTTAACTTAACTTATTAACATTTAAGTAGAGTTTTCAGTTTAGTTTTGAGTGTTTACTATTTTTTAGGTTTTGATTATTTTCAAGCTAAAGCCAGTTAAGCTTCCTTTAACTTACATTTTTTAGTTGATTTTAGTTTTAGTTAGTTATTTTTGATTTATTTATTTCCTAATATTTGCTTATTTGCGCATTTTTATTATGGCGCGCATTTTTATTGACAAACATTAGGGCATTAAAATAATTATTCCTGCTTTTTTTACTTTTATAAAATTTTATTTTTAGTTATATTTCCTTCGCTTTGTATTGCCCAGACTGTATACTCTTTACTTCACCTGGTTATGTACTACAGAGTGATGGAGCTTTCGCGTGCTTATCTGGGACCTAAACTAGGATTCTACTGAGACATAAATACCATTGAGGGCTCACAACGTTTAGCGCAGATGGCTCAGATGTCTTCTTACGGTTTATGTCCTAAGGCACAACGATTGCTTTACGAGTGATACTAAGGACGTAACAGAATTATTTTAGCAGTACGACGTTTTCGCTTGCTGTTAGCAAATGTAATTGACTTGGAAAGTGACAGAAACGTTTTACATGGCATAGAAGGTGTAGTAATTATGAAAGTTTGAGCCAAGTGAAAGGGAAAGAGGGAGTGAGACGGAGGAATTACTCACCCAGTTCGCGCAAAGTTAGCCCAATAAGTCATCATGACGTCGCTGAGTTCGCGTTCCTCATCAGTGAAGCCGTAGAACGCCTCGGTGAACAGGGGCGAGAAGGGAATCCCGAAGACGTACTCGATCTCGTAGCCGTGCATGACGCCAGCCCAGGTTGGCCAGGGAAGGGATTTTGTCCGGTGGGTGAACTCATAGAAGTAGGTAGGGCGAGTAACGCTCCGCTTGCTGGGATGTTTGTGGACCGCACGTTGCTCATTGACAATTACACGAGCAAAGTCGATGGTGGGACATTTGAAGCTGCGGTCACTGCTGATTTTTTCGAGTCTATTGGTCCATGTGGTGGGACCGGGCTTTGGGAATGAAGGGTAAGTACGAGAAAGGGATAATTGTACTGCAGGGACACTCCCAATATCAATTCGAGACCGCAAAGAACAGAACCAGGCCGAAACGAACGTAAGAATGGCAAGCGAAGAGAACCTCACAACGAACCAGCCGGAAGAGGAGGCGCGGTTATCACGACTCTCTACCGTGGAGACAAGGCACGACACTGATTGGTGTTCATGACCCACCCTATTATTTTGTTATCCGTGCCCGCGACCAGAAACCAGAGCCCAGTTCTCTAGAAGCATGCAGGCTGCCAACTCAAGGTCACACGCCGTAACTGCAGGGACATGCGCAGGAGACACAAGAAAAGATAGCGTGAGAATGGACGCGGCGTCGAAATGGTCTAATCTCAAGTGCCACCCCCCTCCCCCCCACCAATCCCATTCACGCGTAGCCATCGTTTGCTCTTTTTCATTTTCTCTGACGATAGCTTCTCGTGTGGAGCCGAATGCTCAGGACAATAAATTAATGGATCCGGTGCTCGACTCGTCTCCTTCCTTATCCCTGGAACGCACACTTTTGCATTCATTCGGTAACCAATGAATCGTCTTGGCGAGAATACGTGGCGACGAGTGAGTTTAATGCCAGTTGGGCAGTTGCCCAGCCTACTACAGCGTATGTAATCCACCAACAATGATACAGTAGGCTTATTGCCCAAACAGGATTTCCTAAACAGTTAACCTAGAATCCACCAAATAACTGCCACGCAAACTCAATTAGTAGAGTTTGTGTGCAGATTTGAATAATTTTTTTGGCCCGGTTGTCTAAAACCCGGCAGCCTCGGTGGAATGCAAGCCTACACAAGCCAGGGGAAGGCCTCAGTTCACTCAACACTCTAGCCGACTGAGCTAGATAACCCCTTTGGGAGTCGTTAGTTTAATCGCACTTGGTTTTGTATTAGGGCCGTGGCAGATCGTGAGTCCTTGGCTCAACTCGTAGGGCGTCCAGTTCTGACAGCAAGGAAATCCATATTTAAATGTAAGGTCTACTCAGCTTGAATTTGGTTAATGGATGACTGACGACGGTTAATAAACCTGGAGGTACCACGCGAAAACCCTTCCTACCTAACAATAATTCTTCCAGTCAAAGAGTTTTGGGGCAAAACGATAGAAATCACGACCCCTGCCTCCAAAAGTGTACAATTAACAGCCGCACACAGTGCCTTATAGAAATGGAATTGCACTTTCAAAGCCTGACTCAATGGCATGCCTTGATCCCTGCTGTACTTTTTCATGCGCTAGAGATGCAAAACGACTGCGGAGTACCCAATACAGTAGCAGTCTGCTACGCAGTCATGTTAGTTACTTTGTGGACATAAATTATACACATAGACTTTGTAGACTTAGAGCGCAGCATCTAATAACGGCCTAGGCGTGCTCCTGTGGGAGAGAGGAGGAGTAAAGTGTCCCCACTCCGCACGTAAAGCTTGCCTCCCGCGGCTGCTAGCAAGTGCACACGCACCAGTGTCCCCCCCCGAGTTCGGTTTGGTCAATCACCTCCCAGTGGCTGACTCACACATGACGGCATTGTAAACGCTATGATGACCCCCATGCTCTCACACTTTGGACACCAGCCCCCGCGAATGGTTGTGTACTTGCAAATCCCTCCAACCTATTTTCGGAATACATTATTCCTCCTATCTGGCCATTCACGCCTTCTCCTGCCCTAGGGAACCGGGCCTGAAGATCGCAGTGGCAAGAGGTTTACCCATTAACTTAACCCACTGTAATAAAGCTCTTAGGTCTGGATAGATTGTCGCGTTCAGCATCGATCGAATAAGACGAAGAAACATACAAGGCGAGTTCATGGACCAAATTTTGCTTGAACGAACATCTTCTCGAGGGATGGATGGAGAGCGGTGGCTGTTCTTTCTGTTATTCGATAAGGATGATGTGTATGGCCGCCTAACCAGGACACGGGAGCAGGGATATCTCACAATACATGACCAGGGCTTTTATTCAGGTAAAGCAGAGCCAACGGAATCCTTAGCCTCTCCTTCTGGCCTTCTTGAATACTCCTGGCCTAAAAGCATGCGACAGCTGTTCTGGCCTGCCGCTGATCAATAGTTCCTCACGCTGTAGAGCGGTCGTTATCGTTCGCTGTATGCATTTACGCATGACTCCAGGCCGTAGGCTCTGGGTGCATGGCCGCTCGCATCCCTAAAACCTCCCTCTTTTGAATGAGGAACTGCATATTTCTTCCTGCTTGGGTCAACGATGAGGTGTTTAAGCGGTCGGGTTTTTTCTATGACCCTTTCGGACACCTGGGTCCCACATCTTCCTCACGGGCCTCTTGACCCGATTAATAAAACATCCCCCGGGCAGCCATTGGGTGCTGGTGGTCCTCTCAGGGACACGCATAACTCGGCATCGTTCTTACCCATTTTCACGGCTCTTTGAGACAGCACGCTTTAGTCTGTTCGTGACCATTTGTCAGGCGTGACCTCAGGATGACAAGGGTGATGACTCACGTGCTGGGTTGCCCTGACAGCCTCTGCGCCTAATCCCGTGGGAGATTAGACTAAGGATTAAGATGAGAGTTAGAGTTAAAGTCAGGATTCGGTTTAAGGTTGAGATTAAGATCAGAGCTTGGGGTTAGGATCAGGATTATGTGAAGGGTTAAGGTTATGGCTAGTGTTAATTACAGGGTTGACAATTAGGGTAGGGCTAGAATTAGGAGTAAATTTACTGCCGACTTTTATGTTAAACTCCGTGTTGGGGTAGCATAGGTAAATAGGTTTAAATAGGTTTAAATAGTGCACCTCATATGCCCCTAGTCACAGCACCTTTCCCTACCGAAACGGTGGTTAAAGGAATTTTTATGTTGGGAAATAGGATAGGCAGTGAAGGGCATGTGTAGAAGTAAGTGCAAAGTGGAAGAATTTAGTTGAATCTATTTATTGCGGCCGCTGGAAGTAATTTGTTCCGCATGTAAATTGAAGGTGTGTGCGGTGCTTCGTGCCGCGGCCTATACTAATCTTACTTCAGAACAGTAGTTTGGACATCAGATAAGTTTGAGTAGATGGTCTCTTAATCAATATTCTATTTTTTCAGGAATTTGCAGAAACCTGCGTTATGATAATCGGGTTTTCCGCAATACGTTACACGATAATGCAGAATAGAGAAATCTACAGATATAAACCGACAACATTTCTAAATACAATAAAATAAAAATGCGTATAGCAGTTATTAAAATATATTCCACTGCCTACCCTAATTCCCCATCCATAAAACCCCTTTAACCACCGTTTCGGTAGGACAAAATGCTGGAACTAGGGATTTATGGGGTGCACTACTAAAAATTCTGTTACCGTTGGGGTTAAGGCACGGGACTAGTTACCTTTTGCTGACATTTATCGCAAAACTACCTTTTTAAAGGGGAAGGGTAAGGCTTCCTATTACCGTGTCCTGTTTTTGTGACTATGCTAGCCCTCCTTATTAATTATTCCGCTATTTCACCTGCGCCGTGGTGTAGCCGCGTCCTACGCACAAAGTTTGGCCTGCGTATGCGTTGATGATTGGCTTTGATACCTCCATGGCTGACTATTGGCAGGCTCGCGTGGCTCTTGTCCCCTTTGCGGCTACAGTAGTTGCACCTCGGCCGCCTCGCCGACTGACCAGTTGCGTGCAAATCTCTTTCGGCCTATCCGGCGAGTCACTGGAGCGTTGGCCCATGATGGTCACGTGACGTCCCTGACTGGCTCTTTTCGCCTTCGCGGGCGTTGGCTGTAAGCGCCGCCACCCCATTGGATTAAGGAAGCAACTCCTGGTTGTGCATTAGGGCTTAGTGCAAAGCATAGTGACCAGCAGGATATGCTGAAACGAGTTCCGACAAAGACAAGGCTGACTGGAATGGAGATTTCTGACTTATTAACCAACATCAGCCGGGTATTCTAATTCGGAACTCACTTCAGGATATATTTCTGGTCACTAAACGTCTGTATGCCAGGAAGCTACAGTGAGCTGCACTGAGCAGTTTTTGTAACCCGCCCGTAAGCAGCCTTCCTACGCTAATTAGTATGTCCAATTGAATCTGACAGGATAAGGGATGCCTGGCACGGTGGTAAAACATTGCATTCAATGAGCAAAGATCCAAGGTTCAAATTCCAGGTGCTTCAAGCTTCGTATTTGATAGGGCTGGCTGCTGACCGCTTATAAGCGCGAAACGGTCATTCCGGTTACCTTTTTTTCTGGCTCGCAATCTCTTGTGTGAAGGACTTGTCAGAAGCGACAGCAGGAATCATGGAACCATTCGGGATCGGTGTGACTCATAAGCCGGAGTCAAACATCAGACAGCAGATCATGAGGCTCAAAGGCCCGCTACCACTGACAGAACAATCAGCCCTGGCCTACAGCATATCATGCTGAAACTGCGATGCAAGTTATGGTGAAACGGGCAAATGCCTTGGCATACGGTTGCATGAGAATCAGCTGGCAATCAACC
Source organism: Ligula intestinalis (assembly GCA_036362985.1). Taxonomy (NCBI): domain Eukaryota; kingdom Metazoa; phylum Platyhelminthes; class Cestoda; order Diphyllobothriidea; family Diphyllobothriidae; genus Ligula; species Ligula intestinalis. Next base: position 13,652,103 of record JAYGXS010000002.1, on the reverse strand, counting down.
GCAAGGATAAGCTGTCTACGGTACAGCAGAAGAACCACATTTTAACATTTGATAAAACGAAGGTCGAGTCAATGAGAAAATGGCTAGACTTCTGCTGGAAAGTTGGTCTTTGACTAGCACACTTAAAGGAGCCATAGACCGTCATCCCGCTTATCGGGCGCTTCGCATACAGTTCAAGTTAGTTCGAACAAGGTCAGCAGGATGGCAAAAATCTCGCGCGTAGACTACAACTGAGTTCAGAAGAAAGTAGGGGAGGAGTTGGTCAGGGACCAAGTGACCAGCGTAGAAAGCTAACTCACCGCCGCGCCCACGAGATCGACATCAACCTACGCGGACAGCAACAACTGATCAGTGCCTCAGCCGACGAGGGCTAGGCTAGTAAGCAAGCTGACTTGTCAAAAATTACGACAGCCTCAAAGAGGACAAGGCAACGCGAGCCTCCAGCGGTCAATCTCATGTTCAATCAACAGCAAACGGGCAGGTCAAACTGCGCGCCTTGAGCACGCATATAATACCAGACAAGCAGTAAAGCTGAATCAGTTATGGCAGACAGGAACAATGACCACGGTACTCTGAGGATGGAACCGAGTGCGGTTCCGAAACTTCAGTGTAAGTACACTTCGGTCCATGTCGCCGTCCCTTCTTTTCCGTTTTCCTTGGGGGACGATGAAAACGATATATATGCATATAGTTGCTGTATTACGCAGTAGCAGAAACATCGGCGAAACATGTGTCTGGGCTTTTAGCTAGTATATATGTGGAATTACGGCATAATACCATTATCATACACGTATGAGACAGAGAAAAAGTGGTGCTCACTAGGTGTGTGTAGTCTTGGTACTCAAAGTCTGTCAGAACTATCAGCGGCTCCAAGAGGTCCGGTCGGTCGTCGCCGTGCATATCCAGCACCTTAAAGAGGGCCTTCAGGTACTCCGAGTGTGTGTGCACTGGCAGGGCATTCGGATCCATCGTCAGGGTCTCATTGCTTATAAAGGCATACAGCAGGAAGTAGCTGCCCTCATTGGCGTTCATACCCATCATCAGAGAGCCGGAAGGCTTGAGGAACTCCAACTCCCGGAAGGACTGACTCGAGGTATACGGCAGGAAGTGCCCATCAAGGACAGGCGGGAAGGGGATTGAGAGGTAGGCGTAGGGATCGTAGAGATTGTTCTGTGCATCTATGAAAGCCGAGGAGGGCTTTAGTTGGAGACAGGCGTGCAGGTCTTCTCCACTCCTTCCTCCACAGCCTACCAGATCGAGCAACCTGGGGGGGGGGGGGGGGGGGGGGGGAACACAGGTAACAACAAAACAGAACGGTGCAACAGGGGGTGGAGCAGAACGCACGTATACACTTATTTGTCAGAAAAAATCTTTCGTCAAGGCCTTTTACAAGAAGATAGAACGATACTCTACCGCAGTGGGTGGACTGAGTTAGTTTGCTCAACGAGAACTCGACTAATTTCGCGATGACAGAGTCCGTCTGCCCTTTAAGTTCGATATTCAATACTTTTAGCGTACGGTGGACGGCGCGAAGCGCAGCACACACCTTTCGATTTAAATTCGCCACAACTAACGTGAAGCCTTGAATGTGTTTTCTTCCAGTTGTTTGAAATTCTTCACGATAAAAAAAACCTTTAAAATGCCCGCCAGTATGTTGGACGGTCATGCTGCACGTTTATTGGCTCATTCATCCGCCTGGCGAATGCCCTTTTGTGCTATTTAGTTCAACCCGCCACCCAAACTACCTTGCTTAGATAACTGCACCCTCTTCCTCCGTCCACATGCGCACCCGAATCTAAGACCAACAAGACCTATCAAGTTTCAATCCTCTAAGTCGACAGTTGGACAGTCTGGTTTATTTTGTTGATCAGCAATGACCGTACGCAGTGAAAAAGACGTCACGAAATTGCATGTGACGTCATTACATTCTGCAAACTTCATTGTCTTGGCGGTGTTCGAGAGTTCGGATATCAAAGTACAGTGGAGTCCGGTTAATGTGGACACGGTTAATGTGGACAACCGTTTAATGTGGACAGTTGGCCAGGAACGGAATTTCTCCATAGTAAAATCCTCCGGTTAATCTGGACAGCCACCGCTTAATGTGGACAGCACCAAGCTGTCAACCGGTCGGTCGACCCACAGATTTTGTCAAAAATCCAGTCCAAATCGCCCGCGGCGGGGAAATCCCGCGTCCTGTTCGCCACAGTTGGGAGGTGCAGTTGTCGAAGGAGGCCGCCAATACGT
>JAYGXS010000002.1:13619810-13645797 GCA_036362985.1 Ligula intestinalis | reverse complement strand
ATCATCATCATCATCATCATCATCATCATCGTCATCATCGTCATCGTCATCGTCATCATCATCAATGTCTTGCCGTACATAGGTATCTGAGCACTCTGTACTCCCAGTCCCAGCACGCTACCTCACGTGTAAAGAAACGGAAATTGAGAGGTTGAAAACCGACCTGTCTCTAAAACAGAGGTGGATATCGTGTGAACCTTTAACTTTGAGTAGTGTATGAACTACCGTATACCTTGCTCCCCGTGAATGGAGGCATTTTTGCTGAAATTTTTGGATATTATCCTCAAATTTAAGTGTTTCTCTCTCTGTGGAAAGGCCGAAATTAAGTTCCTGATGACGCTTCTACATTTCTAGGATCACTAAAAACCAACTAGAGCAGTAACAGTTCCCTCGCGGACGCGGTTAGTGTCTTCTAAAATAATTTGATCACATTCTTTAGGATTTTCATAGCGATTTTCGACTAATCCCGTTATAGCTATCCCCTGCGAATAAATATCCTATGCCGCTTCTCTAACCGCACCAATAACGCCGTTATTGCCAGCAATTGGAAATTGCCGCAGGCATAAGTTAAGTTTATGCACTATTGCACCGCCGCGTCGCATCAAGGGCGGAAGCTGTCTTGTATTCCTCTGGCAAACTCAACCTAGAACGAAGCAATATACTGGAGATGAACAAGTCATAAATCATGTTAGTTAGCTCCTGTTTCCATCACAAGTACCTTTATCGCGTTCAACCCTTTCTGCTCTTCAACTTGCTCTCTCAGGAGGCTCTAAATGCTTTTTCAGCAATGCTGAACCAAGTGCAATCTTCATAACCTTTCGTAATATGTAAGGAAGAAAGAACTCACACATTCTTCCCTCTATGAGGCTCGATTCAACTGTCTACTACGTTATATTTTAATCTGGAAAGTGAAGGACTGTTGATGCTAAACTTTACATTTCTGGTCTATACAGAAGAAGTATAAGAGGCTGACAACAAATGCAAGACTAAGAGTGTTAGGAGGCGCCTAACAGGCAGATAGCATGCAGCAAGCAGCCGCGCTCACAGCAGGCTATCGATCGGCCTACACGAGGCGAACGCATACTGACAGTCAATCAATAAATAATTTAGCATTCAAGCTACCGTCAGCCGTCGACTCCCCGGCCAATCCTGTCACTAGCCAAACCATTACAGAAGCTGATTGGCTCGATGGACCTAGCTTACACTCGTTTGTTGCCCTAAATATTCTGTACCTTTCACACTCAAAGACTTCTGCTTTTGCCCACTTCTTGTAGTGTTCTTCTTTGGGGAACTCACACAACGCGTTATTAGGCGGCTTTAGCTACCGTTACAACAAAGAGCCCATTAACTAACTGACTTTGGTTTATGAAATTTCACAATGAACTCTTGCTGTCAGCAAAATTACAGATTCTTTCTCATATCCTCAATGGAATTTATCTGGCTAGTAGGATATGCAGATCGAAATATTTCAATGTATAGTATTAGTCTGAATCCCTTGAGAGCACCAGGTGCGCGGTTTGGTTGAAAACTTCTGAAATAGTAAGCGTTCTACTTGTAGTAGTCTGGTTTTATTTATTTCCCTTTATCTTAGATGTACCATTTCACGTCAGTTTTAATTAACAGCAGACTGGGAAGAAGAAGATTTGATCGCTGGGACGATACTTTTATTCGCTTGACGTTTCGGCATCGGTTGCGTATTCTTCATCACAGATGTGAACAGAAAGCAAGCGCAGACCCTTTTCTGTTATTGCTTTCTGCCTGTACCCATAAAGGCATTGGCACTCCCCTCTACCTCATCCACTTTCAATAAAAGCATGTTCATTTGTTCCCCTAGAACAACGAGTATGGATTTTGAGGGGAGCTTGTAGCATGGTCGCAAGCAATTACTGTGAATCTATCTGCCAACCTATTTGTATTCCCGCTTATCGACGTATCTTCATCTGGCAAACCCAACGTAGAACGCGGTAATATTGTGAAGATAAGCCAGCCAAAATCCGGTTAGTTAGCCCCTGTTTCCAGCACAAATACGCCTATATCGCGCTCAACCCTTTCTGCTCTTCAAATTGCTCTCTCAGGATGCATTGAAAGATTTTTCAGCAATGCCGAACCACGTGTAATCTCCATAACCTTTCGTAATAGGTAAGGAAGAAAGCACTTACACGTTCTTCCTTCTGTGAGCCTCGATTTACCTGTATACGCGATATTTTAACCTGAGAAATGAATTATTTTTATTCTTAACTTTACTTTTCCTGTCTATATAGAAGCTTGAAAATGAGCTCCAACTGTCGCTAATATTTTAAAATTATCTCCTATTCTCAATTGACTTTATTTCTCTAGTAGAATATTCATATCGCCATATCTCGACGTATATTATTGGCTTGAAGTCCTCAGGTGAAACAGATATGCACGGCTAGGTCAACAGTCGCATGAATGCCTGCATTTTTTAGCGCTTTCTCCATCCCTTCCACCCTTATTCCTGTCCGGCTTCAGCAAACCCTCATTTCCGTGTAATCAGCTGCCTATTATCAACCCCCAACCCCCTTCCCCTATTCCCAGGACTAATTTGCCTGTAATTATGAATGTAATTGCCCGCATGCTTACTATGTACCCTCTATCCCCCTCCTATATAAAGACAATGGTCCGATGAGAATCTATCGAGAGTCTACCTATGCCCGTCGACTACCCTTCTGACTCATCTAATGGGAATTTTCGCAAAGTTAAAACAGATATGCGTATTGTTTGAAATATTTTTCCACTTACTGTACTCTGGTCTTGCTTATTCTCTTTCATCTTAGATTAAGCCCGCCCCGGAGAAGAACCAACATATTTTGGTGGACAAGATAATGAGAGTTCCCAAGATTTTTTCTTGATTAAACAATATTAAGTTTATGCTAGCATTAAAAAAGCTGATATTTTCACAGAGTCATGCTGTCAAGCCCGTAAAATGCACAACAAAACTACAGACCGTCAAAACACTTCAGAATTTGATATTTACATGGTTAAACTAAATACACTCTCTGCATTTATATTCACCCAACGAAAAGTGCCCTATGCAGTAACTGCTGTATGGATTACGCAAATGATAAAACAGACTCCAAACATTTAATTTGATGCAAAACTGTAAATAGTCTAGAGGGGACAATCTGCTAGGTCATATTCCGATGAAGTTTAGAAAAACTGTTAAATTCCTTGATATTCACATAGAAAATTACCCTACTTTCACGAAATATTTCATTTCACTTACATGCTAAGCAACATCTCTCGGTTTAGCTTGATTAGAAAACTATCAACATGCAATGTCTTGGTAAGTGAAGCTTAAATCTTCGATGTTCTAGTTTTCAAAGAATCCATACTGTGAGTAGATATTTGAAGATCTTCTCAATTAAAAGAAAATGATTGAACTGATTTATTTTACTGCCACCACCCTGCCCCCCCCCCCCCCCGCCCAGTCGTAACCCAAAACGCGCATAAAGAGGTATGACCTGATCTGAACCATGCTTCAGGTGGTCATGAGGCACAACTGTTCTGCCTTAATACTCATAGCCTTGATGCGACTAGCTCGAGTCGAAGTGAACTTCTCTAGAATCTCACGACTGGGGCTCTCGACGCCTGGATCAGCCAATCACAGTCGCCGCATAGATGCCTTTTGTGGCCGGCGACGAATAGCAAGCTTGCACGCGTTCCCGGAGCAATCTGTCTGTCTAGCCGAAAACCGCAAGGCCGATCCAGCCAATGAACCTTCTCTCTCTGTCTACTAGCCTGACTGCTGTCAAACCAGCACTTCGACCCGACTGACTCTCTCGGCTGGTCGTATGCTCCCCAAGTCAAATCTCTTTCCATCTATTCTCCGTTCCTGCTTGGGCAGTCAACTTGCTCCCGTATTGGTGGATTCCATATGAGCGAAAAGTTGAGCGGGTATAATCGATCCAAGTGTGATTAAACTCGTGGCGTGAAGCCGGCGTTTTTAGCTTAGCGGTAGAGCATTAGCCTCCGGCAAAGGCTTTCTCTGATGCGCGGGTTCAAATCCCGCCAAACGCCTAGAGTTTTTAACACTTGGGTCAACTCAAATTAAGTAACAATGGTCTGAAGATCGCAGTTGCTGGCGTTTAACTCACTTAAGCCCCCGCGATAGGCTTAACAACTGACACCTGCGATGTCGAACCGTTTAAAATCGCTGATGAGTGCTGTGTGTTGATTCGGCCCAATAGAATCCTGCGTTGAGGCTGTTGCAAGGGCATGGACAGCGAAGACTAGTCAGCAATAGGTGCGTGAGAACCTACTGTGTAACAAACTTCCTTAGGATCAGATTACCCTGATTAGAAAACGAAAAAAAGAGTTTCGTTCGTTTCGGTTGAGGCCCCGTTAAAAGTATCCATAGTCTGACGATGAGCTGGGGAACTGGCCTCGAACATTTACATACTAAAAATTCAGGTTTCCCAAAGTAGCTTTCCTCTTATATGTATCGTATACACACAATATATACATTGGATAAGTGAAGTAAATTGCACTTCGAAACGATATGATGAAAAGAATGATCGTCGGAAATTACCGAGCAGGGAGCACTTGCTCGTCGTCAGACTCAATGAAAAGTGAGGGCTGGGTATGTCGCAGTAAATGTTTTGGGGCAGCAGTTACATCGAACGGGGATGGGGTTCGGGGGGAGGGGGATACGGTGACGTGAATCCTGCTGCGATAGGTGCTGCAGGTGAGGGGGGAGGTGTTAACGTGTCCGGGGGATGGAGGATCACTCCCTTGGGTATGATCACCGCTCCAGTTGGAATGGCACCGAGATGATCACCATGGCTAAAACGAGAGAATTCCTCGAAGCTTGGCATTCAAGTCCGATCAAAATCAACAGGCACGTGGATCTCGATTCACTTTACGCCGGTTTGCACGCATGGCCCATTAACTTGTGCCCAGCCTGAAACAACCACAATCTGTCGGTGCTCGGCCAAGGAGAAGTTTACTGATTCTGCATTGCCCCAGACACGTGGTCCACACCCCTGTTCTATGTAACATCTGCCCTCAAACCCTCCAGCGCGACAACCTCAGATCTCACTTTTCATTCTGTCTAACGACGTACAAGTGCTGGCTGCTGGAGAATTAACGTGTACCATTCGATTATCCGAAGATCTTCTTTCTTTTCATAATGCATAAGGTTAATTTTTACTTATTAACCTTCTAGGCAAGTCATGAAATAAAACGGTAATGACGATAAATCGAGCGATCCCTCAAGGGGGTTGAGGGACAAAAACAGGACTTACCCCAGAGTAGTTGAGGTAGAGGAAACCGAATGGTCCTAATCTGTAATTCACTGAAACCACAATTACATTCTGACGGGTAGAAAGGAAGCGCCCATCGTAGACGCTGAGGACAGAGGATCCAGTGGTAAACGAACCACCAAAGATCCACACCTGAAGAACACAGAATGATTACGAATTGAGGCAAATGTTCGCATCCCAGGTGTAGATAGAGAAGTAAAAGGCGTTGCGATCACCGGAATCATAATTTAATTCGTATGAGCTTTCGGGCTCCTTCTAGAGTCCTTCGTCAGAGATAAAAGGCGTACACTAAAGATAAGCAACAGTTATAGGATGCAGGGACCAATCAACCGTTATGAGGGGAGGAGAGAGAGCAGTCAACTGATAGTGCCATCGTTCCGGAGATGCCTGCGCAGCGCGATGTACGCCGGCGCCAGATTGATAAATCAATTGACCGAGTTCTCATCCGAGGCCCAGGCTTCAATCAATTCGCGGCCTGTTTTGTTGCCAGCCTGTGCGATTACCCTCGCCGCTGCGAAATTAAACTCATGACCGGTCTCGTAGGTATGGGCGGTCACTTGCGATGATGCGTCACCCAGTCGTACCACTTGCTTATGTTCGCGTATGCGCGAACCAAGCATGCACCCTGTCTGTCCTGTGTAGTTTCGGGGACAATTTTGACATGGTATGCGATACATGACGCCTGACTGCTCACTGAGATTTAAGCGGTCCTTGATTCGCATAATTCGGCTGCGCATGGCAGCCTTGGGACTGTGTTCAATTCCTACGCCTAGTCTCGCATCAATGCGTTTGGTCGCTTCCGAAACATCCTTGATGTATGGCAGCGCCTGCCATATTGTACGGGTTGGTCCTGGTTGGGTCCTCGGAGGGTGAGCACGTAGGCATCGGCTTATGAAAGCCTTCGGATAGCCATTCCACATAAACTGGTCACGGAGATGTCGGGCCTCACGTACCTTTTCTCCCGGATTACTGCAATGAGGCTGGATTCGCTTGAAGAGTGTTTTTACGCAGCTTCTTTTGTGAGCCACCGGAAGGTTGCTGTGGAAATTGAGAAGCTGTGTTGTGTCCGTCGCCTTCCTGTAGACCGTTGTTTCGATTTTGCCGTCAGAAGTTCGCATGACGAGTACATCGAGGAAGGGTAGCTGCTGATCCTTTTCTTCTTCCCTCGTGAATTGTATGTCTGGAAAGATGGAGTTGAGACGTTCATGCAAATTCTGCAGCATGTTCCTTTTGACGATAACAAACGTGTCGTCAACGTTACGGCGCCAAAAGACGGGGGGGGGGCTGTTGGCTGAAAGCAATCTTTTCCAGATCTTGTAGAACCAATTCTGCTAGTAAACCTGAGATTGGAGAGCCCATTGGAGTTCCTTTGATCTGCTCATATGGCTCTCCAGCAAAGGTGAAGTATGCCTTTTGGCAGAATTCGAACAGCCTCATGAGGTTTTCAGTTTTGAGCGAATTCTGGGTTTCGTCGTACAGCTCGTCAAGTTTCCTGCGTAAGACGTCTCATGCCAAATCCGGTGGAATAGATGTGAATAGTGATGTCACGCCAAAGGAAACCATCATTTCGTCCGATTGAATCCTTCGGCCATGGAGGTCTGCCAGGAATTGGGAGGCTGAACGAACTGCCTCAGAGCCTACTGAGGCATCAGAGTTTTCTTGGAGCAATTTTAGTTTTGAATACATCCATTTCGCCAAATTATAAGTGGGGCTGCCTTTTAGGGCAACGATTTGCCGCAATGGGACGTTCGGTTTATGCACTTTTGGCAGGCCATAGAAGCGAGCCAGTGCAGTATCTGTTGCTTTCAGTAGGTGCTGATCGTTCTGAGTGATCACATTTTGGCGTTTGAATTCGCCAAGTAATTTATTGAACCGATTTGCTACTGCCTTTGCTTCTGAGTTGTTTGCTGCTTTGTAGAAATCTCTGTCATCAAGTAGACTTTTGGCTTTCTTATTGTAGTCTTCACGGTTCATTACGACGGTTGATCGTCCCTTATCCGCTGGAATAATTATTATATGATCATCCGTTCGTAGTTCTTTAATAGCTTGTGACTCGCTCTTCGACACACATTGGGCTGGACGGTGTGTCATCAGCAAGGAGGTGACGCGTTGTCGAATGGAATGTTTCTCATCGTCCGTCGTTTGAGTCCTCACAGGCGTGGCTTTGTAGGGGTCGAGGTTGTGGTTGTACCCAGATCACTACAATCATTAGGTCGAAATCCCCAGGTTGAAGGTTAAAAGGCAAGAGTCACCAGAAGAAGTGGTTTATTGTATACAGAACTCCTAGTTGCAGTCCCATGTGGCAGGCAGGCCGGCAAGAAGCCCTTGTTGGATCCGGAACCCCGCTGGGTGGGCCTCAATCGCGGCGGCGAAGAGGAGAAGGAGGAGTCGGAGCAGCATAGTCAGGAGGGGCTGCTCTGTCATCAAAAAAACAGATTGAGAGGAGAAGAGATGGATCCATCATAGGGAGTTTTGGTGTAGCAGACCTTGGCCGCCCTGAGGGCGGGTGGGAACGCGGTCGAAGACGCGTCTGCTGTCCCACGTGGCAGTGGCCACTGGCGAAGCCAGGGCTGGTCCTGACTGCGTCCAGCCAGGCCTGAGAGTGTGGACAGTCTGAGATGTGGGGTGATGACAGTTGTTTTAGTAGGATTGTTTCGTCCCTTTACTTCTCCAACTGTATCCCGCAGTTACGCGTACGCCAAAACCAGTGATAACAACTATCAAGGTGGTACGGTACTATTAAGAGAAAATAGTACAAAATAAATACACAAACCTTAACAATGGATATTCCACGTCAAGAGCAAAGGGAATCCGTCAAAGGGGTATGGGTCCGGTTTCATAGGATCCCAGGAGTCGGTTCCTGGGGGCTCCCATTGGTCTGAATGCACTAGTCCAAGGGTGGGGTGGGTGGACAGACTCGAACAGAGACAATGTTTAGTTGGCAAAGCGGGGGATGCAAGCGCTTGACAGGCAGTTGTGGTGGGGTGACTTGACGAGTGGGTCTCGGATCAGCCGCGGGCACTGGGTCAAAAGGGGGGAACAGACGTCTGGGTCGACACCGCCGTCAAGCTGGTCGTAATGTGACCGGGGGAGGGCAGTATTCAGTCATGGGTAGACAGCATTCCAGGGGGGGAGTGGTAGCCTTCGGAAGCCGATAAACAATCATTTTTGGACGGGAGTCTCGTAGGAGAATAGGCGTGGAGAATTTCAAACTTGTTCAGCCGGAAATAACAAGGATTATGAAGCTAGTTCAAGTGGTCTGTGAGTTGAGCGTTCCAATTACCCGGGGGGCGGGTCGCCCGCAAAGGCCCCCTGCTGTGTGGCCGCGGCTTCCCGTGTTCGAATGGCACTTACAAAAGCGCGACTAGCTGTGCGTGCGTATACGTGCGTGTGCATTTATGCAAGTGTGGAACTGAATAAGTTGAGGTCAACTGTCCGGACTGCAGGAACGCTGAAGAGGAGGGGAGCGTCGACTCAGCTGTTATCGGTTAGCCAGAAGCAGCTGCGAGGTCAAGCCTCGGGGGCGCCAGTAAATCGACAGGGTCAGCATCGGAGATGTTAAAACAAGCTTCATGCTGGAGCACTCGTAATTGTTGTTCCGTTAGTTGCTTATAGGAGAGGTTGTGTATCAATTTTGAGCTTCCCGTGTCGCATGATTGTAACTTATTCCGCTTCTGATCCAGGATTAATCGCTTCTTGGCTTGTCTGAAATGTGCCAGAGCAGCGATTGTTTGAGCAAGGTCTTCAGTAATGGGATCACCGAGAACACGTGCACAGAATGATTAGAGTGGATAATGGGTGTCCAGGCGACGGTCTGCTCTCGTCTTCCGAGGAGGCAAAGAAGGCAGTCTAAATGAAACTTCATCGCAGGGAGGAAGTTGTAATTTGGGATACACTCCCCGTAGACTAACCATGCCCTATTGTATTGCTTAATAAATTACACATGTAATTACAACCAGTGAAATTCCTATGCATGATGTTCTAGTGTACTACCAAATATATGATCATGAAAATAGACACAGAAACTTTAAGGTATAAGCTACAGTAGTCGGAATTGTTTATGACTGCAGTGTCCATGCGTACTCTAGTGTTATGTTTCGCAACTTCCTTCAAAAATGGCTCCTTGTTACGTCAGTCTTCTTTAACACATAGAAAGCTGCAAATTGGGGAATGATTCACTTACCATAACTGGAAGTTTCTTGTCTTTTTCACATCGCTGCTCTTCTGGTAAGATGGGGACCCAAATGTTCAGAAAGAGGCAGTCCTCCGATAGGGGTGTGTTTGGCTGCCACATTTTAGCTCCTGGAGAGGTCTAAAAGGGAAGGGACACTTTGGATGTGGCAATTCGGCGCAAAAAAACTATATTATAGGCAAATAGTATTGCCGGCGAAGACAACGCAGACTGGAATGGCTATTTCTGGCTTTTAAGCCGGCATCAGCCAGCCATTCCCAACCCAAGGTGGTGCACCATCCGAGGCTCGGACCTGCGACCTGTGGATGAGAGTCTTATGCTCTAATCTACTGAGTCACGGGCTCTTTGTCTTGCCAATTTAGATCGGAAGATATTGACAGTCGTTGATGAACATTCACTGATCGCTGAAGAAACTCACCTGTCCCGCTCTGTCCTGCCGTGCGTCTCATTTTACGGGCCCTGACAGCAGCCATAGCCGCTAGTAGTCCAGATAGGTAGTAATGTCGGATAGTATGGCTGGCTGACGACAGCTAAAAAGCCAGAAATGGCCATTCCATTCTCCCGTGTTTTGGCCGGCAATAAAATCCGAATAATATACTAGCCGCTGTGCTGCTGCTGCTGCCAGGACCCGAGAAATGATACTCAATCCAGAGCTGGACGAGTAAGTTCCGTTAGCAATCGGTGAACTTTTATCAATTAGAGTCAAACCATATAATCTTATTCAAAAAGTGTAATGTCCTTATACTCGCCAAATTATTGGGATAATAAATATCGTTCCGTTAAATGCAACTAAAAATTCTACAGATTTCCTTATGTCCATCTTCCTAAGTCTACTGTAATGGGCATTAGACGATCAGGGGCCCCCCGACCTGGTAGAACATTTTTTCCAATACAAGTGTAGGATAAGTGTCTCCAAGTGGAACAGAGATTAATGCAGGATTACATTTCAATTTACATTGCAAAGGTGTTTGTTGAAGTCGCTGTAACTAAGGTGCAACTAAACGTTGAGCAATCTGTGATCTAGCAGAGTGAATAGGCGTACCGGAAAAAAACGGAAGCAAGAATGAGTATTTATGAGTTATTCGAAGATATCTGCAAGCTATGCCTCAACACCTGCTGTCGGAGACCCCGATAATGGACGCAAAATTATTTGGATCGCTCTCTGTAACGCTAAACTAACTCATTTATTGGTAATATTCCAGGTAAAGGCGAGCGATGTTTACTTTTCCAGCATGCTTGAATTGGGGGCGTTTCGTTCTGGTTTTGAGGTTTATTTTTTCTCCTCTAGGCGTCAGATAGCGAATACTTCCAAAATAGGACGTCAGTATTTTATCCAGATATGGCATTGTTTTTAGTTAACTGCTTTTGCAATACTCTCATTTGTCTGACAACGAGTTGGGGAACCAGACTAGAATATTCTCACAATCAGCATTATTCTTTCCTAAATGACTTTATCGTTTACAATATTTATCGCTTGGGATGACGTTATTTCAAGCATTATCATTATTTGTATTCCGTTAGTTAATCCCCTTGGTCGTTTACGGAAAAGGCTTGTGGTCGAGTTGCCACAAAATGCGCTTTCCCAGGTGCTAAGATAATTTTGCAGTAAGTTGCGATATCACTTTTCCTTTATATTTCCCTGACGGGGAGCATCCTGAAGGAAATTTTGGCGATATTTTTTGTTTTTTCTATTTTAGTTTTTTGGTTTTTATGATGTACGCTGCTAAAATGCGGAATCTCTCTTTGGAATGAATTAAACTCGCCGACCGCGGGATTCCCGTCGTGGCATTCTGTCGCCTGAGCTACCAGGAATTGTTATGGCACGGATAAACTATCTGAGAATCATGATTGTTAGCTAGATATTCGTTTTTCAGATGTAATAACTTTCAGGGAATCAACTCATCGATCTGGTACAAATAATGCGCTGCTTCGTATATATTGAACATAATGGACTTTATGAAAAAACGATTAAAAGCACGGAGAATCGTGAAGTATTCGCGGAGAATTTCAGGGACGAGCTGAAAGTATGTGTACCACGGATAATTCTAAAGAAATCTGACGAATTAAAGGTTCTTTTGCCATACACTAAATGGTATATATTTCCATTAAGTGATCAAAATTACAGTGATTTTTCATGTTTTCGGAAACTGTGGCTTTTTTCTAAAAAAAGGGTTGGTAGTTCTCACCTAATTGAATCGTACTTTTAATATTCACGTTGCGTTGTTCACGATTATTTCATGGTTGTTGCACACACGCTCAAGTGCGTGTTTGCGAGTGATTTTCAGCCTTTCGCAAATTTCGTAATTTTGCATGAAATAAGTCATCTACTAGAGTTCAGTGACGGATCATAGCATGAAAGTGCAGCCCCCAGTAAAACACAAGCAACTGCCCATTACCGGAGACGGATGTGTTGAGTAGGAATTGCGTCCTGCTCAAGCCAATCAATAAATACTCGTTGGGACCCAAAACCGGTGACCATCCTGATAATTTCCTGCTCCTTAATGAATGAATGAAAACGTTCGCGTTCCAGGTATTTGCATGAATGAGGAAGAAGGGTCAATCACCGGATTAATTTTTTTATTATCGTGAGCTTTCGGGCTCTTGTGGGTGTCTATCGTCAAGCAAGCGTCCACGAAAAACAAGCAACAGGAGCCAATCGATCGTCATGTTGGGGGGGGGGTCTCATTAATAACCATTGTCGGCCGTAAGGATATGCCTGCGGAGCTGCGACGATAAACGCCCACGCCGGCAGTAAGACAGGCCGAGAATTGATTGAAGCCTGGGCCTCGGATGAGAATTCTGTCAATTGATCTATCGATTCGGCGCCGGCATACATCGCTCTCTGCAGGAATATTCGCAAGGCCGCCAATGGTGATAAAGGAGTTCCCACCCCCTCCCCCCTCGCGTAACGGTTGATTAGATATTGCTCAATATAACTGTTGCTTGTTTCTCGTGGGCGCTCTTATCTCTGATGATCGACTCCCGCAAGAGCCCGAAAGCTCAGGACAATAAACAAATTGATCCGGTGCTCGACAACCCTTCTTCCTTCTCCTTTAATTTTGTTGACGACAGACTTCAAGGCAAATCACAGACACTAAGATAGACTTAGTCGGCACCTGAAACATTGTGTCGATGACCTGGTAGCAGGCGTCCGGTTTCTGCACAGCATTGAATACTTTGTCCGGTTCCGGGTCTGGGGCCACAGGCTTGCGGAATCGTAAGTAACCGACCGGCGGTTGGGCATAGCGAATGCCTAAGAAGGGGAAAACAGAAAGTTTAGGCAAGCTGAAATATGGCAGTTTTCAAACGGTAGAAATTAACATGTGAATAAGGATATACCTTTTATTGGAAGGACAAGAAGTGAGACCAATCAATGAAAGTCATAGACTGCTATTAAACTGCATAAAATAGTGGTTGTTACCCGGAAGACCAGCGTCGAAAGTGCATGTGACAACACAAGTCATTTTACTTGTCAAGTCAGACTTTAGGCATGCATGTAAGCTTATATGAGACAGCGAGACTCGGGGTTCAGATGGATGAGCGAAGATGGAGAGAAAGAACTTGAGACATTACTACGACATTACGACATCTTCGGGACCGACTGGCCAGGAATGGATACCCGAACAGCTTCATCCACCGCTGCCTCCAAACGCGCCCACGGGGAACAAACAAAAGGGGACCACAAACGCTCTGGCACCCTTTACCGTACATTAAAAACATGTCAGAAGCGACCGAGCGCATCGCCGCAGAGCTCGATGTGGGCATTGCTCATCGCTCGATAGGTACTATGCGTACACGAATCATGCAAATCAAAGACCCGCTGGATGTAGGTGAACAGTCTGGCGTCATTTATCAGGTGCCATGTCGCGACTGCTCTTGCCATTATACAGGACAGACCGGGCGACGACTTAGCTCGCGAATAACAGAGCACAAACGGGCAGTGCGGAAAGGTGACCAACAGTCCCAGATCGCTACCCACACTCTGGAAGAAGGCCACGAATTCGACTTCTCGAAAACACGGATAACGGTACGAGCCAGTAATAAGACGGGAAGCGAACTGCTGGAGGCCTGGGTGTCAGATCCTAACCCCATGAACAGGCATGTGGATATACCGCCCTGTTATTTTGCCATCCATGCCCGTGACCAGAAACCAGGGCCCAGCTCCTCTACAAGCATGCAGGCAACCACGTCAAGGTCACACGCCGTTACTTCGGGGACGCCCGTCGGAGACACGATAAGATAGCGTGAGAATGGACTTGGCGTGGACATGGACCAATCAATAACTGCCACAACTGCCCCCCTCGCCTATAAACCCCATTTGTGCACAGCTGATGTTTGCTGCTCTCATTTACTCTGACGATGGCTTCTCGTGTGGAACAGAAAGCTCAGAATAAAACTATTGTTCGAGAGATCGCGTCTTCCTCTTCTTAGCATTACTAAATATCGCCTATTTAACCTTCCAGTTAAATACTGCCCGATATAGGCTTCATCTACATACTAGTTTCCGATATAATACGAACACGCACATGAAGTACTTTAGCTTGCTTACTAGTACTATCACTTCGAGTAGAGGCATAGCACTCCTAAGGGTAGTATCCTGGAAAATGGTAAATGCCACTTTATTACGACCTAAATGCATGGTAGATCTTCAACTATTGTTAAATAGACGTTTCTTTAACCTTTCAGCTTACTGAAATCCCCATATAAGTTGCATTTGCATACTAGGTTAGAAATTCCTACATGCACGTGGAGGCCGCACTGTAGCTTGCCAATTACCCGCTTTAGCCAGTATGATAACGAGAACTAGCACTTCTAGCATAGGCACAGCAGTTTTTACAGTAGTATCCTAGCCCTAGTAGTTTAAACTCTATTTAACAACCACGGCAAGCATTGATGTATTTCGAGCCTCAAACACTTACCTTACTCGGAATAACAAAATCCAGGTCCCCACTCCTACTTGAGATCAAGGGAGCAGGGGGCCGAGATTTGACGCCAAGCAGTGTCATCTCTGACCAAATATTAGCCTCAGTTATAGTAGCTGCACTACAATCACTCATATGTACCGCTAGAAGCAGCAGTATAAACAGTAGTTGTAGTAGTAGAAATACAAGATGTGGGCTTTTCGAATCTTTCTGGGCACATACTATAGGTGAGTGGGGATAGATGGTGCAGTAGTACCAGCAAAAAATGCTACTGCCACTTGAGACTAAGGAAGACGGTGTTTCTGGCCTGCATTGGAGAAAGCAGCTTACGCCCGATTCCTGCTCGGTCATCTTCACTTTGGTCTTATCACCGATTCAAGCGGCGAGAGGGTTAAGATTGGGGTAGAGGATTAATAGTCTACTTTCACTATACCTAACTACAGTCAATGTCCCTGCTCTTGGGCATATGGTGGACATCATCGATTGCGATGGTCGAACTAACACGCACACACAACAAACTCATGGCGTAAGGCTGCACCCCAGCTCCTTCCACGTGCAGCGCCTATGCAACATGCGTTATGCGATGCTGAGACTATCGCGGTTTACTGTAGCCGAGAAGGTGGCCAGCCGACGCATTTACCACCAGAAGCACCATCAACGCAGTGTGTGTGTAGTGGCCGATGAGTGGACTGAAAGTCAGGTGGCAACGGTTCCTTCTGCTCCCCCTGGTGGTGTAGATCTTGGTGTATGTGTGTGTCAGAGGGGCCAAGTCGTGCTGTGGCGCGCGCAGACGGGTTCGAAAATGACCCTGCACGCGATCTCGCCCTTCGTCAGTTTGTTGTAATCAGTCTTGGCACCGGACACAGGTGTGTGGGCAGAAGAGAGAGAGATAGAGAGAGAGTGCGGTAGATGCATCACAAGTCTACTATCACTGAAAGCTAATAAACGCGCCAGTCACTACGTTTGTCTTCAACTAGCTGAAGAAGCACGCGATGGACAGCGTCGAAACCGACAATCTAACTGTCAGATTGGTTAGGATGGCGGGAAAGTGCGACTGGATAATTGACTGCAAGGTTGGGACAGGCACACATGCACTTTTGCCCTGTGCATTCTAACGTGGCAGGCAGGCGGTAAATGTGATTGGTTCAGAGTAAGCAACCAATCGTGGCCGGCTTTCTGCACACTCGACTGGCGAATGCGACAAAATGAAGTTGCAGAAGAAAGGACCGAAAGGATTCAAAAATATATCTTTCTGACCACAAGAAGAGCTTTAACGCATAAGAACTATACAAAAAGATTTTCAGTTTGAACGTATTATTTAATCCATACATATAGACGGTATTTGCACTCAGTGCATTGCATGGCCGCATGTTATGCGGGCCTATCAAAAGCATTGGAACCATTTTCCCCACCAGCCTGCCCACTCATTATTTGTTCGAAGCAAGAATGATGTCCACTCGTGCTCGGTTAGTTTTGAGTTGAAAATCTTTCGACTATCAGTGGTAAATTACTTGCTCAAAAGGGTACGATGATGAGACACCATGAGCAGTTTGAACACCACTGGTTCGTAACTCAGCAACGGGAGAGAAACGCTGGGGGGGGGGGGCGACGAACCGACATTCTGGGTTTAGAAGGGGCCCTCGTTGTCTACTACTTTTCTGTTATTTTTTCAGCCTTGTTTAAAGACTCGTTGGTTTTTCAAAGTAACATCTGGCGCGGCTTTCGAATTTGAGCCACCCATTTTTTTGCTCTCCATTCACGGGGGAATTTATAATCCTATACCATCCATTCTAATCCTCTGCTTTGTTTGTCTGCATTTGTGATCGTGAGGTCATATCTACAGTACACTGCTACCTTTTCAAATGCACGAAAACAAGTTATTTTATCTACAACCTATCACCATCCCAATATTTGTCAAATGCGGCCAATCTGTCGCATATGCAATTCACGAACAACAACAGCAACATCGACAATTTTCTGTAGGATGACAACACGAAGAGAAAAGCGTGTGAAGAAGCGGAAATTGAGAAGTTGAAAGCCGATTTGTCTCCATAGTGGATGTGAATGTCGTGAAAAACTTGACTTTTGAGTATAACATGACCTTTTACCTTTGTCCTTTAAAAATGATCCTTTATTTACCTTACCATTTGCTTTCCGTGATTGGAGCCATTTTTGCTGAAAATTTAGGTTTGTAAAATCCACAATATAGCATTCTTCTTCTTCAACCAACTGTAACAAACAACTGAATCTCACCTGCGTCGCCACTTGTTATAGCCCAGTTTATTCGGACCCGACTAATAAGCAGAAGAAGCCGAGAGCGGTTCTGATAGGAAGGCTTTATTCCAGACGGTACAGAGACAACGGAATGAATTAGCGTTTTCAGTATAGCCTTTTATAAGGTGCTGGTCCTTCTAGACTGTTCCTGGCCTATCGGACGAGAGGGGTAGTTCTGGCGTGGTTTCCCACGCTACGGGACGCCTGGAACAATGCAGTGCACGCGGGGGCGGGCGTCACGTGAGCTCTCGGCGCGCGCAAACGGCTTGCGGCCGTGACTCAGATAGCGTGCACTTCTCGCCCCCATAACACCGCCGAATGCTCCCTTCAGCTGCCCGTGTCTCCTATGCTTTTTAGCTGATATTACAATACAGCGATACTTTACAGCGGTCAAGCTATTCGCTGATCACATTCTTAATGAAGTTACACATCCACTTCACTCTGAATTAATGGCTGCAAAGTCTTCCCGTTCTATGCGCCGAAGCTTCCGACATATGGCTTGCCGTACATCGGCATATCAGCACTCTGTACTGCCATTCCTAACACGCCACCTCACGTGTCAATAAACGGAAATCCAGAAGCTGTGATTGGACCTACCTCCATAATATATGTGGATTTTATGTAAACCTCTAGATTTTTGAGTATTTTGTTACGTTATCTCTTGGTCTCCGCGGATGGAATCATTTTTTGCTGAAAATTTTGGATGCCACATTCAAAATGAAGCGTTTTTTCCTCTATTTCTCTGTATTTCTCTGATTGGTAACAGGAATGATAACTATTCTCGGGTCATAACCCTACAAAATAACAAAACCTTTACCAGACTCCGACCCGAACAGCTGGATCGGAACCTCTGGGAAGGGCCAAAAGCCTGTATATTGCCTTGCAAGTGTGCTTGCTGGGTGGTCGGCAATATCCCCTACTAGCAACCCATAGAGTTTGCGTCTAAGTCTTCGAGTATACAAGCTAATAAACAGCAAAACTTGATAAAATGAACCCGTCCTCGAAGGTGGGGTCATCCTCATCGGCGTAGAGGGGGAGCTTGACTGTCAGCCGACCGAAAATAAACTAGACAGGGCCATATTAGTCGCCCCCTCCACCTTTATTTGGCAATAAGTCTAACGTGTCGGTTGTGACTGCTTGCAAAACCTTCAAGGTTCTAAGATATAAGTGAGATTACCCTGACCCCCGAACTAGGCTAAATGGGTTCTATCAACTTCTAGACAGCGGGAATACGATTGACACAGACATTTTAACCCTGTGTCTACACAAAAGACAATTTGAGCACCAGAAAACGGTTGAAAAGAAGGAGACGCGATTGCTGGAACAGTAAATTTATTTACCGTATTAATGTTCGACTTCGTCATGAGGGAAAGCATTAGATGCGGGTAATGCATGCATAATGTGTTGTAATATTGATAGGATGCATTCACTTTTCTATCGCACAAAAATCCAAATTAAGGTCCCTTAGTTTTCATTTAAGATGGTTGCCCCTTTGTGTGCTAATTGCTAAATGGTAATCGTTAAATGTCTAAGTAAATATCACATCAACATCCAATATGGACTGGCATTTGACACAGTCCTTTTCCCTAGGTAACTCGTGACGTCCATTTGCACAAATAATTAGCGCTCTTCTCGTCTGAAGTCGAATGCTAACTGCTCAGACAACAGTTGTATGACGTAATTGATTCAGCATGTTTTCAACGGACACGCGTTATTAGGATGTTGACCTATAATAAGGGATTGGCACCTCATATACACCTAGTCCCAGAATTTGTCCTGGGGAAACGGCGGTTATAGGGGTTTTATGAGTGGGGAATTGGGATAGGCGAGTGGACCATACTTTAATAACTGCTATGTGCCTTTTTATTTTATTGCATTTAGAAATTTTGTTAATTTATATCTGTAGATTTTTCTACTCTGAATTATCGTTGCGAAAAATCCGATTATCAAAATGCAGGTTTCTTGAACTTCCTGAAAATATAAAAATGGCGGTTATGAGGTCATCTACTTCAACTTACCTAGGGCCCATCTTACCGCTCTGGAGTTAGATTAATATAGGTCGCGCAGCGAAGCGCCGCGCACACCTCCAATCTACATGCGGAACAACTTATTTCAGCGGCCGCGGGAAAATAAGTTCAGCTAAATATTTTGCACTTTGCACTTACTTCTATAAATTTCCTTCCCTGCCTTTCCTAATTCGCCACCCATAAAATGCCTATAACCACAGTTTCCGTAGGACAAAATGTTGGGACTAGGGGTATATGAGGTGCACTACTTAAACTACCTTTGCCAAATGCTTTATGATTTTTAAAAATTAATCGATAAAGGACGGGAACGTTAAGTCAACATATGGGGAGTAGTGGATGGGAAAGTTAACGAAAAACACGTGGAAAATTAAATAAAATGGCCAATCACCAGGGCAGATGGAGGTTGACGAAATGATCAAGCTGCTTGCATAGGTCAAGTTTCTCCCACCGTATGGATGCAGCTTCTAAATAGCGCAGGATTCGGTTTGTTAGGGCCCGAACAAAGACACTATTAAACTTTAAAGCTTACGTGAAGGCCAAGTGGGTTTTATGCAACAAATACACGAAAATATAAACTACATGATTTACAAGGTGCTACAGTCATACCATAGTAGATATCCACTTGCGTCTGACGTGACCCCGGCCAGATAACTGTTTCGCGTTGACCACAAAAGGTCCCGACCGGTGTTCTCGTGTAAGGACTATTCGGGGGACATTCATGCTGCTTTAAATCCGGCAGGGGTGTTGGCGTGGTCAAGCCACTGGCAGTTAACACAAGTCCCAGCGCAACCCATAGCGAGTGCCCCAACGACATTTCCAGCTGACTATGTTTCCAAGGTTTTGTTACAATAAGACCTGGATTCTGGGCGGTCGAGCTGAACCATGTACCGCTTCGGCGCGAACTAGTGCGCAGACCGTTGGCTGACAGGTCGACGCTTATGCACCGCGTGCGTGTGTGTCCGTCGTCCCTGCGCGCTGATTGGTGGCCTCGAGAGACATGGGCTGCTGCTGCAGTGGGACAATGCTGCCATGTATCAGTCGTCTCTTATCGCCTACCCCCCTCCTCCGCGTGTCTCGAGTTAGTGGCCGGCGCTAACTTTAGTCCTGCCATAATTCTGCCCAAATACGGCCACGCAATAAGATATTCACTACTGGCAGCTCATGGCAACGTCTAGCGTGCGCGCTTAATGGTGGGATTGCAGAGTGGTGGATTACTACTGATAGCGACAGTTCCCCCGTCGATTTCGACGATGGGCACAACGCGCTCCAACAAGCCGCAGCAAACGCTGAAGCAAGCCGCAACATACACAGAGGCAAACTGGGCAAGCAACACGAAAGCGACAGCAAGCGGGAGCAACGCAGAGAACTGGCACGAGAGAAAACAGGAGTTTAGGCAGACGCGCGCAGAAGCTACCCACTCGCTCGCCACTCCCACCTCCGTATCCGGTGTAAAGATAAAGTCAATAAGACCGGGGATTAGGGAGAGTGTAGATGGCTGGCGTGATAAACACTCAGCACGCGCACACTTGACACAGCCATCTCGCTAGGTATGCCCCCGACTGCGCGGGAGCGCCATAAAGGCCACATTAAGAGAGAGCCATTGCAGCCTGACTCTCAGTCCTCCATCTCCTCTCATAGGCACACACAAACACTCGCGTACAGGAGGAGCAGCAACGTAGGGGGCCAGAGTTTTCCCGTCAGTTGGCAGACCCTCCAAGCCACGGCTTTTAGCGCACCGTGATAGATTCAGACGCATTCAGATTTATTATAGTGAGGGAAGAATCACGCCGAGGTCGACCTCACTTTCTCCCCCACCGCATAGTGACCGCCTAGCTTTTCGGGCACCCGCAGTGGGGCCTGAAACCCAGTGGGAGCGCGAGCGCAGCCACCAACAGGGAATCAGAAGTGAGAGAAAGTGCCAGCGCCTTCCAGGCCGCAGGGACCGCGGTTGGCTGAGGACTGGCGTTGCATGTGCATACAGACCATTAGATCTCAAAAGAGTGAGAGCAGCCCTGCATGAAGCCTGGGCCAACGCCCTCCTGAGAGGGGTAACCAGTCAGTCAACGACTAAAAGGCACTACCCATGCTCCGTTGTCGGTTGGCATCCGTGGGCGGGGCTGAAAGGAGAGAGAGACAGCTGGTGAACTTCGCAATGTGGATGGGCAGAAGAAGAAAGGAGAGAAAAGGAAAAGGGAAGGGGAGAGAGAGAAGTGCAAGAAACGAGAGGAAATCGAGGTAGATAACAAACATAAGCAGGGAAGGGGTAAGAAGGCAGGAGAGGGAAGAAAGAAGAAAAGTGAGAAGTGAGAGCAGAGCCAAACGAACAAGTGAGAAGAGAGAGAGAGAGAGAACAGAAACAGGTAGAACAGGAACAAGAACGCAGCTTACCTTTCATCGGGGTTGTCGGGGACAGCCTGACGCGACTGCAGCGACTGTGGTGCTGGCTAATAGTGTTTGTTTTACTATTAACAGAAGGACTAGCCTTGCTGCATAGGAAAGGGGATCACATTTCGCAGGACTAAGGTTGTTTGAGACCTGGTGCAGGTTAGGTTTGGTAGGGAGTATCAGTGAGGATAAGGCTATACCCCATACTTGTTATTGGTAGTTCACGATACAGCACGACAAGGCAGCTTAGTTAGTTGAAGCCCCTGCGTTGATTAGCCGGTTGCTGCCAGCTGGCTCTGTCGGTCTTCTGATTACTGTGGACCGAAGGCCGTGCACAGCCACCACGTACTCCCCCTCCCCTTGACTCAGGCAGCAAAAGTTGCACCTTCGAGTTAAGTTGGCGTGAGAACAGCGATTGACATGAACTACTACCCGGACGGTCTTGCGACGAGCGCAGCATGGATTTCGATCAGTTCTCCCCCTAGGAATTACGTTAGTAGAGTAAGCCTGACTGGCGAGAGCGACGATCAACCTCCCCCCTGCCCTCTGCGCACCCAGCCATGCCGGCATTTTAGGCAAGGTAACAACGTTAGAGGTGCGAAATGGGGGGGGAGGGGAGGGTGAAGACTGATAAATTAATCCACCAGAGTGGTGACTGTGATAGGCGTGATGCGAATGCAATGATATAAATGACGCTTAAGATCACACCCTGAATTGCCTCTGAGAACAGGAATGTTTGGACAGGGCTGAAGGTGCAAATGAATGCACTGCAGGTCCTAGAGAAGACTGTGAGTAAGAACGAATAAGCGTGAGAAGAGCTGGGACTAAGCTGCTACTGACGTTAAAGGATTCCAGTGCTGATGAGGCTAGTAGAAGAACCATGCTTAATGATACTAGCAGCAGTAATAATAGTAGTGGGGCAAGAGACATCTTACATAAGGCAGTAAGGCAAAAATAAGAGGAAGGTTCGGCTTACCTCAGGAGCACTTTCCTGGGGTTCCCGAAAAACTTAACGAGGCGGTTAGTGAGAAGGGTTATGGCTGGTGGTGGGCATGTGTGAGGTGCCGGATGTGTCGACATCACGGTCAATGCCACTGTCGTGAATGCGCATGTGACCTAGTAGGCCCATGCGATGAGCGAATGATCGGGGGCAGTGTGGGCAGTGAAGGCGGCGGTCTCGCCTGTGTTTTGGGGCTCCAGGCACTAGTTCACCAGTCTCTGTGCGATGGATTCGCAAGTGACCAACTAGGCCGATGCGTGAGGTGAATATGCGATTGTAGCGAGGGCATATCAGGCCCTCAGAACTGGTGGAGGGATCAGGTGTGGGTATGCGAGTGGTGGCGGGCGGTGATGTGTCAGAAGGGGTGTAGGAAATTGCACGTGGGTTGGATTCAGTGGACGAGGGCAACGAGGCATCTCTTGCGTCGATTATTGCCATCGAGGTGGAGGGTAGAGTAGGGTCTGGTGGAGTGGTTGTTGCAGTAGACGTGGATGCTGTCGGAGGGTTGCATGGCTTCCGGAGGTGACCGACTAAGCCAATGCGTGCACGGAAGTTGCGTTGACAACGCGGACACGTTGGAAGGGCTTGGGTGGTGGCAGCGTGCGTCCCTGGATTGTGAAACTTGCGTGCCGTCCGTTTTGCCTTGGCGGCGGCGATCCGACTAGCTTCATAGATTGTGGCGCCCGTTTTGACCGCTCTTCGCCACGCGGTTCGGTCCAGAGCAAGCTCCTCCCAGTTCAGCGTGTTGATTTGGAGACGCTTCAGGGAGTTCTTCAGGGTGTCCTTGTAACGTCTCTTCTGTCCTCCTTTACGACAAGTACCTACGGCGACATCGCCATAGAACAGTCGTTTCGGTAGCCGTTCATCATTCATACGTACCACGTGTCCGCTCCAGCGCAGTTGTATCTGCCTGAGCATGGCCTGGATGCTGAGAATTCCTGTTCTCTCCAGGATCTCCGTGTCCGGAATCCTCTCCTACCACTTCACCTTCAATATGCGGCTTGGCTAGCATAGACAGTCCAAGTCTCCGCTCCGTACAAGAGTGTTGACAGCACAACAGCCTTGTACATCTTCAATTTCTTTGACAATTGAAGACCATGACGATTCCATACGAAGGCTTGGCTAGCTTTGGAGATTCTGCGGGCAACCTCGTCGTCTATTTTAGTGTTGCGGGAAAGCGTACTGCCGAGAAAAGTGAAGTTGTCCACGTTCTGCAGTTCAGCTCCGTTGATGTTGATGCGTGCGGGATTGAAGTCAACACCTGGCGGCGGTTGATGTATAACCACCGTCTTGTTCGTGTTGATGGTAAGGCCAAAGTTGGCGCAACCTGCTGCAAAGAGGTCCATGCTCCTTTGCATGTCCGCTTCGGTGGTGGTGTTGAGAGCGCAGTCGTCCGCAAACAGTAGATCATGGAATGTGGTTGTGGAGACGCGCGTGTGCGCCTGCAACCGACGAATGTTGAGAAGGTTTCCGTCTGTTCTGTAGTTGAGGGGGATTCCGGGACGCTCGTCACGGTATGCGTCCATCAGCATGGCAGAGAACATGAGACTGAAGAGGGTGGGTGCGAGGACACAGCCCTGCTTCACTCCATTGGTCACTGCGAAGGCTTCAGACAGCGTTCCGTAGTCCGTGACGCGCGCCATCATCCCATCATGAAGTTGTCGAACCATGTGGGTGAAGTGTTCCGGACAGCCAAACTTCTGCATAACCTTCCAAAGTCCGGGCCGGTTCACCGTGTCGAAGGCTTTTGTCAGATCTACGAACGTAGTGTATAGGTGGGTCCGAATCTCTTGAAATTTCTCCTGCAACTGACGCGCGGCAAATATCATGTCAGTGGTGCCGCGGTGACGTCGAAAACCACACTGACTTTCAGGCAGAAGCCCTTGTTCCAGGTGGCTATTCAGATGATTGAGGAGAATGCGCGCGAAGATTTTTCCGGCAATATTCAGCAGTGAGATGCAGCGGTGGTTGTCACAGACCTGGCGCTTGTAGAGGTGGACGATGGTGGCGTCCTTGAAATCCTGGGGAACTTGTCCCTATCGCCACATCTCTTGGAACAGGGTGGTGAGATGAGTGATGAGTTGGTGACCACCATTTTTATAGATCTCCGCCGGGATCCCGTCGGACCCGGGTGCCTTCCCGCTGGACAGCTGCTGCCCAGTCTTCATGGTCTCCTTAGGGGGGGGGTGGGAGGTCGAGGTCAGCATTAATTTCGACTTGCGGCAACCGCTCAATGGCAGCCTCAGAGGTGGTAGAGGGCCGGTTGAGTACACTTTGGAAGTGCTTGGCCCAGCGGCTCAGAAGTAGGGTCTTCTCAGTGATGAGGGTGGTACCGTCAGCGCTGAGAAGCGGGGCTGTGCCCCTCACTACGGGGCCGTAGACTGCTTTGAGTGCTGCGAAGAAGTTCTTCCATTCATTGCGATCCGCGTAGCCTTGGATTTCCTCACCCTTATGAGCCATCCAAGCGTCCTGCATTTCCCGCAGCCGCTGGTGTACAAGACGGCGACTTTGGTAGCAGGCTGCTTTCGTGTCGTCGGCGGGGCAATCGACGTATTCTTTGCGTAGGCGATTATTCTCAGAAATGAGAGTAGTGATGGGTGCATCGTTTTCATCGAACCAGTCTCGGTGTGGGCGGGCTCAGGCACAAGGATGCGTTTGGCAGTGGATTGAACAGCATCCCTTAGTTGACAACATCGAGTCTCTACGGAGGTGTTCTCTTCTGCGACTGGGAGATTATCCAGCTGTTGGGTCAATTCGTTGGTGAAACGCAAACGGTTGGCAGGCAAGTTTAACAAAGCAGTATTCAACTTACCTGGGGTCGCTTGCCTTGAGGTCTCCTGCGTGGTTGGAGACGGATCCGCATCTTAGAGATGATGAGACGATGATCGGTATCACCGTCAGCACCCGGCATTGCCTTTGTCATCAGCACGTTCTGCTGATCGCGCCGCCGCACGAGGACATAATCCAGAAGATGCCACTGACGAGATCTGGGATGCATCCAGGTCGCCTTGTGCTGCAGTGGTTGGCTGAAGTAGATGTTGGTCAGTATGAGACGGTGCACCGCGCAGGTTCGAAGGAGGAGTAGGCCATTGTCATTGAGTCCTCGGAGGCCGTGGGGTCCGAGCACTCCTCTCCAGGCGGCATGGTCTGTGCCGACGCGGGCATTGAAGTCACCAAGGCTTATCAACTTGTCCGCCATCGGCACAGAGGCCAGGAGGGCGTGCAGATCCTCGTAGAACTTGTTCTTTGTCTCGTCGGAGCTGGTCATCGGGGTAGCGTAGACACTAACGATGGTGGCGAATTCGCTACCCCAGAGAGGCAGGTGAAGGCTCATCAGGCCTTCGTTGATGCACTGCGGCGTACAGGGTAGTCATCCCACGATGTTCTTCTGGATGGCAAAGGCGACACCGGCTGCGCCGCGCTCTGCCGTCGGACGGCCCACATAGAAGAAGGTGTAGCCGGCGCCCACCTCTTCTATGGAACCTTCGCCGGAAAAGCGGGTTTCACTGAGTGCGGCGATGTCCACCTTGAAACGCGCTAGGTCCCGGGCAATTAGTGTTGTTCTCCGTTCCGGTCGGATGCTCCTCGGGTTATCTTAAAGGGAACGAACATTCCTAGCGCCGAAGATGATAGGACTTACCTGGGCTCCCTGAGCTGTCCTGCGAGCTCTGGGAGCTGGCCTGTGGGAAGGAAGCGGGTTAGTGGGAGGGTGGGGAATAGAGAGGTGTTGATTTGCGTTTGTAGTGTTTCGACAGCGTGTATGTAGTCTGACAGCCACGGTCAGCTGGCAGATGTCGTGACTTAGCGTGTTTGGAACCATCTTTTATAAAACCATCAACCCTCTCGCGAGGGGCGGCAGCGCTACTCCTAAATAGGACTGCCTGTCACATGTAACTGCTGCCGAA
>JAYGXS010000002.1:13581562-13619800 GCA_036362985.1 Ligula intestinalis | reverse complement strand
GCGCTACTCCTAAATAGGACTGCCTGTCACATGTAACTGCTGCCGAAGAACACCATGGTCCACGATTGATTTGGTGTCGAACGATCACTTGGTTACAAGCCGCCTACAACTTTGCTGTCGCGCCGCCATAGGACTTTTAGACCGTGGGGGGAAAGTATTTTGGGAGTAGGGGGAGGGAGCAGCAGTACCTGCCTTTGTTGCAGTAGCGGTGAACGCGACAGTCTCTCTATTTATGCTGCTACGCATTCTAGTGCTGTGACATCTGATTGCTGTTAAAGTAACTGCTTCGGGTATTATCGTCACTGATGTTGCTAAGGATGCAAACTCTGCTAGGACTAAGAATGCTAATCATGACGCTGGAACAACTATATGGGTAAACATCGTTACAATGAAGGTGACTAAGAGTAACGAAACGGAATAGTGTAGGTATGACAGTAGAGACAACATGGGAGACATAGTCATTAGAGTAACAAATAGCAAATATCAATTGGACAGAAAATAGTAAGGTAAAATAGATGTGAAATCAGGCATACATAAGCATAAAGAGCAAGGGATGCAATTTTAAGACTACCGGATATCGAGTAGATTACACAGATACAGCAACGTTACGAGTGTACTGAAATGCTTAAGCTAGTGATGTAAGCACTGATCGCAAATGGTTGTAATAATGGTAGTAACGATAAAGCAACTAGTGATAGCAAGTGGGTAATAAAGCGTAAGGGAAAATAAACAATAAAATACAGATGGACGGACAAGGGAACGGCATAAAGATAAAAACTTCCTTCCACCAGCTGCGTCTGCTAAGGTACTTACCACTGCAACCCGGGGGCATACCGGGCGTGGGGACACACACACCGGAGACCCTCACTTGGTTTAGCCCGCTGATCAAGACGGGGAGCCGGGGGGTGGCCGCCAGGCAAAGCCTAGCTCCGGGGAGCCACAAGTGAGAGTTGGATGCCAGCCACGGGCGCTAGGCGTAGCCACCACCTGCGCGATGAAGATGATGCGATCTGCCACGACCTTCACGTTCAGCCCCCAGCTAAACACCCCATACCCCCCAATACTGATACCAATGAGGTATTGATTTACATACCTACCGCCTGGCAGAGATTTTATGGGTCTCCCGGAAAATTTATTTCGGAGAATTAACAACCTAATCCCTAGGGACATTTCATGGAAGGAGTGTTAGATTAAGTGCGTCTACTCAAAGTAAATTATTGAAGAGGTTTGGCAGATTTGGTTAATTTAGTTGACCCAATTGTGAAAAAACTTGCGGCATTCGAACCCGCATAGGAGGTAAGGCCTTCTACGCAAGCCAAGGCTCTACCTAATTGAGCTATGAATGCCACGCTTCACACCATGAGTTTTAATCACACTTGGATCAATATTACCCGCCCAACTTTGCAGCTCGTATAGAATCCACCAATACGGAAGAGAAAGTTGACTGCACAAGCAGGATTTCCTAAGAAATCATCTAGAATCCACCAGAATGACTACTAGCCTGCAGGCACAGAGACAACCGACTCTGAGTTTCAGTATGTAGATGGGGATTGCGATTACAATACCATTGCTGTGCCACCTTAGAAAACCCTTGCCTCAGAATCTTGTCTTACAGGACCGGTTGTATCAGTGTAGTTTATTGTTTAGTTTATGAGTTTAATTTTACAGCATCTTTTTCCAGGTGCAAATTTGAAGATTGCATAAACAGCAGAATTTAATGGAAGCATGCATTTCGAGAGTGCTCATCAGTTGCTATCTCTCGCTGCATCATGTGAGCAACGTATGAGAAATAAAAATGGAATTCGTACAAGAAGATCAATAAAGTCCGAGGGCATGGTCACGAAGACTGGTCAGTAAGTTTAGCGAGTTAAACATTGTGGAAATAAAAGCAGAGAAAAAATACGTTAAGGTAGGCAAGGAAACGGATGTTACCAAGGCAAAGTTAAGTTAACCACATGCCCCAACTGTTTGCATAAGTCTGTTTTTGAGCGCCGCATATATGCTGCCTCCAGGTAGCGCAATCTACGAGTTATTTGTGTCCGAACAAGTACTGGGAGGGAAGTTTTAGGGTCCACATAACGACTCGTATCTAGCAATTGAAGATATCCAGCACTGTTTATAGACAGGTTTAGTAAACCCTTGATACATAGAATGACGGAGCAGTTAGTTCCTTAAAAGCCTGCCTTTAAGGGTGACAACATTTTAAACACCATCAAGAAACGCCTACTTAACACCATGGAAAGGACATACTATGCTGCTGAACTCATACCGCTAGGGACGCCGGACGAGAAGGGGCACAAAAAAGGCGCAACCAATGTAGCTTGAACAAACTCTCACAAGCTACTAAACATAAATCTGGAGAACTTGGATGAACTCGGCGGCCACGATCAACTGACCCGGAGAAACGCTAGAAAGACAGGACTAATATTCTGTGAATCAAAAGAGTCGCACTGCTAAAGCCAAAAGAACGGCCTAAAAATCTAACACAACTTCAGCAGATATCGCTACTGACCAACCCACCCTAAAACACCCACTTTCTTATCGAACAGGCCGCGCTCAGATCGGCCTCATGAGTCACACCCGGTCCCGATATAACGCCTGCCAATTCTAACTTCAGCCTACGAAAGCGCATCTATCGTCACTTCTGCACCAATCCCCACCGTGAACCCCCTAATCTGCCGCCATTTATGATAATTTAGCGTCTGCGCCAAGCCTGCAAACCATCACATGATTGCGCTCCTCCATCGGTTTCTGGGACAGCCAATCACATTTGTTGTAGACTGCTATTGGCCAACCCGGTGACCAAGCGGCCAGTGAATCACTCTCCAAACGACCTTTCACCGCGGTCGACGTACCTGATCAGTCATCTCTACCCTCCCCCTCCCCCTGCGACAACAACAACAACAACGCCAACGACTAACACAGCGCACACTACTGTCACATATGAAAACACTCCTGAACCCCCGCCAATCACCAGAATTTCCACCAACCCCACACCAACAGTGATTTGACTCGAGCCAAACCTGTCCATATTGAGTGAGCACAGATTAGCCTCGCATATCAGCCTGGTGGGTTACTCGAGCAACTCTTCACAAAAAGACCGGTACACAAATGCCGGGAGCCCCAGCTGCATGCGCCTTCACTGATTACGCACATTCACTCATTGCATGTATGCATTTACTTAGTCGGACACATGCGCCGCCATGAAAACTTATCGCAGGGGGTTAAGTAAGTTAAACCCTAGCAACTGCAATCTGCATACCATGGTTCTTTAGGAGAGGAGAAGTCAGTGGAGGCCAGAACAGAAGGAAACGTTTATTGTGTACACAGAGGAATCCAGAATAGATGGAAGAATTTCGACTTCAGAGCGCACGACCTGCCAGGAGGAACAGCCAAATCCAAGTGCCAGCTTGACAGCAGTGAGGCCAGTAGGCAGAGAGAACAATTCACGCGTGCAGGCTTGCTATTCATGGCCGGACCAGAAAGCAACTTTGCGGCAACTGTGATTGGCTGTTCCCAGACGTCGAGATCAGCTACTGCGGGACTTCAAAAAAATTAACTTCGACCCGAGCTAGTCACGACAA
The DNA here is from genome assembly GCA_036362985.1 of Ligula intestinalis. NCBI lineage: Eukaryota > Metazoa > Platyhelminthes > Cestoda > Diphyllobothriidea > Diphyllobothriidae > Ligula > Ligula intestinalis. The sequence goes on along the minus strand of JAYGXS010000002.1, from coordinate 13,616,216 downwards.
ACCTTCGGTAGGATATCACTGGCCGTACAATAGCATCGCAACGCTCGTCGTTCATGCTCACCAACTGGCTGATCTATCGCAGTCCGGTTCGTTCCAGGACTTCCATGTATAGAATACTTTCCTGCCACCTCGGAGTCAGAATCCTGCGCAGGTAGGTTAAATGGAAGTGATTGTGCTTCTTGGCTTGGTTAAAGTAGAAGTTCCAGATCTGGGCTCCTTACAGGAGGGTTGTCTTGACGGCTCACATATGCACACACCAATTTGTCTCATATTACCAGTTACCAGTTGCCAGCTGCTGAATGCAAATTGCGAAATAATCACATTATAAAAACATACTACTCGCTAATTTTCAGTAATATATTTGTTTAGAAAACTACCGATTATATTTCTTCTGTCAATTAGCAGGCAGACTCGTTAAACCAACAAGGGTGCATGGTGGGCGCATCACCGACACTCGATGAGGTTCGCGTGACCTCCGCAACCTTCTCTTCGTGGGACCCTTGGTATTATGGAGAAAACCGCGATGGACTCTCCCTGACATGCTTCAAACACTCTTAGCACAGGCCATCAGCTTCGAATATACTCTGCACCCCCCCCTGCCCCAGGCGACAGTTTTTCTCCTTAAATCTCTCAAATGGCATTCAAACCCCTAGGCTTCTGAAAAATGCCTAAGGATTTTTTTCATTGTCGGCCCTCAAATTTCTGGCAACGCCACTGTTCTGAAATGTTCTGCAGATCAAATGCATTGAAAAAACTGCACCAACAGGAAGTTCAAAGGTATTTACCTATATTTCCCTCAATAAAAACCTGACCTGAACCTGACCACCACAAGCACGGAATTGCGCGCCTCGTGCATACGGGAAGTATGCCGTTTTTTTCTCTCCTCCATGCGACCTCTATGGCGCTCTTAGACCTGCGAGATGTGAGCAGCCCATCCGCTCACCATCCCTGCTCCTGTGCATATGGTGGACTTCATCGAAATCAAACAGTTATCATTATTATCACCATCACCTATGGCCATCCACCTTTTTATGAATGTGCTGCACTCTGATCAGCTTCCAATGAATATTTGCTTGAACATAGTCGTATATGCTTATTTCCCAACCCTACTGTTTGTCTCGGTTGTTTTGTAATTCTGTTTACTAAACAGAGCTTTGCATTTGATACTCAAATGTCGGTCCGCAAATATGGCTTATTTCGCAGATAAGGTAAGTTGCGTTCAATGCCGCATGATTTAATTTCGGTATGCATGAGTAAACACCCACAAATGGCTCAGCATGGTCAACACGTAAGTCGAAAATAAATAGCACGCTAGTGTTGAGAATTGTTAAGATAAGCAGACGAATGTTCAGGAAAGTAAAAAAGGGTATCGGAATGCAGCACCATCTCACATAACCCTACAGGTTCCTTCTCGAGTCTTCCTCCTAGGTATGAGGCAATTACTTCTGGTAATGTGATGATTGGCTTGAAAAGCCGAACATAAATGAATGAGTGCCTCTGTCAGTGAGCTTTAAAGTATTGCTGACACTTGGAAGGATCCTGCCCAAAAGTAGCTCACTTGGCGCACCAACACAAACGCCGGAACTGAAATCCTCAAAGTCAAGTAAACGCCCCCTGCCAATGTACTATAGAAACCCACAAAACTCGAACAGAAAGGACTGCTAACGTGACTATGCCACCCAAAGTCATCCTGTCCATACTGTCAACGGACATGTCGGATGCAGACCGGTCTCACTAGAGATAGATACTTGTCGATCACATTGGTCAATTTATTAATGCTGATCATGATGTATGCAGCATGTTCCACATCTGTTGCAATATTTTATGAGAGCTTTTCATGAAATATAGTTAAATTTATAAAGGCAGTCAAAACTAATTATATAATGCATGCTACTTAAGTAGTCCCTTTTTACAGTACATACCTTTTTTAGTGGTCAGAATGAAGTTTGTTAAAAGGCCGGAATCCTATCATGACTGAAATGACTTCAGAATGGACTACAGGATAATCAGTACTACAACCTTTCTCACTGCCGATAAGCGAGAAAGTATAAATCTTTCGCATATGTCGGCATGTTACACGAATTCTAGGCCGTATTGTACTGAAACCGATTTCACTCACGAGAACAGGATTAACTAGCTTGCTGCAGAAAAGTAAATTAGAATACACGTATCTATGCGGTCAGGAACAGATTATTTAGTGAGTTTTAGCTCTCTCCCTCCCTCCCTCCCTCCCTCCCTCTCTCTCTCTCTCTCAGCGTTGTTCTTTTCGTGTCTGTTGTGAAGGCCTTCTTGTTATTGGGCTATTGGAGGACATAAGTTGTGGTCAAAAGCCCGCTCTGCTTAATAAATGGATTTTAAGAAATCTGATCAACAACCATAGAGTCCGGTCGCACACAAGATGGTCACAATAGCAGCACGAGAGCTGTTAACGAGCAAGCAAGCGACAGTGTCGTAGGCACGAAAAATGGCACTAAGAGAGAAGCCAGCATCATCATACAGGGATTAACGGAATCAACCGCAGCCACTCCCATGGACCGGCATTCCGCAGATGTCCAGCTCTTCCATGCCCTTATGAACAAAATGCTGGGACCCAATGTACCATTAGAGTGCGAAAAGGCCTTCCGCCTTGGCAAACGGCCTGAGAGCCCAACTGGAACGGCACGTCCCAGACCTCTGAAAGTGGTCATGACAAGAAGCCAAGACGCCAAGCTCATTCTATCTAGGCGTTTTAAAATAAAAGACTCTGACCCGGGAGTTTTTTTTCAACAGGAGTTCACAGCTGCAGAACGGAACAAACGTCGTCAACTTGTTTCCGAAAAGAGGAAGCGGGCCAGCAAGGGCGAACAAAACTTGGTTATTTACAACAACCAAGTGATTCAACGTCCATTGTTCTCACCTTGGATAGGTCCGTTCCGGATAACCGCACAGTCGACCCGGAAAGGGGCGGGGAGAGCCTGACTGTAACAAATTCTCGAGCAAACAGAAAGTTAACTTTCATGTATACAAATGCACAGAGTATGCTTTCAAAGCTTGACGAGCTGAAGATTCATGCCTTTGAGCTATCACCAGATATAGTTTCAATAACAGAAACTTGGCTGTCTGAACAGGTAGCCGACGGCGAGGTATCCATGCCTGGCTATCAACTGTTCAGAAAAGACAGAGAAGGTCGTCAAGGCGGTGGCGTAGCAACATACGTGAAAAATGGACTCACAGTTTTAGACAAAACGGATAAACTGGCGTGTACTTCCGAGGCCATCTGGCTGTCCATTAAAGTACCAGGTGCACCCAACCTCGATGTACTGACACTCTACCGACCACCGAGAAGAGAGCCAGTAGTAGATGCCTCCTTGCTAGAGGAGCTGGAAAAGATTACTGCACGATCGGACATCCTGATTGTGGGGGACTTTAACGCGCCTCACATCGACTGGGGTGCGGCCTGCGCACATAGCTCCGATCTAACCTTCGACAGCTGCCTTCTGAGCATGACTCTGAAGTTATTTCTCACGCAACACGTCACTTTTCCGACAAGGATGCGCGATGGCCAACAGTCCAACTGTCTGGACCTCGTTCTCACGAAATCGCAGGACAGCATCGACGAAGTGTCATGTCTCCCACCACTAGGTAAAAGCGACCATGTTGTACTGCTATGGGAGTACTCGTTATTCTCAATACCGGAGAGACCCTCAACAGCCAGACGAAATATTTGGCGAGGCGATTTCGATTGAATGAAGACCGAACTCACGCGCGCCGATTGGGAAACTCTATTTTCTAGAAACATAACTGCGGACTGGGAAGCGTTCCGGACCACACTGCACAGACTCATCGACAACCACTGTCCAATTTCGCGAAAAAAGGTGAACACTAGACCGCGATGGCTTACACAGGCCTTAAAAATAGAAGTGAACAAAAAGAGGAAGCTGTGGAAAAAAATGCTAGCAGACAGGACTCCTGCATCTGTCAGTGCCTACAAAACTCAGAGAAACCGGGTCAAGGGTCTTATTCTCAAAACAAGACGGGCTTTCGAAGCAGACTTGCTAAACCGGGCCACAGTGAACCCCAAACTGTTTTACAGTTATCTCAAGCAGAGTACCAAAAACAAGGATCCGATACCCCTGCTAAGGACCGCTGAGGGAAGAGACTTGATAGATGATGAAGCGAAGGCTGATCATCTGTCGAAATTTTTCCGATCAGTCTTCACAAAGGAAACGGCATACGATCACCCCACCGACGACACCGAAGCGGATACAGTAGTTGAGACTGTCCAATTCCCCGAGGCTGCTGTCCTTAAGGAACTCTTAAGCTTAAAAGAATCTAAGTCACCAGGTCCCGACAACGTACCAGCCAAGATTTTGAAGGAGCTCGCCAATGAGTTGGCCAAACCACTCTCTACGCTCTTCCAAACCTCCTTCGAAACCGGATGTCTACCAGTAGATTGGAAATCCGCGAGGATTACACCGCTATACAAGGGGGGAAGCCGGGTCTCAGCGAATAACTACCGACCAGTCAGCCTTACTACAATCTGTTGCAAAATCATGGAAAAAATTATCAAGCAACAACTTATGCAGTTTCTGGAACAAAACCATCTGCTATCGGATGCTCAGCATGGTTTTCGTAGAGGTAGGTCCTGCGTTACAAACTTGCTCTACTGTTTAGAACGGTGGACTGAGGCAGTCGATAGTGGAAACTCAGTGCATGCTGTCTATATTGACTTCAAAAAGGCTTTCGATAGCGTGCCGCACCACCGCCTCCTTTATAAACTCAGCCGCATAGGAGTAAGGGGTAGGCTCCTTACGTGGATAAAAAGCTTCCTAATCGGTCGCTCGCAAACTGTCCACATCAGCGACAAACAGTCAGCCAAGGTTGAGGTTGAGAGTGGTGTTCCCCAAGGCTCCGTTCTCGGCCCTATTTTGTTTGTTATCTACATCAACGACTGTGTCCGCGAACTGGATTGCGGCATCGCCATGTTTGCCGATGATATAAAACTTTGGAGCGAAATTCGAACTGTGGCTGACGAAGTGCACTTACAGGAAAATTTAAATAGACTTCAAAAATGGTCGGCGGACTGGCTCTTACCGTTCAATGAGAGCAAGTGCACCACCATTCGAGTTGGCAAATCCGGTTCTTCAAACAGCACGGCTTACCGACTGAATGACATACCATTGAAGGAAGTGAACGCCCAGAAAGACTTGGGAGTCTGGATCACACCCTCGCTTAAACCCTCCCTGCATTGCACAAAGGTAGCCAAGTCCGCGATGTCGATCCTATACCTCGTCAAACGAGCTTTTTCTACCTTCAATGAAGAGTGCTTCACAAAAGTCTTCGGAACCTTCGTACGACCGCACCTAGAATCCGCTATCCAAGCTTGGAGACCCTGGGCCAGGAAAGACATCAACATCCTGGAAAAGGTACAACGGCGCGCAACCAAACTTGTTATGGGGCAGGGCTCGCAGCCTTATGAAACACGGCTGTCGAATCTCAACCTCTTCCCTTTGCGCTACAGGCAGCTTCGGGGGGACCTGATACTAGCATTCCGCGTATTACGTCTTCAAGACTGCCGTCTTATATCAGGGGATTTTTTCGAATTAGCAACGACCACGAATCTGAGGGGTCATCCCCTCAAATTAAAGGTGACAGGGGCCAGGCTGGACGCTCGGAAACACTTCTTTTCAAAAAGGGTGGTCGGAGCGTGGAATGCGCTTCCTCAGGACGTTGTTATGTCGGAATCGCTAGAGGGTTTTAAGCAAAAACTGGATCGATATAGCAGTGTACGATGGACCGGAACTGACAATTTGCAATAACCATAATGCTACTTCCAATTTTTTAGTAGTATTAGTTTTTATATCCATTCACGTTTGCTATTTATAACGCCCTCCCACACATAGCCTCATGCGAAGGTCTCCGCGGTCTACCTTACTTGACTATCTGCGTACCGTGATTACCCGCTGGCGATCTTATCAGCCAGACCTGCCGGTCTAAACAGTCACCCTTGGTTCGACCCAAAGCGGACTGTCGACGATCTGGACGGATGCCTCTGTTTTTCCATTTCCGTTGGCGGAGTCTGCCATCAGCACGGAAAAATCAGGACGTGGCTTCCACACGGTGATGATCCTGGGAACCTTTGCAATGCCCTCCCCCTCCCCAGTGGGAACCCCCTTTTTTCTCCTAAATCCCACGCATTACCCCCACAAGGGCGACAGTTTTTCGCCTAAAAATCCCTGAGGAGTTTTTTCACTGTCTGCTCCTATTTTCATCCTATGACTCAGGAAAACTGGCCTCGCCAACAGTCTAAGCAACAAATTTTTTGCTACCACTGCACATATGTACAAATAGGGCACTCAAAGGAATTTTTCCTACATACCCTCAATATACTGATACTGATACTGATCGAAGGTCCGTCCTGTATGAGTTTTTTTAGAGTACCTGCTTTCCTGACAAAGCTTGGGGCAAGAATAGCAGTCCTAATTATGTTCTACCTTATTCACATAAGCAAACAAGTCTTTGGGGATTACCAGTTTCTCTTTGACAATTTTATCTTAAAGGCTGTGAGTTCCCTCCCCAACAGAGTCCAATAAATATTGCGCTGTTTTTTCTTTCGGCGCTATGTTCTAGATGTTGATATCTGACGTTCAATTTGTCTGAGGCTCCTTTTCATCCTGTAGTTCTTTTTTAGTTCCGAAAGCACCCGTTTAGAACGGATAATACACGATCCCTCCCCCAGCCCCCCACCAAATGGGCTAAAACTGTTTTCTGGGTAGTGCATTGCATTTTGGAAGAGCAGGCAGTCGGCGCTTGCGTCAAGTGCTTCTGCAGCTTTTCAGTCCATCTTCCTACAGTCAGAAGTAGTCCCATTTTCCATATATTCCCTCCTCAGTATGGCGACGTTCGGGTACAGAAAAATTACTTTACTTACAAACAAGAACGTAATGGTGACTCCACCCGATGGGCCATATTAGAACCCAATTCAAGAATAGGCAAGCATGATTATAGAGGCCAAAAACTCCCATCGAAATATAATAAAAATATACTTTCAGATGCTCGGTAGCTTAACTTTAAATTTTTGCGGTACATTTCACCTATAGGAGGACTAATTTCCATTTTATTTTTAATGCTGCCTGCGTCAGATCAAACATCCCTCGACTACATTTTGTATTCTATGCAGAAGAAGTTAATGTTGGTTGAATTTTATTCTCTTAGTTTACATAAACAAGCATAATCTTATTTGATTGAAATTTTTTGTTGAATTCCGCCACAACTACATATTAATTTACGTTCCCTAGCCAAGAAGTAAATGTTTAACCACTTAATATTTTAAGCAGTTGGGCGGAAGAATAGATATAGCCTTGGCCTCACTAATCATTCTCGCCCAAGAATGCATCTATTGATCTGTCTTTACGGCCTGTCTGATTTCCATTTTCCTGTAGCACTGCGAGGAGAGCGATGAAATTGGCTTGTTGTGCCTCCAATATCGTCCTCATCTGTTCGAAGCTGATCATTTTGTACAGTCCTTGTAATGATCTTGTGTCTTCACCCACGCCTGGAGTGATCACCGGCGTCACCACTGTTGTAATCCAGTGAGTTCATGTGTCAACACCGGTTATGTGTTAGGATGAGATGGCAGAACAGGATAAAAGCTAGTACTTTACTGTCATTTGTACTAGTACATCAGCTCTGTTCCTGTGTGTCCAGCAGCTTGTGTTCTGTGGTCAGTGTCGGCTCGGCAGCAGTCTCTCGTCTAGGGCAACAGAGTCTCGGGTCGTCGGCAGTGTCTACAACAACAGAGTCCCGTTCTGCTCGCAGCCTCGCTATTTAAGCGGCAGTCGTCATTGCTCCCCATTGGCTCTCCATTGTCGTCGTGTGCATGCTCGCTTACGCACGTCTGTGCATCTTTCCTCAGCGTGACCTCACTGATAGCAGCAACTCGACCCCGGAGCAGTCTTGCTCGTGCGTGCCTCCTTTGTCCTGGCCTAATGTCCGCCCTTTGACGGTCGCTTGTAACTGCATGAACCAGTCGTCAGTAAGGACTGTTTATTCTGGTGCTCTCCGGATTGCCAGAGTGATAATTCGCGTCCGGGACGTCCCATCACCTATTGTCCCACATAATAATAATAATTTTCTAACCGCTTCATGGTTGCACATCATGGAATCTAGCGTCCATTTTAAATTTTTAGATATGGAACTCAGCAGTAACCAACTGGAGAACGTTTTTTTGGACAGGATTCTCTGATCGCGCGCATTTTCTCCAAAATTGACTTAAAAATTACGGAAGCAACTTAAGGATCCGTCTAATAGCTCTTTGTCAGTTCACTTAAGGATAGCGCAAATATTTGAATAAGCGCTAAAAATAAGGCTGGCACGAGATAGGCACTAAATGATGCTAACTCTTCCAAAGCTGTTGCTCAAGTCTTCCGTTTTCGGTCATCCGCTTAGTTTCAGAAAGTCATTCCACCTTTACTCGGTAGTAGTAATCACTTTGTTACAGAGGATTTGGCCAAAGCAGAAATGTTAAATTCCTTCTTCGCCAAGTTCTTTACAATTGGGCCTAGTCCAACACCCGCAATACCTCTGATGTGTGATGCAAATCTCGCTACAATTGATTTCTCACCTACAAGCTCGTCTCAACAATTCACATTCAGTCGGGAAGGATAACATTCCAAACTCACTTATTAAGCAATTAAGAGATTTTCCTCTTTTACTGAACAACTTATCTGTATACTTGATAAAAGTCTTGCCTTTATCTGTGTAGACATCCATTATCATTGGTTGATGGCATCTGCTTTTAAGTCGACCACGGAGTGTGGGCACACACACACCCGCGCAAGCAGGGCATGCGCTCCTGTCCGAATATTAGTCACGCGCGCGGCCCGCCTTTCGCGCGCCAGTCTATACGTCGATCACACAGGGTGTCACAGGGTGTGCTGGAGTCATTGTGTCCGTGTTTGTCCCCTGTATCGTTGGTGGCAGGCAGCTGTTTCAGACTCGCGATTGACACCAGCCGTGACAGGCGCCTGTGAATGTGCCAGGGGGGGTGGGGGGGGGTTGGGAAGGGGTTTCATACTCACTGACCTAAACCCTTGACCTACTATCATTTGGACCCTTCCCCCCCCTTTGCATACGCGTATGTTGTCGCGGGCTAACTCTTAGATAAGATTGAATGGCCTACCAGATAAATCCCCACACTTTCATTCTAACCTTTACAAACTATCATTGTGGACAACAGTGATGCCGCTAGAAATGCTCTGAAGACAAAAAACCGACAAACGATGATGGGCCGGTGACTGAAGGTGACGTTGTGAACTTACTTCTTTTCTACCCAATGTTTTTTTGTTCAGAATAATAACCTATTTGTAGGTTCTACCTCATTAGGTAGAAAAGGAATTCGAGCAGCCGCAAGAACACAAGTTTCGACTATGGAACAGAAGAGATTTGCCAATGTAAATAGACGTTCGCAAGAAACAAAAGCAGAAAGACGGCTTCGCTTGGAGACTAATGCTATGCGTCAGCGATATCGACGCTCCAAAGAAACCGAAGATCAAATGCTGCAAAGAAGACACAAAGATACGATTCGCCATCAAACTCCCAAGAAACCGAAGAGCAAATGCTCCAACGAAGGCACGAAGACGCGATTTGCCATCAAACGAATTGCTCCCAAAAAACTGAAGTCCAAACTCTGCAAAGAAGAGAGCTAGTTAGGATAAGAGATTCGTAACGTCGGCAAAACGAATTACCTAGACGTAGAAGTGCACGGCTGGCTATGCAAGCATCACAAAGAGCGGATCAACGGCCCACCAATATTAAAAACTCAAGGTTGCAACCACTTCACATACGGTTTGTCGACCCTGGCCCGTGAATTGCTTCCATAAATGCTCAAGTATGGAACAAAGCCTCACTCGATTACAACCCAAGTCTTGGTTATGCGGGAGATGCAAATGTTTCCAGTAAGAAGGTGGTGGAAGTTTGTGGGCATTGTCAGACGAAAAAATGGACTGGTGAAACAAACGGCATGTGCTGTTCCAACGGCAAAGTTCTCCTGCATAACTTCCCCCATCCACCAGAAATACTAAAAACATTGCTTACTGGTGATAACGACGACTCGAAAAATTATCTCTCAAATAGAAGTAAACACAACGGGGCGTTTCAAATGTCCTCTTTTGGTGTCAACATTGTTCATAAGGCTGGATTTATGCCAACCTCTAAGGTGGAAGGCCAAGTTTGCGACCAGATTGGATCGTTACTACCTCCTCCGGATGGCGAGGCGAAATTTCTACAGGTAAACATCGTAGAAGACATCAACCTGCAGGCTCAAAGCTGATCCTGAGTGAACCCAGACTTGAAGCATCACATAAGATTGTCCCTTCAAGACATGCTAAACCAACGCAACAGCTACGTTAACTGTTTAAAGTCCACCAAAGGATCGCCATGATTTGTCCGCGCGAGTATTCCAGCTTAGGTTGAAAACCATGATGAAACACAGCACAAAATTCAAAATTTTCGGTGACGTTTAGTGTCATACGTACACTGTAGAGCGGCAAAGAGAGAACTGCCCCACGCTCACATTTTGGTCTGGCTAAAGGAAAAACTGCACTCTTCTGATGTCGACAAATTCATGTGCGCAGAGTTGCCTAACCGGTCCGTTGACCCTTTTCTGCTTGAAACGATCAAAACTCAAATGTTGCATGACCCATGTGGTCAGATAAATCCCAACAGTCCTTGCATGAAGGATGGTTAATGTACCAGGATATATCCCAAGCTATTCCTAGGTGTAACTCAGACTAATGGCGATGGTTACCCTCTCTACAGAAGGCGACAGCCTAGGATTGGCGGACTCGAAGCAGTTATCAATGAAAGGCAAACCGGTGGGGTGGTAATTGATAACCGTTGGATTGTGCCGTATTGTCCCCTACAGTCAAAAGTATTCAACGCCCACATCAATGTTAAATTTTGCATTACTGGCAACGCCACATGTTCTGCATCACAGCTACGTACAAAGAGGGAGTTCAGAGATATTTACCTATATTTCCCTACTAAAACTGAACTGAACATAATTATTTTAAATGGCTCTCATATACGGTTTACGTACATAAGGGGCAACAATATGTAAGGAAGCCCAAGGCGAAGCCGGGCTTCCGCGCTAGTCAACAATATTGCTCGAAAATAGCTTTTTTCTGGTTCTTGGAAAATTCATATTGTAATTCCACTTTTTAAATCTGGTTCCAGATCTGACAGTAAAAATTATCACGGTGTTCATAAAAACCATTTCTAGCTAAACTGTTTGAAAAATTAATTGCCAATAAAATTGCAGATTTTTGCATAAGCAATCAAAGATTAAATATATCTCGGCATGGTTTTTTACCGGACCGATCTTGTGAAACATGGCATATGTCTTTTCTTAATATACTCACTTCTCTTCGTAACGATCATTTTTCTGTGATGGTCATCTATTTTGATCTTTGTAAGGCATTCGATAAAGTGCCTCATAGGAGACTTCTTGCGAAACTAGAGGCTGTAGGATTTTTTAGTCCGCTTATTGACTTTATTAGATCATATCTTTCTAATCGAAAACAACAGGTCTTAGTGGGGTCCTCGTATTCTACCCTACCGCTATTTTAAGCGGTGCCCTTCAAGGTACTGTTCTAGGCCCCCTGTTGTTCTTGCTTTATATAAATGATAGTTCAACAGTTGTATCACACTCTCGATCGTATATATATGCAGATGACTTGAAATGTGTATACTCCTTCTCTAATTCCACGGCTGAGCGATGTTTAGAACGTATTCATACGGATTTGGATGCCCTGTCTGCGTGGAGCTCCACGTGGCAGATGGAGTTCTCGCCTTCTAAGTGCCAGCTCATGTGTTTTGGGCCTGAAAGGCTGTCACAGCCTATAATTTTTCAACGTTGCCCCACGACTGAATGTTCTAAAATTAAGGACTTAGGTTTAAGTTACACCAATAAATTAGATCTTTCACCTCATGCTGATAGAATTACAGCAAAAGCTGCTCAGATATGCGGCTTTATCGCTTATAATTTCTACCTTCCAGAAATGAAGCTAAGACTTTATGTATGTGCTTCCTATTCTTGAATACTGTTGTCCGTTTTTTGGTCTAATAAAACGAATCTAGCCGTTCAAAAATTGAAAGTGTCCAAAGACGATTCACTAAAAAACTCCTCGATCCGGCATTTTCAGATACTTCCTACTCAAATAGATGCTAGATAACGAAACTGAAATTTCTTTGGGTCAGGATGCTGGAAGCAGGGTTTTGTATCCTGTTTGTCTTAATAATAAAACAAATCTCCCCAAGATTTCTGCCCTTACTTCCGTTACTCGCCCTTACAACCTAAAAAATTCAACGTTGATTAGACCTCCTCCTACTTCTTCCACTTCCGAACATTCTTTGTTTTTTGCTTCTAGGTATAGCTATCTTTGGAATAATTTGCCAATCGATATTCGATCCTTAAATAGTCTATGTGCATTCAAGCGAAGAATGCACATTTATCTTAACACTGAATTTATTAACCTTTTGTTCTCCTCATCTTTTCCGGGCAGCTTTATTCACGATCCCGAGAAAGGACCTCGGGAATGTAGGATTCCTTCTTGAAACTACCTTCCTCTAACTCATGCCCCTGGAATAAGGACTTCTCCCTATACCATCAGTCATTTAAATGAGAGAAGTCATATGGACGTACGCAGTCTTGAATGCTCTCGTTTCTTTGACCATCAACCATCATCAAGGCATTATATTTGGTCGCATCTCAGGCATCCCAAACGATGGTCGTGTAGAGTCGACGGACTTTTAGGTCTCATACGGCGGCGCTCATCACGATCATAAACTGGTGGGTTCCCTATGTTCTCTTAGGCCGCACCGGTTTGGGAACCCGAGTGTAGTGCCGGGAACCCGTCTATACCAGTAATGTTTCGTTAACACCAATTGTTCTGCCCCACGCTCAGCTTCGGCTGAGTTTGCTTCCAAGCCCCCCCCCCCCATTAACAGAGGCAGTTGGTATCAGGATACATGGTCAAAATGTGAATATGGTAAAAATATGAATAAAGATGTGGCCCGTCTGTGTATGCTCTTGCATTTCACTTTCCGCATGACATTGCTATATGCATTGGTTTCGCATCTACTAAATTCGCTCTTAAACAGTTGCACTCGTGACGTAGCTATGGACTACAGATACTGTTTGTTAAACCAAGTCTTCCTAGAACTTCCTGCTATCAAATTTTTGGTTTATTGATGAGAGCCAATGGGCCTGAAATATACAACTTATTATTATTAATTTATTTATTCCCAATCAATGAGTAGGGAGATTAAATCTCCAAGTAGTATTACGTGCTATCTGCTTTAAATGTCCTTTAGCTCACCTATGAGTGCATGTTCTATATCTCTTTGCTGTCCCGGCGTCGGTACATTAGGGCAATATGGATAAAGAGTTATTTTGGTACTTTAAGGCAACAACAAATATTTAAAAACCGATATTTAATTTTAGGGAAGGCCCATACATGGCGTAGTCAAAACTATCTCGTATAAATATCGCGATTCTCACACCCATTCGTCCACTTCTGTCCATGCGGATGAGCCGAAATCATCCAATATAATTTGCAATTGATATTTTGTTAGCGCCAGGAAGGCAATATCTATGCAAACCTAGTTTCTCAAAAATAATTATGCCGATGTGCGCAGATAAAATGTACAAAATTTGTAATAATGTCTGCGGAAGTTGTCTTTGGCGATTTTTTGCAATTAAAGGCAGTTAAAAAACTCCCATGATGATAATGGAGGCAGAGTTGAACGGGACTCCATTCTCAACAATTTCGTACGAGAAAAATCTGCTTAGGAAAATAAGATACAGGTGTAGACTGGAGTAGGTTAATACTACAAAAGCCGTTCACAATGTGAAAATGAAATGTGTTTATAGTTCGCTCGTGGTCGCTAATGTGCATAACATAAAATCTCGCGAAGAAGAATCAGTTTACATTGGGGTCCGACATCTCAGGAGCCAAAATGGAATTCTGCTGATGGCTAGTAGCAAACGAAATCGGAGCAGTTTACACTGAGTACAGCCATGTGGTTTCCATCGTTTGAATGACTGGTGCTTTATGAAGACATCTAGATTCCCAGGGGATAACAGACAGAGAAAAATAGTTTCAAGAGGATCTCGCAAATGCCCGGTGGTCCTTTCTCGGTTTCACGGACCATGCTGCTCGGAAAAGATAAGGAGAATAGAAGGTTAATAGAATCAGTGATAAGATAAATGTCATCCCTGGCTTGAAAGCAGACAGGCTAGTTTCAATTCGCAACTTATTCCAACGAAAGTTATGCTTGGAAGCAAAGAACAGAGAACGATAAATGAAGAAAAGGTACAATAGGTGCGGATTTCTCACGTTGTAAGGACGAAATACAGGGGTAGTGACAGACTCTCTCAAAGAGTCGTTCGACAGTGAAACTCTTTGCCAGCGTCTGTGGTGCATTTCCCCACTGTGAGCATGTTCAAGATACGTCTGAATAAAGGCCCATTCAAACGTTCAAACGGATGTCTAACGGATAAAATATATGACTACAAACATACAACTTCCCTGATTTTAACAGATTTTCTTTATACGTTAAGTGTTACTCGTGTGAACCTTTAAAAGTGGAAATGCAGTTTTTTTAACTGCGAAGGAAGTCTGTTCATGCAAAAACACCAAGTGCATAAAGCAGTACAAATGGAATAGCGTTAGAAAATAATCCTTATATAAAGTTTACATTTGCAAATGCTTCCATGTTACGTGAAATGCAATGTATAGCTCCTACCAAACAGTCAGAGCAGATTTACTGTCTACTGTACTGTGTGATGGTGACTAAGACGACAAGGCCAATAATTACAGTTCCCGCAGTCTCGAAGCTCTTGGAAACCTTAATCAAAGACAAGATAACGCGTCACCTAACAGAGAACATCCTACTTAATGCGGCTCAGCATGGTTTCCTTGAAAAAAGATCCTGTGAAACCTACCAGCTCTCTTTCTTTGATCGTGTGCTAAAATCCAGAAACATAAGTTTTGCTGTTTATACAGTTTATTTCGACTTCACCAGGGCGTTTTATCGTGCTGACCATGATCTACTCCTCCTACTCCTTCTCCTCCTCCTCCTAAAAGTTGCCCTTTAGGTGGAGGTAACAAGCTTCTGCATTAAGTATCTTCCTGTTTGAACGCTTGCGCATAAAGAGTTAAAATTTACAGTGTTATCTCCAACCCAACACATGTGCGGAGTGGAATTATTAAGGGAAGCATACTTGGCGCACTTTTATCTTGCCTTTTGTTAGCGATGTTCCCGATTTTTTCAACATTGTAGGCCCTTTATGTACGCTGGCGATTTGAAAGTTGCCTATCGACACAAACCGGTAAATCGCAATAGCGTACTCAAGCTGATTATAAGAATCTTCTGGCCTTTACCCAATGGTGCTGCGCATGGCGTCTTTCCATTTCTTGGCACACATGCATACACCCACTAAGCATAGCCGGTCACGACCTTAATGTGCCCGGAGTTATTAAGGATATGGGCATATCATATTTTGATCATCTTAATCTGTCAGATCACTCTGCGTTGATTGCGTCGAAAGCACGCCGAACTACTGGATTTATTCTCCGAAATGTTAAAACCATCAAGGTTAGAATCCGTCTTCATAATATGTACGTAAGATCTAGTCTGGAATACTGCCCGTTTTTATTGAGCCTTCTGTGTGCTAGTGAACGGAAGAAGATATAATTTGTCCAACATTTCTTTACTAAAAGGGGTTTCTCTCCAGAACGCCGCAAACTGTCCCACTAAAATCGTTGTGAGTTTACTAACCTCGATCCCTTGCGGCTTCGCAGATTACAGAAAGGACTATTTTTTGCTGTTAAAACTTTTGAATTTTCATAAATTTAATCCCCTTAGTACTCTGAGGCAGCTCGACCAGCCTCGGCACACAAATCATCGAGAAGTGTTTTCAGTTCTTCCTATGGCACACACAGTTAGGTATCGTCAATTTACTTCAATAAACGGCATACTTATCCGGAATAAGCTACCTACACGTATTGAAGCTCAACTAAGCAACTCATTTGACAGAGCTATAACTATTTTTTTTACATTCAGAACAACCTTCACGAATTTTAGGTGCAGGCTCTGTGGAATCGCTTTTCCACTCTGATGGCGTTCGCGGACTCTGAATCCTGTGCCGAGCTTCATGATGAGAGCAACAGCACTGAATCTGCAGGCCGCAATCGGCTCACTCTTCAACCGACAGCGAGCATCCGCTTTCCAACACACAGTCACCTGGTGCAGAATAATGAATCCGATGCACTGAAGAAAGACTGAGAACAATGTGTTTCAAAACTTCGACTTCCCGAACTTCAATGAGCTGCAGTGTTTTCTCCTAAAATAACTAGAGAGATTTATTCAGGAGCTTTTTTCACTGTCAGCTCGATCCTTTACTGTATAGCTCTTTTGATGCTTGTTAACTGGCAGTAAATATATCAAATTAAAATTCCGTGTTCGCCAACTGACACGTCTCCGTATAAGAGACACTGAATCTACGGCGAGAAAATATGTTTCGAGTAAAAATTATTTGAACATTTTCAACCATACCTCGGTCAGAGGCATTTATCGGACCAAAGAGGGGACAGCAGTATTCTAGGATGGGGAGAACAATCATGCGGTACATTTCAAAATTTAATTCCGGAAATGAGCAATTACGTGATATCAAATCAAATGTATGTGCAACCTTTGCAGAAATTTGATCCGCACGAGGCGATAATGCTAGTAACTTCGTGTAACTGAGGCTTTAGTTCTCTATGATGGATAGTTAAAAAGTGGGGTGTTTTAAAAGGCTAAGTGTTTAGGAAGCCTGGTTGACCAACACTCATTAAACTAAACTTGGCTGCAGAAAAGTCTATCTTCCAACTAGATCTCCAACACGAGAGTGTAAGCAGGTCTGCATTAATTTTATCAAAACAAGTATTGACCATGTCCTTAGACAATGAGTAAACGCGCCTGAGGTCGTCTGGTTTATGATATTGTCCGAAATATTCAGTACTGTTCAAATTTAATGTGTGTATAGAATGAAGAGTAGAGGACCCAAGTTCGTGCCTCGAAAAAACGCTACTCGTGCTAGGCTAAAGCGTCGAGTGTGGCCTAAGGCCTTCGGACTACTGTTAGACAAGCAGGAACGACAGGGCCCCTTGGGCCTTAAATATACAAATATACAAAACCAATGAAGTCGAGGAAAGGAAGCCGGAAACCGAGGGCTTCCAGTTTTGCATGAGGAGGTCTGTGCGGCAGCCAGTCGAAGGCTTTGCTAAGGTCAAAGTAGACCACCACCACTGATTGCTGCTCATTACGAGGGAAAATGATGAAATTAAGAAAAGCTAAGTAGCGCGTTTGGCATGATCTTCCTATAAGAAAACCATGCTGCTAGTCACAAATACACTTATTTCCTAAGCAAAATGTAGAATTTGATTGATAGTTATTTTTCCAGAAGTTTGGCTGAGGCCAAGGTTTTATGAACGCCACAATAAGTATTTTCGTCTGACCGAGATCCCGACATGAAGACAAGGATAATGGATGTCTGCCGTGGGTCAGGAAAGTGTCTGTTTAAGAGGTAGACTGATAACATATGACCAAGTAATCTGGGTAACTCTCTTCATAAATGAGCTTGGAATACCGTCAAGTCCCCGAAGAGTGCGAGATTTTTAGGTGAACCCTATGCTTACGAATTAATTCTATGGAGAAATAAATGGTATAATATTGTCCGAGTATGGTTAAAACGACTGAACTGCTTCAGATTCCGTTGTAAAATGCTTCACAAAGAATGCACTTAACAAGTAAGTCTTGTCACTTTAGTC
Source organism: Ligula intestinalis (assembly GCA_036362985.1). NCBI lineage: Eukaryota > Metazoa > Platyhelminthes > Cestoda > Diphyllobothriidea > Diphyllobothriidae > Ligula > Ligula intestinalis. The sequence continues at coordinate 13,598,361 of JAYGXS010000002.1, read as the reverse complement.
GAGAACGGAGCTTTTTATCTCGAAATTAGGCTGTCATCTACCTTAGCAGTTTTTAAAGCCAAATAATGTAAACATTTAACTTCGGAATATGTGAAGTCCTTGTTATCCGTCTCCTTCCCAAACACACATATTTTGCACTTTAAAAAGGGTACTTCTGATATTTGAGGCGGTTCCATTTATATCAAATCGTTTTTCGTATATATCTATTTTATCCTCTATAGAGTGAGATGTGCAGCGGTGTTCCGACCCCTACTATATTCTAATAATAATATGTTTATTATGCCAGTTTACAGGCAATTGTAAAGAGTTGGTAATGTACCTCTTGGGCGCCTTCCAACACCTCGAAGACCGGAAAAAACTCCCAATGTTGCAGCCAGTATTGATTTTGTTTCAGGTTTTGTGTTTTGTCAATACTGGCCGAGATAGGCAGTTTGTTTCAAGTGAAAAAACCTGCCTTCAAAGGTATGATACAAACGGAATATATGTACAGTTCTTAAGCTGAGTTGACACATCAGCAGGAGAAATGCTGCATATCGTTTAAGGACATTGGTTCGAGACGGAGAGGGTTGGCACAAGAACACAGTGTTCTCAGTCTTCCTTCAATGGTTGTCGGCAAACGTTGCGTGCTATCGGCTGAAGGGTTAGCAGACTGCGGGCTGCTGCTTCAGCAGCATTATCTTCAGCATGAAGCCTGACAGGGTTCAAAGTCCACGAACGCTATCAGAGTGAAAGAGAGCTTCCAATCATTATTGCCATTCTCCGTCTTTCGCTTAACAAGCCTGATGATGGACTTCATGGTCTATAGTGATGCTCGTGACTGTTCTGCTATTTTCACCAACTGGTCACTGGATTCTGCAGTCCACAAGGATGCACCACCGATGTTTCGGTGGTGATCTATTGACCTTCCCGTCCCCTCATCCTTTCGACCATGTTGTTCCTTCTCACCTTACTGGTGGTTGATCCTGGAGCAACTCGGGTTGTGTTACAGTGGTGAACGGTAGCCTCTCCTGCTATATGATTTCTCCAACGACAAGAAGCGTTTCGAACCCTCATACGTTCTCATCAACAGTCTTGTCTCATTTTATCGCAAAAATCCTATCAATCAGCCTCTTAATTTTTATATAACTTAGTCAATCGATCTGGCACCGGCATGCATCGCCCTAGGCAGCCATCCCCGAAATGACGTCAGTGATGGCTGCTTGATCACTGCTACCTATAACTATTGTTTTTTGCTGACACTTTTATCTCGCACGAAAGACCACAGTAAAAATTCGAAAGCTCAGATGAATAAAGCTATGATTCCAATGATTGACATCAATTCTCCTTCATTACTTATATCAGGATTTCACATAGTGTTGACTGTTGGTTCATATCTCATACATTTTAAAGTGCCATAGAAGATACGTGGTGAAGAAACCAAAAACCAACATTTACTTTCCTGACAGACGCTGATTAAGTACCTGTGAAGGAACACCATGCCAAACTAGAAGTGCCGGCTAACTGTTTTTCATACGCGGGCTTTGCAGACGGGAACAAAATACGTTCTTCAGTTGTTATGGTGGAAGCGTTGACGACTTTAAAAAAAGACTTGATGATACATATGTACATCTGAAAGACAATAACGATTAATATAATGTACATATGCGGCTCTGAAACATATGAATGCCTTCCCAGAATCCATATGTAGATAGGGTTCACAAAGTCTCTGCCTATATCCCTTACGTATGCTGAATGAATATGACATAGTGTATATGCTGTCCCATAAAGAACAACCAAGCAGATGCGCTAGATGAGAACGGCTCAGCTCAGGGCATGGCACGCATTATAAGTGTAATGGGGTGCTAGACATGGGGAGACTATGGGTGCTCGCCTGGACAAACGCCCTACTGTGGTCGATCCCGCCTCCTGTTTCTGCACCCGTGTCTCGACGCCGAGCCCATCGAACGGTGGCAATGCAGAAAATGGTGTGAAAGCTTACGAATACAATGAACTCATTTGCGAAATGTCGCAGTTATTTCGCCAACTCTATCGTGGGCCATATGTTGGACATCCTCGTAATTAGCAGCTGAAATATCGTACGGCGTGCAACCATGAGGATGCTTCCAGTTTCTAGTTTTATTTCATTTAAGGGAATTTTTTGCAGAATTTTGTTTTTTCTCGATTGGGTTTGATAAACGGTGCTACCCATTTTATCGAGTGATTTGAAAATTTTAAGGCCTGATATCCGAGGTCAGTTTCATGTTTCTTGACAAATGTCTTTCCTTCACACACCTGCATTTTCCACAGTGAAAAAATTCTCAAGAACTCTCTAACTATTGAGGAAATACATGATATAAATAAAGAACAGTTTGTCTCGGATCTGCGATATTGAATTAAAACTAGGCGCACATTGACTTACGAACTTACATAGCGGGACGAACAGACTGAAGCGCGCTTGACAATATAGTTTGTCACGGGACTTTGCGCGATGGAAGGCCTTCCTCGTATGCCGATGTTTAAGGTGCCATGGAAACCAAGTCCCGTGTCTCCGGATATTTCTCCCATCAAAAAGGTTTGATTAAAGTATTTTCGTTCTAAGTTTCCTCAGAAAGTCCGTGCCAGATACGGGGAGCAGATGCACATAGACGAACAATTATTTATGTCATTCTTACAGCTGAGAACGGTACTTTTGCTTGTTGAAAAATTATTTGTTAACTCAATATAGAATAGCTGCAAGCCGCCTATTGATGCGAGCAGTATATCGAACATTCGACGTTATTACGCTCAACTGATGCTTTTGAAAAATCGAATAGATTTTTCCGAACCGAAATTTGTCCAATGGCCGTGGTAAGTAACCGGACTGCAGAACTTTTGTCAGGCGTTTTTCACTATCCTTCAGTTATATTTAAGCTTAAAACTTTTACAGTTGCGATACCCCTCTATTTCGAAGTCCAACACCAAATGCTAGCTTTTCGAAATTACACCTGCAGTTCCTTTCAGATGTGCCAACTTTGTTTGATTTTAGTTCATCCAGCTTAAACTTTCATTAGGTATCCAGGTTTGCAGTTTGCTATTGCCACCTTTTCACTTTTTCTTCTGTAGGCAAGATGCTCTTGTTGAACTCAGTTTCGTGCGTGAGGAGGTTGAGTATGAGGAAGCAGCAACCCTCTACAATTTAGGTTCTGCCCATTCTATTGTTGGCGAACAAGAAGGTCGCGCGGATGATGACGTACGTTCGAGAACAGTGCTTATCTTGTTTGATTTAACGGACAGATCGACTGCAGCATATTTCTTTTACCGTTTATCCCAAACTAATTCTCATCACTCACCATGTATATTTTCTGATCGCATCTTATGAAGTAACAAGCTATAATTCCAGCCCTAATACATATCTATCTTCAAAGTAGAACTTTTATAAAGGGATATGACAGGTGTGCAAATGGAACTAATAATTCTCGGGTCGGTTATTCAGTTCATCTTCAAATTCAACAATTGATTTTTAACATTTTTGGCTGACTTTTTTTTCGGTGATTTATGCTGCTTACTCCCACTGGGCTCAAAACCAAGAGGTGACAAATTTGTTTGCTCAATAGCCGTCGCTTGTTTTGGATTTTGAATTTCACAAATATAATTAATAAAAAGTGACAATGGTACTGTAGATTGATAAATTATTCAAGTTTTTGTCAATAATAAAAATCATTTGTTTGAACGTAGTACCGAAAAAATAATTCTGTTGCAATAATTGCCGCTTCAATTCCCCTTGCATGCCTTATCCACTCCATCTGACGCGCGTCTGTCTACGCTTTCTGTTTCTGTTTTATTCGTTTCACCGGCATTACCCTTACTCCAGCCTTGGTTTTATAAACCACCTTTCCTGACGGACCTGCTTCTACCTACTGGCCAGATACACATGCACAACATAAGCATTTGGCGGTAAACGCTGCCCAATCGGCTCGCTTGATCTTGGTGAAATGCCTCTTTGGAGCCTTGGTATGATCAGCGGTGGTAGCTAATTCGAGCACTATGCGGACGTGATCGCTTCCCAGGCTGATTTCCATGATCAGCTTGGTGGAGGCCACCAGGCTAAGACTGGCGAGGGTAACATCAGAAGAGCTGTGGGCACCGTTGGGCGGGAGCCGCATTGAGCTGTCATCGTTGAGAACTGCGAAGGGAGCATGCTCTTATTCATGGTTCGGGGTTTCTCCTCGGGGATCGGCCGTCAAATGAGAACGCCACAGGTCGCGTTGGACGTTAAAGTCACCTAGCACCAAACTGTCTCCAGAATATAATTATGGAGAGGTGAAGGTGGTGAAACCCAGAGGACAACTAGAAGTTTGAGGGATGTGGACGTTCACGATGGTTAGCGGCGCCGGGCCATTGTCGAAGAAAATCGCCAATACATCCGTGGAGTCGGCCCAAACAGGGGTAGCTGATGGTGAGCAATGGTTTGGTCCGCCAATAAGGCCAAACCTCCGCCTTTTTTTACGACCGCGGTCGCGACGGCCAATCCTGTAGTTGGCACGGGAAGGATTCTTGCTGGAGTTAGTCCACTGTGTCTCGTAGATAGCCGCTACAGCTGTACTGTGTGAACGCATGAAGGCGAGAAGCTGGTCAAGATCGCCGAAAAGGCTGTTGGCGTTGAACTGTAGAAGTTTAAGGCCAGGCGGCGTGGGGACGTCAGAGAATTGAACGTTTGTGTGGAAGTCAGGAAGGGCAGGAGGCGTAGGGCCAGTTAGAGGCACGGGACAAGTGGGGCATGTGAAGGTGGTCGACCAGTTGGTAGAGTTGGCGAGGTCATTGTAGCGAAGATGGCACCAACCAATGCAGGAGTCACAGCGTACAGAACAGTTGCGGTGGCCCAGGCGGACTTGACAGAACGAGCAGTATCAAAGGAGTGCAGAGTTGGCCTCAATTCCGGCGGCGAGGAGAAGGAGTCGAAGCAGCGTGGCCGGGAGAGGCTGCTCCGTCATCAAAACACAAGTTGAGAAGAGAGGGAATTGATAAAACGTAAGCAGATCGGTGTAGCAGACCTTGGTCACCGTGAGGTGGGTGAGAACGCAACGAAGGCGCGTCTATTGGGGTCCTCTAGGTAATGGACGTTACCGGAATTGTCGTCCGACAGACTATCGTATCCTTGCTCATTATATATTTTGCTGCAGTCGACACTTGTCATGCTGTCAACATTAGCGTAGCGATTTGATAGATTGGGTCATTATTCCTAGCCTAAAGCTACTATTCCCTTCATTGTCATAAATTGACTTTTGCGCCTGATAAATTTGGATATGTGATTACCCCTGATTTCGTATTACACTGTTTCCTTTTAGAGCCTTAAACAAGCCTGCACGCAGTTTCAGTACGCTGCCTGGATTTTTCAAACTCTACGTGAACGTTATGAACAGTTCGAAGACGCTAACGACATGCATGGTGACTTGTGTCGTTTTTATCACTCACTGATGCTGGTACGTATTTGCTCTCTGCTAAAATTTATCTTGATCCTCAATCGCGTTTCCATCAATTGCTTCATCGAAATTTCCATTCTGGAGCTTACAGCCATCCTAGTCTGACAAAGAGTAAATCCATTTGTCATTTACGTATTCATCGCAATGTCTCTTGTTAATATATGCATGTTGGAAACATTATTTAGAGCCAGGCCCAGGAGTGTGTAACTGAAAAATCCATGCTGGACAGTCGGCCACCAGCCTTGACTGCTAAGTTGACTAAATTTCTGGTGGAATCATACGAATACTGTTGCAATCAACTTAATTCACAGACTCTGGCTTCAATTCTTCCTGAAAAGTTCCTGCGGGTAAGCAATTTAAGATTTCAGTTTTTTCCCCGTAGTCCTGACAAAAATACGGTAAGATTTTAAGTGATTTTTTTGAATTTAATCATGCACTTTGCTGATACAGGCTTTGGCAGTGTATTTAGTACACCAAGATCACAATTAAATAGAAGAATGTATTGAAATGGATCCGACAAAGCAAAGGGAGACCGTAATGGCAATTTCTGGCTTGTTAGCCGTCATCAGCAAGTCACACGCAATATCAAGGGTTGGCACCCCCGAGATTTGAACCCGGGACCTTTGGCCATCGAGTTAAATACTCTACCACGGCACCACGGGCTCCTTGCTTTGTCGGTTGACATCGGGAATATGATAAATATATGTGCTTCGCCGATCTTGTAGAGGAATGTGTGCATGCCTTTCGAAACGGACTGGACGGTTGCTTTATACAGAATACTCACTTGTACTTGCCATTGCTATCATAATACCTAATACAGCCAGACTATGATTTCGCCCATTGTATCTCCACGAATGAATATCTGCAATAGCGTATCTGAAGAGCCCGCTCCATTCTCTAGTAACGGGGACCAAGTACCAAAGATCCAAACGCATCCGTAGTTGGCAGTTATGCCTTGGAAGGTGGCCAATTGACCAGATGAGAATACATCCTACCCTGGACCCACGGCCAGAATGTAATAGCTAATTCTTGCTGTCGTGATGCATAACTACGCGAAATCTGACTAAATTTGATACACGGCATGGCACGCATGACCACTCTCTTCAGTTTTAGCCACCCTTCTGAGTCGCACCTGTTCTCAGTAAGTTTTTTAACTGAGTGCGCATTGCTTACACCCATGTGTACCTATCCATCTTATCGGTCCGAGCGATCCTGCAGAGCACTTAAATATACATCTTAGCCGATAGGAGTTATTCACTGAGACGGCGGACACTGTGACTGTGACTGCCTTAGGCTTTTTGCCATCAGAATTTGATGACACGTCAACCCCAGAAGCACAAAGCCACCACAAAAATTCCCTCTTCTTTTTTTATAATGTGGATAAATCAGGGGAAACCGCCCGTATATAACACGCTGGCCTCTTGAATCAAGTCAGGTTTGTAGTACCGTAACGGTTGCGCATATTTTAACACTTTCTCTCTCTCTCTGAATACTACAGGGAGCTAGGTGAATTATTAAGTTGGTTTGGCAGATTTGGTTAATTTAGTTTACCCAATTGTGAAAAATTTGTGGCATTCGGCGGGATTCGAACCCGCATAGGCGGGAAGGCCTTTTAGCCAAGCCAACGCTCTACCTACTTGAGCTACGAATGTCGCACTTCACACCGTGAGTTTAATCACACTTGGATCAATATTACCCGCCCAACTTTGCCGCTCATATGGAATCCACCAATACGGGACAGCAAGTTGACTGCCCAAGCGTTGGCTTGCGTAAAAGGCCTCCCTCCCACGCGGCTTCGAATCTCGCCGAATGCCGCGAGTTTTTTCACAATTGGGTCAACTAAGTTAAGCTAGGTAAATATCAACAGGAAAAGCCGTCATCATTTTCGTCCCATCTTCAGCTTTCTTACGTTCTGCCATTTTGTGCAGTCTTCTTATCCACTTTTTTCTTCAATTGGTAGGATTGGAAGCGCCTGGTCCTCGCGAAGAAACTCTTTTACTCTGCGCTGACCAACTACTTTCTAGCCATGGACGCGGCCGCGAAAATGAAGTTTGGCCCGGGCGTGACATGGCTGAAACAGGCAGACGCGGAAATAACGGAGGCTGCCAAAGTAGCCCAAGAAGCCTCCAATGCTTCTAATTCGCCGCACTTTGGTGCACCTCTTCTGGTTGTGGTTAAATTTGCCCAAAACGTCATCTCCACCGGGTGAGTCCGTCCTGTCTCGTTTTTCTTTGTAGCAAATTTTTTGACCCAGATCTGCTTACAGTCACCCCATTTTTGTTTATTTCCTCAAATAGAAGTGACATTAAGCCCCAGTGGCCCTTAAAAGAAACCCGGACAGTTCTGGCTTTGTGGTTGTCCCTCAAATAATTAACAAGGATCGTCATGTGGTCTTATTGGGTAATATTCGGTGTAGGATACGAAGTAGTCCGGCCGGGTGATAGACGATAGACACATCCTAATGGTTTTAAACTCGTAAATAAGATAAGGCGTGGAAGGTCACAGTGTTATGAATAATTTAATTAAGTACAGAAGGAGTAGAATGTGGGTAATGAGTAATTGACTCCCGAACAAGTGAAGTCCAGCCATGAGCGGGCCGGGTCCAGAGTCGCAGTCTGGCAGTGAGGTTGCCGGGTCCATGACTGTCTGAGCGTAGGCAGTCACCTCAACAACGTCCTTTATGAACTGACCTTGGAAAGCGATTGGCCAATTAGGACAGACAGAGGGTGAACACACGTCCGTGACCTTAACCTGCCTTTTTCACGCTGTGATGCACACGTGCTGATGGACATGAGAGACATACATGCGGCCTGCTCCAGAGGCATGCGAGGAAAGCCTGGCTTAGAGTACGAGTCCGCTACCCTGGTTTCAGGAAGGTCTATTTATGGAAAAGTTCGTGTATTCCAGCGTTTTCTAACCTTTTACTTTCATGCATGAATATATCGGTGTTTGGGGTGCTGATTATCATTTATTTGGAGTTTCACGCACGTTTGCTGCTATTTTTGTGTTGCTTTGTGTAATTGGCGATGACCATCTTCAAATAGAATTTTAGTGGACACCATTTAGGTAAAAAAAACAAAGTTTCCGATCAATTATAATGAGCCTCAATTCATAGTGAAAATAGGGCTGATTATTGAATTGTTGTCAGTTCGCAAGTAACGGCAACTGTAAGCTTTCGCGATCTCTTCGAACATCGAGCAGATGGGGTAAGCATTGATGGTGGTAGTTGGACGCATTATGCATGGACTCAAGTTTCGCAACTCTCCTATGTCAAAAACTTTCCTCCGGGTCCCACATTAAGATCGCGATGATGTAATTGAAACCAATGCAACTTCTGAGGTTTATCTGTTGTCCATGACGCCGCATACCGTTGTGCATTGTTCGGGGCAACGGAAATTTTATCATAATTACTTTCCTTGGCATTTGTTTCGTTGTGGTCTCGGAGGCTGTGTTTAGTTTCTAGAAGTAATCGTGTGGTTGGAGAGAATAAGAACGGAGAAATTTGGTCTGCGATACCGAGAAGCACTATAAAGCGGAGGTATTATTGCATCCTTGTTCAGTTCCTTTTCTCCGGTGCAGACAGTCTTGATTGTTGGATTGTTGTCCTTACTGCCATACTTCCCGAAATAGGGAATAGTTAGACTACGCAAACGTTGTAGGCCTTCGTATTTGTGCAGAGATCGACTGAGCTTAAGTCAAAAGCCAGGAATTCTACACCAAAGGGCCACTTTGTACGTACGCGAAAATCAGCAGTCGACCAACATGCGAAAGAGACCGTGTACTTGTATCTGAAAGAACGAATTGAAGGTTCTCCTTCCTCACCATGATCTACTGATTGTCGACGGGGACCGAAGTAACCGAGAGTTAGAGCCGTCAACTGTTCTGACAGTCACATTATTGACTAATTTTTGAATTGACTATCGAAAATGTTAATGACTATGGGAAAATTTTAAAATTTTGTGTACCAAAATTGACTCTTTGTCGCTAACGTGTTTTTGCAGCAGGCTGGGATTCTAAAGTTGGCCGGACGACTAATGAGATTAACTGCAGTCGACTCGGTTCAGGGTTCGCAACATCGTTACTCATAACAGAACGACTCGCAGTGCCAAATCTGTCCATGCGCACTGTCGCAGACACAACCTTTGCTCTAAGACTATCACGTGCAGGGTGCCTTGTTATCGCACCACTACGAAAACCCAGCACAGCCGAGGTTCGGAGCACACGAAAACACAGTTTGGTCTTACGACCCGAGTCGAAGGAGTGCAAGTAATCGTTATTGAAGCCCTCCGTCTTTTAGGAGACAGCTGAGGAAATTCGCGGAGTAGTAGGTTGTAAACGGTTAGTAGTAGGCCTTTTGCACTTTGTGAATCTGTCCCTTATGTGAATGGCAGCTTTACTACTTGAAACTCGGCGGTCTGGGTTGAACGTTGGTGTGAGCATTTTTTAGAACCCCCAACTCACCACCCCTCGTTCTGAGCAGCAGAATTTTATCCCCCCGCGAATTCTTTCACTGTCATGTGACCCGCCTGCCTGTCAGTGAGGAATCACTGACGCAATACAGAAGCCCCACTACAACAACAAGGTGCCTCGAGAAAAAAAGCATTTTCCCCCTGAAAGTTACAAATTGGCACTCCTTTTTCTTACTTTTCCGCAGCGATTGATTCTTTCCACTGTGAATCCTCCTAGCAGCTGCTTCTCATTTGATTGTCCACCAGTATTGCAGCCAGCAGGGGACTGAATATGGTGGGAGCATGTAGGCAGCTTTGTTTAGTTCCACATGTCACCACGCGAACTCTTCATGTGCTGTTACTCTGTGCGTAATGCTTAGTTCCATTTAATCGGACCACACCGTCTGCGTATAACGGTCTGGATATCCACGCTTTAAAGTTATTTTTCAAAATCCAACGTGCTTTTTACTGCCTCAAAGGCCTTTGTTAAATCATGAATATAGTCCGCATTTCTTGGCATTGCTCTTGTATTTTAGACGCGGCGAAGATCACGTCAGTGGTTCCGCGCTTCCTGTACACCTCATCTTGGCTTTCGGAGAAAAGTCATTGCTCCATGTTTAGACGATTGAGTAGGACATTTGGACGGCGATTTAGTCTGCGGTATTCAGAGTGGAGATGTCTCCGTGTTTGTCACGGGGTAGCTGATGATCGTTGGTGGCGCCCTCTCAATCCTGAGCATTTGTTCTTGTCTGCCTACCGCCTGGACTTTGGTGTATGAGTTGAGGGTTGCCCTATTTGTAGGTTTGAACTCTATGGGAGTCAGCTTCGTGTGTTTTTGTGCAGGACATCTTTTGGGCAGATTTAATAGCCTCTTGTAATGAGGACGGACAGACGGTCAATATAGATGACTTTTCATCCGAGGTAGTCTTGTAGCAGCTGCTCCGATGTTTCACTTCTCTGGCGTCCCAATGCCCGCCAGGCTAACCAACAGGTGCTCGGCCAAAGCGTGACGTCCCCCGGGCTTGACCTAGTAACTGTTTCAGTCCTCCATTTCTTCTTGTCTTCATCGGATGCTGTGCAGACATTGAGGAAACCTTTGAACTGTTCAGCCCAGTGCTCCAGAGTTTGCGAGTTCTCCATGGGGACGGGGTTTGTTTCTTTGCGACTGAGCATATTTACAGTCCCCCCTGTGGTCTGAGGGCCACATACCACCTTGGCGGATGCAAAGAATTTCATCGTTTCACCTCAATCTTCGTGCATTTTGATTAATTGGGCCACAGTTGTTTAAGAAGTGCACATCAGCCTTTTTTCCTACGGAAACGATGGTAATAGGGATTTTTGAGGTGGGGAGATAGGATAGAAAGTGAAGGAAATTTGTAGGAGAAAGTGTAAAGTGGAAGAATGTAGTTGAATTTATTTCCCACAGCGGCTGGGACTAGGTTGTTCCACGTGTAAATTGAATGTGTGCGCCGCATATAGCATTTATTAAAGTATATTCCACTGCCCATCCTAATCCTCTATCCATAAAACCCCTATAACCACTGTTTCCATGGGACAAAATGCCGGGACTAGGGATATATGAGGTGCACTACTTTAACTACTGTTGCCGATTAATTCAGCCTTATAGATCATCCAAGCATTTTGAGTCCTCCCTAGCTGCTCCCGCGCAAGGCTTCGGTATCGGATAAGTTGGTTGGTTAGTAGCCCTGGTTGGATCAGCATCGGATAAGTCAACTCTATTGTCGTCGTCTCTGTGTTGTTAACATAGCTCGAGGAGCAGCTTACTGATTTCTGCATCGTCGTTAACAAATCAGTTCTGGTGCCAACGGCGTGCACGACCGAGGCCATGCATTGGGTATTATGCCATGCTTCCTTTGCATAGGTCTCGACAATTGGTATGTGTGCTTCCATGGCTTGCATCAGTTCCAGGTTTAAGTCCACACAATTGCTAAGGAATAAATTGGCCATCAGCCATACTGTAGTAGTACTGTAGTATTTAACTGACTACCGGGAGGAGAAAGTCCAAGCTTACAGGTCTCATCCCACCATACTTTCGTTAAGTGTTTCTGACCTGGTTGCTTTGTTTTCACAGTTGTAAAGGTGCAATAAAGGACAACGACGCCATCTATCACGAGCGCGCTCCCCCCCTGGCCGAATTGGAGGCCGTTAAAGGTAAGATAGTTGTGTCTGGCGCATACATCATACGTTGTCATCTCTGTCCTTTTATGACGACTACTCTTGCTGTTTTTTTTGGGGGTCTCTCAGGTGCCAACGTCGTTAAACCCACCCCATTCAACCACACGGACCCCGAGGTTATCGGTCAGGATATCTTCAAGGACCTCCTGCCGCTTGAAACGCTTCAGGCGAGCTCAATGTACAGGTAGGGCAGAGACACACGATACACGATACTTTTGGGCGCTGGCACAGTACTCGTCGTAGCCCCGATTACTGACTTTATACTTTTCTACTTGTAGTGAGGTGAAGGCCGACTTTTTACGCAAAATTCTCGCTGAAGTCGAAGAAAAGGACGTAGCTTTAGGGTAAGTCTAAAAGCTTTTTTAACTTTTTTCTTGGGGTAACATGAGACCTTCGCCTTATAGTATTATTTTGACTTAACTGGCGCTTGAGACCGCGACTCTATTTGAAGGCCTTTGGCCTGACTTTGTGAAAACGGACCCTGCAAACATATCCAACCATCGCACTTTCACTTTACGCCTAGTTCGTCCCTATCGAGGTGTGTTTAAGGCTAATTGGGTTAACGCTTATGGCTGCGATCTTCCAGGCCCGGTTCCTTGGGAGATGAGAGAGGTATTGGGAAAGCCAGCGTAGAAGGAAGGGTATATTCTGTACAGAATAAATGGGAGGATAGACAGTAGAAAATTGACCACCAAACGACCGCGCAACCGCAAGCCAGTGGACCGCGTCTGAAGTGATGTCTGCTGGGCAGTCGTCACATGAGGTCCTGTGTGAGTCTGCCTGTGACTGGGTGTTACGAATGTAATGTAATGTAATCAGAACCTGCTAAGTTAAGTTGATACAGTTTTTAAATATATCGTATGCCTTAGTTATCACTATTCATAACCGTGACGGGCTATGAATTTTCGCTTAAATCCGAAATATTCGGCGGCTGCCATCTTTTTTACAGCACTTGCTTATCATGCTTTCTGCTCCTTCGGGCCTACCTAACCAGTGATCTCAGCAATAACGACAGTTTACTTGCCACTAAAGCGACTACGACGTGGTCTTAAGGCTAATTGAGTTAACCCTGACGGCTGCGATCTTCCAGGCCCGGTTCCTTAGGAGAGGAGGGAAGTCTTGGGAAAGCCAGATTATTAAAACGAGTATATGCTGTGCAGAATAAATAGGAGAAAAGGTAGAAGTAAATTAACTTTAAGATGACCGCACAACAGCAAGCCAGCGCACGGCGTCTGAAGTCATGTCTGCTCGGCAGTCGTCACACGAGGTCCTGTGTGAGTCTGCCTGTGACTGGCTGTTACGAAGGCTGGAAGCAGCAAGAGGTCCGAAAAGGCACTTCGACTTGAGCTGGTCACGACAGGCGTTCACAACTGCACTTCGTGTTAAACACTTTTATTCACTTGGTTAGTATTAGCAGCAAGCACCTGAGCTGTTTTATCCTGTACGGGCTTTAACCACGGAGAGCATATGCACGGGTGGGTCTCCTTTGGACTCGCTCGGAATCGCGGTCTTACTAGTGTCTGAGTCGTTTTACTGGGTCACAAGTCAGTTTCCTTCCTTCGCCGTCACTCTCGGAGGGTGGACTCATTTTGTCTGCCTTCCTCAAATTAGTCGTCTTCACATGAGTCGCTTGAGACCATTTGTTTGGTTTTTCGACCTCCGGGGTAGTGGATACGAGTGTAAACAAGCCAAATGCGCAATGCATTTACCAATGTTTTTGTGGTTGCTTTTGATACTTTGTCTGAGTTGAAGAAATAATACCCTGCGGAAAGGGAATAGGCAGGGATCCTGAAAGACAGTGTGCTTTGGTTGCGCGTCCACGTCCAGACTGAGTCGGGCGCGAGTTGCTACCTGCAAAGCCTGTTAATTTTTCGATTACTTCAAGTGTGGGAGCATGCAACAGTGGTTCAAGGCGGTGTTTCCTCCTCCTCCTCTTCCTCTCCATGGAGGAACCTGCTATACTATATTCTATTCAGGACCGTTGTCATCTTGAATTATCCTGCATGTTGTTTACAATACATAGACCTGTGTTCTATATCCGACTATTAATTGTCCCCCAAACCGCCATTAAACGCGATTGGAGGCATCCTCTCTGCCACACTTATTTCCCCTAGTAGCCATGGGAACTGCCCTAGCAACATTGTCAGCCACCGACTGTACCTTTTATGATGACTCGGCAGGTAGATATGGCTTAGCTTGTCCCTACCGCACTGTCCGACCCGCTGTTTCCTTAAGTCGTCAATAAAATCCGCATTCATCGCTCAGCCGTTGCATAGTTCAGATTTTCCATTGTATACTCTAGCGCCTAGGATCTAAGGGTCACTCATGAAAACTATGCGAACTCCGTCCGTCCGGTCTTTCAGATTTGTTTTAGCAAACTTTTACTCGCTAAGGAACTTCTTTCTTTCCGACAGGCTATAGGACGCCTTGTTTTGGTAAGACTTACGTTAACTGCAGCCAGCAACACTGATGGCGGCACCCTCTAAATTCCCGCCATGTGAAGCCAACCCTCATTCCCTCCTTTCAGTAAGGGCGTGGTTTACAATCCAAAGATGGTCAAGGTTGACGCCTCTAGCTGTTTGTGTGTGTTTTTGACAGTTTGTCACCTAGCCAACCCAGAGTGATGTGGGCGTCTGGAGTCTGCTGACGTTAAGGATTTTCACAATCCTCAGCCATGCAGGCAGTGTCGTCTGACTTTGTTAAGCGAACATCATTTCTATATCACATTCTATAAAACCACATACATTCACGTGACCGGCGCCTTCTACACCTCCAACCTAATGCTGTGCTAGCACATGAGACATAAATGTGACAAGGAAGCCTCCGGAATGCGTAGGAAATCGTTCTAACCCGCGGTATCCATAGGTGACAAGTATTTCTCTTTCTGAAAGTGTAACTTTTTGAGAAACTCGTAGTAGCTGGCGTTGTCCCGTTTAGTTACCGGTCATGTGTTTTTTTTACCCTGGAGGTACGCAAGTGCGATTATTTTCGATGCATAGTGAAGATATTGATCACACTACTAACTGCGCCATCTAGTAGGCTCTGACATCTTGTACTTGTTATGGCTGAGATCATACCTGACCTAGCCGGCCTCAATAATACCACGGACGATACCTCTCCACGCGTGGCGATTAGCGGTAGCAGATCTGGAAAGCTCCACTCATTGTCTTCTCCAGAGACGGAGACCGAAGATAGAAAGTCCAAAAAGCGCTTCCATGTCTATTCCTCATGCAGCGTTCACTTACTCTAGCATCGGTGGCTCAGGAGTCAGAGCGCTGAATTTCTGTGACCTATTAACTACTGGGCTAGAGTCCAGATTCGAAGCCTTCAGAAAGTGAGCCTAGTAGGGGATAGGAAAAGACGAAATCATCATTAGAAGGCGTCATACTAGTCACCATCCTTTCACTGTGCTTGTACCTACTTATATTTGGGTCGATTGTGACCGTGTATTATCCAGCGGGCCTTGGTGATTTAAGTGACTGCAAATATTCTTACATGCGAATCTGTAACAGTAAATCTAGACTACCTGTACTTGACCCGATTAGCTCCTGTTGTTGAATGAATCGGCTTCACACATGTCTCAGATAGAGGCGGTCCATTGGCGGCGATCGAAAGCGAGCTCCTCGCAAATCGTAATCCAGTGTTTGTTCCAGTGTCACAAGCCGTAAACGCTTACGAGGCCTATGCATTCAACGTTCAACTTGGCAGTGTTGAGCCACGTCTTCTGTCGACTGCCATGTCGGTATTTTCAGTTTGCATTACGTGAGGGATTTTACGACCAATCGGCAGAGGTCCGTCGATGGTTTGCGCAGGACGTGACCAAACCATTGAAATCGGCGATGATAGATGTATAAAGCTAGAATTGGTAGTTTAAAACACTGGTGATATAGCTCGAGGTTGGAAATTCGATCATGTCAGAAGAGCCTTAAGAGGCGTCGAAAACACCAACGGTCAAAGACTTCGAGCAATATGATGTCTATTTTTCTGTAAAGAAGACGAAGACGCGATCTCTGGAACCATAGTTTTATTCTGAGCTTTCGGCTCCACACGAGAAGCCATCGTCAGAGTAAATGAGAACAGCAACCGTCAGCTACGCATAAATGGGGTTGGTAGGGGAGGGGGTGGTGGTGGCAATTATTGATTGGTCTTTGTCCACGCCAAGTCCATTCTCACGCACTTGGCGTGCCTCCGCTGCGCGTCCCTGGAGTAACGGCATGTAACCTTGAGGACGTGGCCTGCATGCTTGTAGCGGAACTGGGCCCTGGTTTCTGGTCACGGGCATGGATGGCAAAATAACGGGGCGGTGTATCCACATGCCTGTTTATGGAGTTGGGATCTGCCATCCAGGCCTCCAGCAGTTTGCGTCCCGTCCTATTACTGGCCCGTGCCATTATCCGTGTGTTCGAGAAGTCAAATTCGTGGCCTTCTTCCAGAGTGTGGGTAGAGATCTGGGACTGTGGGTCGCCTTTCCGTTATTCGTAAGCTAAGTCGTCGCCCGGTCTGCCCTGTATAATGGCAAGAACAGTCGTGACATGGCACCTGATAAATGACGCCAGACTGCTCATCTACCTCCAGCGGGTCTTTCATTTGCATGAATCGTGCACGCATGGTAGCTGTCGGGCGATGAGCAATACCCACGCCGAGCTCTGCAGCGATGCAGTGGTGGTCAGAGGTTATGCTTGGCTGATGAAGGCTAATAAGCCCGAAACAGTTCTGT
>JAYGXS010000002.1:13544401-13581552 GCA_036362985.1 Ligula intestinalis | reverse complement strand
TGGCGAGGCGCTGATGAACTGCGGTTCGATTAAGTGCTTATGACCCATCTGGTAGACCCCAGTGGTGGACCTACTGCGCCGTCTGTAAGTGCGTTTGTTTGTGTTGTCTGACCAGCTGGGGTTCAAGGTTATGCTTGGCTGATGAAGGCTAATAAGCCCGAAACAGTTCTGTATCAAGTTACACCCAGACGCTGTCATACCCCCCTTACTGCTATTATGACTTGACCGAAATCGGCCTGGCAGGCGGTCACCCGTTGGGAACCTCTGACCACCACATGAACTTTGTTTAGTTCGGAAGCCCATGTGATCGGTGTTCGCACATTCCTGATGAGCTGCGCGGCATTCCAACTCTCGGCAAGCAGGAACACACAACCCACCACTCTGATGATGGACCGGGAGAAGCATAAGTTTGCTTTCGAAAACGCCAAAGTCATCGGCCGATCCAACGACAAGATGACCAGATTGGTGCTTGAAAGTTGGGCATCCGTGGGCACAATCAACAGAAATATTGTTTTAAATTCAGCCTATCAGGCCCTCCGGACAAGGCTCCAATCAGCCCCGACGAGGCCGCCGGCGCTAGCGAGCGACTTGCAACTTCGTCAACAGTGGTCACCGACGCGGCAGGGGAGGAGAACTAATCGCGACTCAAACGGCCGACATGAGTCATCAATCCACTGACGAGCCCAAACATATGAGCCGGGTCCACACTTTGAATGCCAACCGGTCCAGCCACCCGAGTATGGAAGGAGAGCCGATAGCAGCCGGCCAAGTGCACACAATACGCACACAGACCTGATGGCGACAACAACAGACAGACAGGCGACGGGGGATGTAGGAGGACGGGCAGAGAGGGCCCTTCGCCGCGCACACGACCGGGATGACTCACCTACCAACCGACGGACACCGGACCGGAACGAGGGCTGATCCGCGCATCCGGCTCAGAGGGGAGGTCGGGCGGTGGTCACACTACCGGGCCGGTTAACTTAGACGCGTTTTCGGCACACGGACAGGCAACGGATGACACACACGGGCGCCAGCCACCCACAATGGAGGTGCCGCAGCCAATCCACGGACAGCACGAAGTTCAGCGCTCGTGCGTCAGCCATCGCTACAACACCAGATGGTCTGCGCGGCATTCCAACTCTCGGCAAGCAGGAACACACAACCCAACACTCTGATGATGGAAAATAGTGTATTTCCGAAACGTCAGCACAATTACAGTGTGGTCCACGACAGCGCCTTGTTTTCTTCTTCGCCTTCTTTGGGGGATGATGATTGGGATAATTTATCTGGACCTCGTATCTTCACCTATGTTAATGTATATATATATATATATATATCTAAAGAACATTTACATGTGAATGGAGGGAGGAAAAAATGGCGGCTCAATTTGAAAAGCTCTGTGGTCATTGAATACCTAGATCAGATGCTCAACCGTTGAATTGTGAGTATAATGTTCTGAGGCTGCAATTGGGACTATTAAAAGTCACGTGAACTGGATGCTTCAACTGTCTGAGTGTGGAAACGAATATATTTGCCCCGTCTTACTTACCTTGTTGACTGCTTGTTGCCATGAGACCGTCGTCGATGACGCTTGGTTGGACTTCTAAGGAAAACAGTGTAGGCACTGTCTTTCCTGTACCTGAACCACTGAAACGTGCCTCTCACGCTAACTCCTTTTGGAGAGTCGGAGGTAGTTGAGATGGTTAAACTGTTCATGGAATATGACTCCTGATGTCCCTGATGCTTGTTATAGTGTAAGAAGATTTGAAAAGGTGTCTCTCTGCCTCAAACATTATCGCAACCCCTTCTGAGCTAAGGTCACACTACACTACCATTTTCCCAACATCTCCGGAAGTTGAAACATTGTTGTCCCGGATGAAATTTGAACAAGGCAACGATCATGATATTAGCAGGATTTAGTGACGTCATATACTTTCTCTATGGTTCTATTGAAAGGTTCATCTATCAGAAAAGCACGTGCAAAGGACAATAAATGCAATTTCTTAGTTTCGTTCCAATTCAGAGGAGACAAAACTTCGTCTTGTGCCTTTTCGGTAGAGCCGCTAGAATCGATGAAGGGATGAGCTTTCTCAAGAAAGTGTTTCTTGGAAACGGCTATCCGGAGAAACTCATTGATAAGTATTGCAACCGCAGACAGGAAAACCCTCCTGAGATCTCAGTGCTAAAATGCCACTGAACATTTTCCTCTCTTCCGAGGGTGGTAATGTATCCAAAGTGATAAAACGAAGTCATCGATGTACGATTGAAAAATTTACCCCGCCGTTAAATTGTTGTTCGTACACTATTTCAATTCTACCTACTAAAGACATTCTGTTTACACACGCCAAATCAAACGTTGTTCACGAGTTTACATTGGGCGCACGCAAAGGCAATTGGCAACGCGGTAAGCTGAACAAATACCAAAGTAGTTGCTCAGGACGGAAAATAAAATAGTTAAGAGTTAAATCACGAATCACCTAGTGAACACTGGCTATACGGTCGACCAAAGGACTGAATTTAACATTGTACTTCGGACGACGACCGGGCGTCTCCTAGGGTTTGCGGAGGCCGCTGCAACATGGAGAAGTGAACCAGAACTCTGTGTGCAGTTGGATCATGTAATCAACCTCGCATTTCTGTGGTAATGATCCATGAACTCATTCCTGATCGCGCCTCCTTGCGTCCCTGTCCTCTGACCCCCCTCCCCTTCCTTTAACGACATCCCACAGGCTTTCATGAACATGAACTTCCATGCTGTTACCACAACCTACCCCTCTATCCCCTCACCATGCGCCCACATCTAAGGCCAATAGCTTCTTCTCCCCCTACCTATCAAGTTTCACCCTTCTAGGCCGACATTTAATTGAACAGTTGGTTATCCTACTAATAGGTAACGACCGTTTGCAGTTGAATAAGAGGTCGCTAAATTATATGGCGTCAATAAATCGTGATAATCTCGTGATCTCCGAAAGTATCATTGCCCGGCAACCTTTCGTCGCATCTCTCTCTCATTTTGTTGCTTCATTGTGGTCTCCAAAGTGGTGTGTGCTGCCTTGGTGGAGGTAGTTTAATTTAACCGCAACATGCGCCATTACGTTGCACACCGGAAGCGGATCACGTGTTTGATCGTCGATAACATCACCCCAGCTCCGCATGCCTGTCATGCTAAACTTTCGACAATCGAAACCAACCTTTGCTTACTAGTTGTTGCACAAAAAAGGGCATTTGTTTGCTACAGCCGTTATGCTACTTTACATGGCTTATACTGCACTAAAGAAAGTATACTTTTCGGAATTGAAGTTGTGTACAAGAGCAATTGCTAATAAACAACCGTCTGTCTGTTGCACGCTATAAAATACTGTTCCAGTAAAACTTAGAAAACCATGATTCCGGTGATCGACACGGCTTCTGAAGATATTACAACCACAGGGCAAGATGATGACTTTTGAATGCACCTATTTTAGTCTGTCTACAAAAACCATACTCGAAAAAGTGTTTCTGCTTAAGTAGTACCATTTTTTCATTGATTTTCGGTATTCCTGTAGATCCAGTTAGATGTATAAAACATGCGGCCATGGTGTCTGTTCATTTACATCTACTTTTTGCAATGTATACAATGTAGTCCATATCCACTGAACGCTTTTATAAGTCCTATATAGTATCGCTTAAATAGCATCAAAGAATGCGTGGTTTTCCACGTATAAAACGTACACAGTTTCAAAATTTAAGGCTTAAACGAAAATTCCTTGTCCGACCGACCTCAACGTTATTGGGAAATTGCAAGAAATGTTCTCTTAACTGTAAACTTTGCAGGCGATGTTATTTGCTACCAAACGAGCACAAGGAAGCATGTGTTGTGCATGCCTTACATAGGATATATGCAGAAGAACATTACCGACAAAGACATGGGACACTACAATGGCCATTTCTGGCTTATTTGCCGTCATCAGGTAGTGATACTCAACTCCAGTGTTGCTGCTGAAATTGCTGCCACACTCGAGTTTCGAACTCGCGTCTCTCCGGTCAGAGGCGAACGCCTTAACCAATTGAGCCATCGAACTCGCATTCTTGTCGGTATTAGGTCGGGGATATACAGTATAATACAGTACAGAATATATATGTAAATTTACAAGGATATCAAAAATCTGTGAAAAAATCATACTACCTAAATAGTCATTTTTACGGGATGCAGTTTTTGCCAGCGGCCGGATCCAGACTTGATCATAATATCTTGGGATGATTCTGTGCTATGTTGCAATCCCACGTTAGTAATCGAGAACGCATTTCCAAATTTTGATAACGAGTTCCTGAAGAAGACGACTCGATCGCTGGGGCAACAATAATTCGTCTGACGTTTTGATATCCGTCGCGAATTCTTCATTAGCAGAAACGGGTTACAGTTCCTGAGATTGCTCGTCGACTGTAGATAGCGGACGCTTGTCTCCCTCACGCATTAACCTAAGTAGTATCTATAAGTGACTTTCAGTTGCGTCGTTTCTCCCGGACAGCATTCTGAAAAATCTACAGAATGTGTAGCCGATCTTCAAACTCCAGAATTTTCACTTTTTCCGCAGTAGTTGTTTTATAACTGACCCTACCAGCGTGGGAGTGGTTCGTGCAGTTGAAATTGCACTTGACGTTTTGCACTTCCAACCTTTGCATTTTTAATCTCCCAACGTAATAAGAGGTCCTTACGCTGCCGGACAGCGCATCATACCCGAAGGCGGATTATAATATTGCATTATCATTATTATTAAACGCGTGGTTCGAGACACAAGAACGACTCGGGACATTAGCCCCCCCCCGCTCTTGAATCATGCGACTTCGTGATGGATGACCACGACGAATTTCGGAAGTTGCATTGTATCGGCGTTGTTGCGTGCGCATCGATCGCGCATCGATCAACCGCCAAAGAAGCCAGTCTTCTTCCGTCTGAAGTAATAGTGATATTTTACCATTTGCCGCATCATACAGAATTTTTTTCAGCTTGAAAGACCTTATGGCGTGCTCACCCATTAACGCGGTGACATGTAAGCCGAATTGATACGAATAAATGTTAACAGTAGCTTTTATAGTTTGTGATGATCTATCTGACTGATTTCACAGCCGGACGATAATTTGCTATCTCCGTCCCTGCCTCCCTCCGCAGGTCATTTTTGTCAAGCATAAACCTCGATCCGAAGGACCTGTGCAAACCCGATTCTCGACTGCCTCAGGCTCTGCTTGACGTGTGCGCTCAGCTCCAGGCGATGGATCCACCGCCCGAAGGCGAGCTTTCCTCTCGTATGAAAGGTAGGCTGACTGACTAAAACGGGGAACCATGTCGTTTCTTTTCACTGGGAAAAACCTGCACATACAAATAACTTTCGCAAAATTCCCATCAGTTGAGATTACCTCGATTACTTCTAATAGCTATGTAGAGAAAGCACTTAGGGAAAGATGGTTTATTCGGTGAATTTTCGAAGCTGGGGCCCCGCTTCGTCTTCAGACGTAAAGAAAAGTGAATGGGCCAAAAAGAGGGTAACAACTAATATCGAAAGTCCGTGGGAAAATCAATAACGCCGTGGCGTGACGATTGCGTCAGTACCTTGTTGCTGTCTCTTTCATTCCCTTTGGATTGTCTCGCGTATTGCCCACTTGAGCTTGCTGCTTCGGTACGACGATACAAACTCGGTGTGCCTGTTTATACATTGTACGTCCGAGTGCATGGCTTCGAGAAATGCGCAGCCTTTCTTGTATGGACAAGAGCCAACAATGCGGTTGTCGTCTCATGCAAATTGGTGTTCGGTGTCCAATGTGTGCATGGCGACCTCAGATGAGGGATATCGTCCCTTTATCGCTCGTTGATGTTCTCGTAAGCGTGTGGAGGCTGATCTTCCTGTCTGTCCGCAATAAACAGCATTGCAGCCGCCACAAGGGATCTTGATGATGACTTCTTTTCTGTCCAAGTAGCCAGCCCTATCCTTAGGGTGTACGAGCTGTCGTCTCTCTCTTCACGTCGATACCCTTGGATTTGGCTAGGCAATGCGCAGAAGAAC
Organism: Ligula intestinalis; assembly: GCA_036362985.1. Classification (NCBI taxonomy): domain Eukaryota; kingdom Metazoa; phylum Platyhelminthes; class Cestoda; order Diphyllobothriidea; family Diphyllobothriidae; genus Ligula; species Ligula intestinalis. The sequence continues at coordinate 13,575,511 of JAYGXS010000002.1, read as the reverse complement.
TACTTAATTCCCATGATGTCAACTTTTCTGTATCTGCCCTGCTTGAACTCTTGGATCTCTGCCTTAAGACTAATTTTTCCTTCGCACAACAACATTATCAACAGATTAAAGGAGCTCCGATGGGGTCACCCATTTCTGGCTTCTTACCTTAAGTCAAAGTGCAAAAATTGGAAACCATGGCCCTACCACTAGTTAACCCCAAGTTTTGGGTACGATATGTCGATGACACTTTTGTAATTTTGAAAAGGAAGCAACTCGAAACACTACGCAACGTTATCAACTCAGCGATGCCAGGCATCACGTTTACGCTCGAAAAAGAAGTTGACAGTAAACTCCCATTCCTCGACGTCCTCGTACAGCGGAATACTGACGGGACATTCCAAACATCAGTTTACCGCAATAAAACGCACGCAGATGTCATCTTTCATTACGAGAGCAACCACCCTGCTGCTCATAAACGGAGTGTTGTTGCCACCCTAATCAACCGAGCAAGAACACATTGTTCTAATCGTGAACTCTACCAAGCCGAACTGAATTACCTGGTCAACTTGTTTTCAAAAAACGGTTACCCCAGACATTTCGTGCGTCGATGCATAAGACGACAACAGTCAAAGCAAAACTACATCGTCCCGATCAGGCGCCCAATCCAAAAAATGGCGAACGCTTCCATATATTAAGAACCTGTCCGAACTTGTTGAAAGACACCTGAGGAAGCATCAAATCCACGTGGCGCACAAACCGATGACTACCCTACGCAATCAGCTCGTACACCCTAAGGATAGGGTTGGTTACTTGGACAGAAAAGAAGTCATCTACAAGATCCTTTGTGGCGGCTGCAATGCCGTTTATTGCGGACAGACAGGAAAATCAGCCTCCACACGCTTACGAGAACATTAACGAGCGGTAAAGGGGCGATATCCCTCGTCTGAAGTCGCCATGCACACATTGGACACCAAACACCAATTTGCATGGGACGACAACCGCATTGTTGGCTCTCGCCATACAAGAAAGGCTGCGCATTTCTCGAAGCCATGCACTCGGACGCACAGTGTATAAACAGGCACACTGAGTTTGCATCGTCGTACCGAAGCATCAAGCTCAAGTGGGCAATACGCGAGCCAATCCAAAGGGAATGAAAGGCACGACAACAAGGTACTGACGCAATCGTCACGCCACGGCGTTATTGATTTTCACACGGACTTTCGATATTAGTTGTTACCCCCTTTTTGGCCCATTCTCTTTTCTTTACGTCTGAAGACGAAGCGGGGCTCCAGCTTCGAAACTGCACCGAATAAAGCATCCTTCTCAATGTGCTTTCTCTACATAATTATGCTTCTTGGGATGCCGATTTTCCAATTCACGCACCTCGCGTTGAGCCCAGCAGACGAGTGTTCGTCTTTTCTAAAAAAGGGTTTACGACGACGGAGAACAGATACCAATGAAAAATTCATTGCAGTTTTTGAAGCGCTTCTCAAAATTTAGATAGCCGCTCAAGCACGGGTACGGTATATAAGCAAAGTGGAAAAAAAATCTAGTTAACTACAATCCTACGACAAACTGTGGCTTACTCTAGCCCTAGCCCTCAAACCTTAATTCCCAAAACACAACCCGCAATCCAAACCTTTACCTTAGCCTGGCAATCCTGGCTCCGAGAATAGCCAGACTGTTAACGCTGACATTAAGCCTAAGTGAAACTTTGATGATAGAAGTGAGTATGCGAAGTGAGTGTGCTGTTGTGGACAAAGCATGTACGTCGGAGAAACCAGGAGATAACTCCGGACGCGAATTGCTGAGCATGCAGCGGCGGTGAGGCAGAAAGACGCTAACTCCCAGATTGCAACTCACTCGATTGGGACAGGCCATATTTTCAAGTTTAAGGAGGCCGAAATCCTCGTAAGAGGTCACAACCACATAAGCCGCGAGCTGCTGGAGTCCTGGTTCTCAGGACCACAGTCCATCAACAAGCGCAACGATTTGCCGATCCCATGCTGCCTACTGAGACTGCCTGAACAAGGTCTGTCACATTGGAAGGGCCAGGCCCAGCAGCAACTGACGACAGCGAGCATAATTGTGTCGCAATTATAAAGCCCGCATCCGCCACGGACAATGAAATTGCGGCAATTAATGAGTCGAAAACCAAGTGTCAAGCCATATCCGCACCAATACAGACCCCAAGCGGTGATTACAGGGGCTGATAATTATAGTACGCAGTACAGTTGTACTCCAACCTCTTAGAGGGAGTGCTGTGGTATCACATCCGTGCCTATTTGGTCTCAGCGGCAGTCCATTAATAGACTCGCATTCAGAACCCAATTATAAGGTACCTGCGTTCTCAGTTGTTTGTTGGATTTCATTTTTAAATGAGGCCATTAATTCATGATATTCTACATTTTGCTTAAATTTATGCATTTCGAGACGGCTTAGTAATACCATTTCGTCTTTATATATGCAAGACGTAATTAACTGTGTTGCCTGTCGTCACTATAATAATTTTAGTTATCGTCTCGAGATACTTGCACTTATGGATTACGTTCTCACAATCTCCTTGATGATGAACCTCGAAAGGACCCGCTTACCTTGGGTTTCCTGTTTCATCTACGCCGAACGGAGATTATCGCTCATTTGTGAACATTATAAAATAATTATGTTGGCTAAAACGGCTACTGATACGAGCAAGTAACACTTATTTCGTATCGTACATCGTGCTTGTTCTAGGGCGCCCGTCCCATGACCACTTCAAAAAACCTAATAGTAAAACTGGATTCTGCTATGATGCCCTTGCAGATTAACTTGTTTGCCGGAATGCTAATTCTGCTGCCTTTTGGTTCTTTCAGCCCTTGTGAATGTTGGTGTTGATGTCGAGAGCGACACCTCTCTCATTACCAACGAGATACAGGATCTTCAGAAGAAACTGGAAGCCCTAAAGGTAATACTTAGTTCATTCCCAAGACATCAAAGAATTGTCTTTGACTTGCTGTTTTTTTTTAGGAATATTTTTGTCTCGAATGTATTACTTTTCAGGCCTGCTGCTTCGCAGTATTTTCATCCGGGAAGATCCTTTAGGTGAACACTTACGACCGCGATGCATCCTTTTTTTAATTGATCACCGTAGTATTCAAGGGACGTTATACTTCCTTTGTTCAGTTTGAGGACTGTCAGCTGCAAACCTGTGCGTGGCATGAATGTGAACTTTTAGTATTCTTGGGAACACGGCTAGGTAAATTTGACGACCCGAACCAGGAAGATGGCGATTTTCTCCTCCTAAGTAGTTACTGCATTGGTTGACCCGTAGTTCGTTAGATTTTCCTCCTATCATGTTCCGGACTAATAGGCTGGCTCTGGTGGCAAGGATTCTTTAGCTCGTCCATTACAGTGTATTTCGTAGGGCTCTGGGCCTTTTTGAAAAATCTTGGCCTGAAGCGTGCTACGGGGGTTCTGACCCACACGCTGATTCGTACTTTCCCAGGCTGTGGCCCTGGGAGACGTTTCTAGAATATTTTTACTGCACTTCTAAGCGAGCGAGCATCACGTGTGCTCGAGTCGATGGCACGCGCGGCCGGTCTGTGCCCATGACTCAATTCGCGTGTGATTCTGACCGCATGGTCTGAGTACATCGCCGCTGGCATCTCAGTAACAATTCCTGTTAATCCTGGTCTGTTTTCATCGTATTTTCAGATGGCTCCGGCCCTTTTTAAGTTACCTTTTAAGCGATGACTGCTGATGCGTCAGCTTACTCGGATCATAATGAGCTAACCGCTTTTTCCTTCCCGTATAGGATGAGAAGGCTGCAAAGCCGCTTCTCGACCGACTGTCTCGCATCGCTGACTACCACGCTAAGCTGGCGGAGGCAGTCAATGATGCAAAGCACTCCAACACCCAACTCAATCGTGCTCTCACCGAGCATCTGACCGCGGTGCGCATTCTCCTAAAACCTGCAGAGGAGATCGAAGCAGGCCTACCCTCCGTTAAGGAAATGATTTTAGGTAAGCAGCCCCGTTTTTTAGACAGCGGGAGTGTTGTGGTTGTTTCCTCGGTTTTCTGTCTGAAAACCTTGACACCATGTATTCTGCCGTTTCGTATAGACAACTTGTTAAGTAAACAGCATTTTCCTTCTACAAACTCGAATTCGTCAATTCGCTTGCCGTAACTGTTCCTTTTCGGGCTCACCAAAGCAAGCGAAAGTCTCAGCATTCTGTACTATGGGACCGGTGTTACTAAGGGTTAAATGTATGGGGAGAATATCAGGGAAAAGCAAAAATGATTTAAAAAGAAGATAATAGGAACAAAAAAGCGCCTGATAATTAAACTGTGTAAAAACAGCCAATAGGAAACAGAAACTGCACAAATTGCGGAACTGTGAAACGAATTAAACTAAACCAAGGTAAAACGAATAAAACTGAATACTAAGCTTACAATAAAAATAAACCAAAATCAGAAATAAACTACACTAAGCTAAGCAAACTTAAGTAAACTAAAGGAAATAAAAACTCAAGTAATAAAACTAAACGTAGTCGCAGGACGCCAGAGATTTCCGTGTGGGCAGTGCGATTGGGATGGATTGTGCCATACCTTTGTGGTGAGAAAAACATGCCTACTACTACTGCGACACAAGTAGGCAGTTACGCGAACCAAACGTAGTAGACAGGGAGAGAAGTGCGCTTTATTTTGAAGGTAAACGTCGAAAAGTTTCAACAAAAAAGGCTTCATTCATTGTGAGATCAAGTGAACAGGTCATAAAATACTCAGAATCTGAAGCTTTACATGAAGAAGTGATCGACGAAACCAAACCTCACTGACTAATATACAAGCTTTTAGACCATGAGCGTATTTATCACAAGTGTGAGTTGTAATCCTGTCTGTTTTTTTAGACGAAGAGTTGCTCTCGGGTCTGGACGAAGCCGCTCGCGTTCTCGAGAAAGTAAACCAGATGCGTACTCAGCGTGACACTCTGGTTTCCGAGCTACGTGCTGCGGTGCAGGCCGATGACATCACCCAAGAACTCCTGACTACCGACCCGGCCGACCATGAGAGCATCTTTGAGGCGCGTCTGAAGCGCCATGACCCAGCAGTGGCTCTCCTTCGACAGAATCTCACTGCCCAGGATAATATCACCAAGGCCCTGGTAGAACTGAATGCCAGTGTTGCTGTTAAGAAACACGACTTGCTGGAGCAACGTGAGCGGTAGGCACTGGCACCATCTGGTGTCCACACTTTCACGTTTCAGTTAAATGCGATTTTGCGTTTGCGATAAATCAGTATGTACTGAAATATAGGCATCCTAAGCGATATATATTGTTAATGGTAAAGTCCTTTGGGAAAAAATAGTGTATATTCTGTGAATTTTCGAGTCTGGTTCCCCAGCTCGTCGTCGGACAAATGAGTGTTGCAAAAACAGCTAATCCAAAACGATGACTAAATTCAAGATTGTACAGTGGTCAGCGTGTGGTTGGATAGTCGTCAATTGTATTAAATTTTGCGGTCAGTGGGGAAAATAGCTGAGCCTAGTAGTCATTCTAGATGATTGTCTAGGAAATCCTGCCTGGGCAGTCAGCCTACTATTCCATAGGAGCAGTAAGTTGGGTGGAAAGTCGATCTAAGTGTGATTAAATTCACGGCGTACGGCAAGCCTTGTAGCTCAATGGTGGAGCGTTGGCTGCGCAAACGCTTTCCCTGCTCTGTTGGGTTCGACCCCCACCGAGGCCGCGGGTTTATTCACAATTGAGTCAACTAAATTAAGCAAGTCTGCCAACCCCCCTCCGAACCTTTTTAACAAACAAATTTAGAAATAACGAAAACTTGGATCAGAAAGTGGATCTTCTCTTAATTAGCTCGCAGACAATTCTGTTCCTCCAACTGAATCTCCTGAAGTATGTTGTTTGAGATATGGAAAGTAGTTAAAGCAGCACAAAAATGCGCAATCATGTCATAAGATTGTTAACAAAATCACTGGCTTAGACGAAAAGGGAAGCTTAGTGCTTAGGACTGTCTGTACTTACTTGTACTTGTACTTGTAACGGCATTCACCTCGGGCGGGTTGAGCCGGCATCAGTTTTGACGTTCACTGCATCATGAATCACAGCTGTCCAGGCGCGTCGATCTTGCGCCTGTTCACACGAGAGCACCATCCATTCACGGTTCCACTGGCGTAGGCCGTAGACGCATGGGCCGGAAACTGACGACAGATCCTGCTTGACCGTTGCTGTCCAAGTTTTCAGCTGCCCGCCGCGACGTTTGCGCCAGGTGGGGGGAGGCGTCGCCACAAGCAGGTCACGAATCAGCTCACCATCATCACGCCGGGACGCATGCCCGAACCACCGAAGTCGTCTCTGAAGCAGGAGTGGAGGGAGAGCGTCCAGGTGACAGCGTCGGCGGAGATCGGAGCAGCGAATTCGGTCGACGCGTCGGTGACGAAGGATGCGGCGTAGGCAGTCATTGTCAAACACCTCAAGGCGCCTCATGTACTCAACACGCATAGGCCATGTCTCTCCGCCATAGAGCAGGATAGATCGAACCACTGCTTGGTAAACACGGGACTTTGTGCGTAGTGATATTTCCCTTCTATTCCATAGAGGAGCGCACAGTCGGTAGAAGGCAGATCGGGCACGGTTGACGCGTGATACAACCTCGTCGACACCTTGACCCGTTTCCGTGACCAAAGAGCCTAAGTATCTAAACGAGTCGACCTTTTCGAGAGGAGCGCCGTCGAGAACAATAGGAGTGACAGATGTAGGGGGCATACAGGAGAGCATGACTTGGGTCTTAGTCGCGTTTAGGCGTAATCCGATGGATCGGGCACGCTCATTGACCTTGTCCAACGCCTGCTGAACTGCATTACAGTTGTCGCCAAAGAGGACGACGTCATCAGCATACGCCAAGTCAGTCACCCATTTCGAGCGATCAAACTGCACTCCCGGGAAGTCATCCAGTGCTTTGGTCATGATCCAGTCCACCGCATAGTTGAACAGGGTTGGTGAAAGGGCACAACCTTGACGGACGCCCGTCCTGACGCTAAAGGCTTCCGTGTCACCGTTCTGCGTCCTCACCCGTGTGGAAGTGCCACGATAGTATGCTTGCATGAGCTTGAGAAGCTTAGGTGGTAGGCCGTCCGTCCTCATTATGTTCCACAGCGAACTGCGATCAACAGAGTCAAATGCGGCAGCAAAGTCGATGAAGCATAGAACAGTGGGTTGTTGGTGACCCCATCTCAGTTCCAGTACACGGCGGAGATTGAAGATCTGGTCGGTGCAGCCACGACCTGGTCGAAATCCACTCTGGTTTGGGCGGGCGCGCTGGTCTCGCAGTTTTGAAACGTTTGAGAAGAAGAGACGTGAATATTTTCGCCGCTACATCGATAAAGCTAATGCCTCTGTAATTTCTGCACGCTCGTCTGTCGCCTTTTTTAAACAAGGGGAGGATCACGGCTTTTCTCCAGTCAGAGGGCACAACTTCGCTGTCCCATATCTTGGCAAATATTTGTTGTAGCCAGGGCCCAATAACCTCGGGTGCACATTTAAAGAGCTCCGGCGGGAGGTCATCCTCACCAGGTGCCTTGTTGTTGCGTAGCCTCAAGAGAATGGAGACAACTTCCTCTACACTGGGTGGCTCTGTGTTGCACTCATACAGATGGTGGGGATCGTCCGCATTGGGCGACAGGTCAGACATCACAGGGGGATCATGGTTAAGGTGGTCACAGAAATGCTCGCGCCATCTCTCTAACCGGTCATCGATCTTAGTGATTACAGCACCGTTGCGATCCAGTAAAGTCTCGGTGGTGTTCCCCGAACCTCTGCTGGCCTGCTGTAAGAGTCGGTAGAGCTTGTGGGTGTCACCTCTGCTAGCTGCTCGCTCCGTTTCCGTGGCAAAGTCGCTCCAGTAGGCGTTCCTATCGGCTCGGATGGCCTTTGTCGTTTGGCGCCGCAGCTCTCTGTAAGTGGGGGAGCCAGTGAGTCTGGCTCGGCCGGCCTCCTCAGCTAACTCAAGCGTGGGTCTAGTGATCCAGTCGCGATGTCGCCGTCGGGTTTTGCCCAGATGGGTGTATGCCAGCTCTGACATCGCGGCCTTCAGGGACTGCCACGCGGGCTCTGGGTCCGCTCGGGCGTCAGGGTACAGGCCGTCGAAACGGTTCTGGAGTGCTAAGTGGAAGGCGTCGCCAGCAGAGGACTTCAGCTTTGCAACATCGATCCGCTGTGGTCGGGAGGGTCTGTGAATAGCTCTCAAACGCAAGCGAAGGGTTGCCCGCTGTAGGACATGGTCCGATGCATGAGCGTTTCCTGTATCAGCACCGCGGTAGGCTCGACAATCCAAGACCGAGCTGGCCCAGCGTGCTCGGACAAGGATGTGATCTATTTGGGCCTGGGTATGCCCGTCATTTGAGTACCAAGTGACAAGGTGGTGGCGCGGATGATCAAAACGGGTGCTTGACACAACGAGGCGGTTAGACGATGCGAAGTTGACAAGGCGCTCACCGTTGGCACACTGCGCTCTGACAGCAAATTTGGCTACCACATAACGGGTTCTAGCGTCACACACCTGGTCGGGCGTTCCAATCACCGGGAATGACGAGTAGATCGCTTCTTGCGATGCGGTCAACTGTTCGCTGGGGGTCGCCGTAGAAGTTATCTTTTACGCTGTCATCAGCAGCCAGAGGAGGTGCATATACCGAGATGATGGAAACGTCGACTGGGGCACTTTTCAACTGGACCCAAGCGATCCGCGGTGAGACAGCCTCCCACTCTAACAGACTCGAGCGAAATTCATCGGCCAAAGCTAAAGCGACACCATACAGTCCAGAGTTGTTGGAGACACCACTGTGGTAGAGATGGTACGCAGAGTCAGTTCTTGGTACTTGCAGCAGTTTGTGGCCAGTGCCAGGTAGGCGGACCTCAGAGAGACACGCCACACCAACACGGTATTCAGAAAGGGATTTGGCTGTTAACAGTTGGGCGCCGTCATCCCTCAAAGTTTGAACATTCCAGCCTGCAATTCGCAATCCGGCATCAGCTCGCAGATTTAACACCCATCCCGCGATGCCAAGAGGATGGGGCGCGTCGGTTCCCGCGGACGCCGTAGCAGAGATCGTATGTTGCGTATAGTTGTGATTCATGAAAGTGTAGAAAGTCAAGAAAGTCAATTCCGTGTTTCGTGGAGAAAAGGGGATTGGCGCTAGGTCCCCGGTCTTGCTCCCCTACCAGAGCCCCGTTAGCCAAGCAAAAGCAAGTTTCCGGCGCGCACCAGCTTGGAGGTGGGGTTGGATTTTTACTGTCTGTACAAGTACTAGTAACCAGTAGACGTCTTAGTAACTCCAAAAGAATGGCACAATAGAAGCTATACCGGTGCTCAAGGTCTATTAAGCCACTTGCTCGCCGAAAATAAAAAGAGAAGAATAAAGGAATATAGCGAAAAGTATTTCTGGGGTCCATATCCTCTATACAATGGCTTAGTATGGCTTTGCAATTTATTGGATGGCTGCAATTCGTTCAAAATTAACTGAAATGAAATTATTTTCAATTGGACAAGTCATCTACTAGAAGTTAAAATCCTATAGTTGTCAAGTCAATAATTAATAGTTGATTAGCTACTGACCACTTAATTGGCTATGTGATTAAAAGATCGATCATTCGACGAAAGACTGAGTTATTTCTTTTTTCATGATCATTCACTGACAAATTACCCACTTCAACACAAAATACCTATATGCGGACTCAGTTTTTTATCGAGTCTCCAGTCAAATACTCATCAATATTTTCTTGGAGCGTCTTCTCTAAAGGGGTCAATTGTATGCTATCTTCGCCGGCTCCTTCCTTTTCATTTCTTTCTGCATGAGTTCTTTTTAAGTCAACAGGTAAAAAGATAGAGGAACTGGACGACATTATCGGTGTTTCGTCATCACCCGAAACTCTTACAACTACCCCTATCCCTATTTAAGACGACAGGCCAGACATTTTCCTATCGCGACTTTTGTCCTTGATGCAATACAGTGCTTGCCTTATTCTGGCGTCCTTATATTTTTTGCACTATACTTACCGCTGAACCCTTTTCTTGGCCGATTATAGGCGCACTGAAGAAGTGGATAGCCTCATTCGTTCCGGCGAGTCCTTTGGCGAATTGCTGTTAAAGTGTGATGAGGGACAGGACTTCTACAAACAAATGTCTGAGAGACTCCAGAAGATTCGCTCAGAACTGACGGAACTTGCTGCTGACCTGAAACAACTGCAGCCGAAATCGAAACCTGCAGTTGCTCCCGTTGTTGCCGCAGTAGTAGCACCTGTAACCACTCCTGGTAAGTTCCTGTAGGACCTTAAGCTTGTTAAGTGAGATATATGTTAATTTTGCTGGCGTGATCACCAGCTGGTTTGTCTGGTCTTTGAGTTAGTACAATCGGCCATGCGTGTCAAGGACGACGCAAACTTGTCAAGCTCTCGTATCGGTTTCTTTTGCAACCGTCTACCGGTTTTCTGCTCCATTTAATCATAGGTAAGAGTATTCATTTTGTATGAACATGTGGTTGATGCACCAGATCGCTAGCTTTAGCAAATTATCTTGGCCCTCTCCGTACATGTCCTATGCTCGGGTTTTAACTCTGGCTCTATACAACTGTTTTGGCCATAGTCACAATCAATCCCACATCTACTTAAACTCGCTTGTGTGTGTGTGTCGTAGCCCATAGTTGGATCAGGAATCCCCGCCGGAATCCAAACTGGGAGTAGTTAGGAGACGGAGAAAAGCCGCGACCTCGACCGGCTTGAGCCACAGGTCCGCGGGAGTGAGGTGGGTGCCTGGCCGAGAACTGCAGGCGAACAGATGACGGCAGTCATGCGGCGAGACGCCGCAGTCGGGACAGCAGTCGGGTATGGATGGGTCGAGCCGGTGCTGGTACTGGCGAAGGAGCATACAGTAGCCACTGCGTAGCTGCGCCAGAGTACAGCGAGTGACCCTCGGGAGATGTCGTTCCGAGGCCGCGATCGGAGGTGGATAGCCACCCAAAAGGACCGGGGGACGGTAACCTCGTTTCTCCTCGACAACAAATCTCTGGTGGAGACGCTGGAAGCCTGTCTTGGTGGCAGAGCTATCAACAGGTAGATCCGCGAGAGACGAGGCAACAGCTTCCTTGTGGAGTGCTCGAATAGACGGCCGGACGTTGCGGCAGGGCTCGGGAGCGGTGCAACGGTGATGCTTTGGATGGCCGGGTTGCGAACAACTCCACCAGAACTGCTGGCTAAGGAGAGTGTTGTGATGGGCGACCGGTAGAACAGAAGCCTCCGCATGAAGATGATCTATTGGCGAAATTTTATAGCAACCCGTTATCGTGCGGAGGGCAGCGTTTTGGGCTGACTGGAGGCGGCGGAGGCTGGAAGAGCTCATCGTAGGAGACCAGATTGATGCCGCATAAGTGAGGTGCGGCTTGGCCAGCGCTTTGAAAGCAGTCGACAGAGTCTCTTTCGCACAGCCCCAGGATGTGCCTGCTAGAGCCTTGAGGACCTTGGTGCAGCGGCTTACTTTGCTTGCGGTCTCCCTGGCATGGTCTGCGAACGTGAAGAGCGGATCAAAACGCACACCAAGGAGTTTGGGCTTGCGGACGAGCGGTAAGGACGCCCCATGGACGGTGATGACCGGGTGACGATTGAACTCCTTCGGATCAAGCGTAAAAACAGTTACGGACGACTTGGCTGCCGAGATCGTCATTCCGCGCTGGGTGAGGAAGTTTTCGACAACAGGCATGAACTCCGTGAGGAGCTGTGCAGCCTGATCGATGTCATGGTGCCGGCAGAAGAACGTAATATCGTCCGCATAGGATACCACTTGCACAGGTGCCCGGGGGAGTGGGAGCTCTCGCATGTAGATGTTAAAGAGTGTCGGGCTGAGCACAGAGCCTTGAGGGACGCTACAGGACTGCTTACGGGGCTTGGAGAGAGCGCCCCGGAAGAGGACACGATCGTGACGGCCACGGATGTAAGCTGCCAACCATCGGACCAGGCCAGTTGGGACGTTCAGCGAGACCAAATCCTGCAGGAGGTGATCGTGGCGGACGCAGTCAAAGGCTCGTGACAGGTCAATTGAGACTGCCATGGTCCGCGAAGCGGGCTTCTGTAGATTGAAGCCTTCGAGGATAGCGTCGCTGAGTTCGAAAACGCAGTTGTAGTCCCACGATCCGATCGGAAACCATGTTGGTGGCAAGATAGTTCCGCCACAGACGTCAGAATTGGGTGGATGAGCCGTTCCAGGATCTTCGCCAATGGACTGAGGAGGGCAATTGGACGATAAGAGGTCGCTAGGCAGGGGTCCTTACCCGCTTTGACCAGGGGGATGATGATCGACTGGCGCCAGCAATCAGGGATGATTAAAGTTCCCAGTGAAAGGTTGAAGAGGGCGGCAAGGTAGGCAGCCACCTTCGGGCCGATGTGGCGCACATGGATAGGCGCCAGACCATCTGGTCCTAAGGCTTTCGAAGCTCTCATTTTCTTGACGGCGGTGAGGATGGCATCAGCCGAAAAGGAAATATCTGGGGGCGGGGCTTTATGGAGGAGGCGAAGAAGGGGGCGCTGGCTTTTGGGACTGGGCGCCGAGCGGGGCGAGAACAGCTTGTTCATCTTCGCGGCGATCTTACCGTTGTTGGAAATGAACTTGCCGACCCCAAAGCTAATAGACTGGTTTGATGTATCAGCCCGGGGTTTGGTCAGGTTGCGTAAAAGCTTCCAAGTGGCAGCTGAGTTGCCGCTGAAATTACAATCTGAAACTAGTTCATGCCAGCGTTGGCGTTTGCCATCGTTGATAGTCTTAGTGATTAAGCCATTCAGTTCGCCAACGCGCGGGTCACTGGCATCACGCGCTCGTATTTCGTCTCTCTCTCGTTCCAGGCGGGAGGCTTCGGGCGGATAGTTAGGACGAAGAAAGGGAATGCGGCCGTTAGGGATGTGGTGACTTGCTGCTGCCAGGAGTAGTCGACGAAGGGCTCGCTCCGCCATGTGGACACAGGTGGGAGGCGGTAGGCCATCGATCTCGGCTTCGCATTCGGTCGTGAACGCTGCCCAATTGGCTTTCTTGAAATTAATGAAGTGCCGGTTGGGGGGCCTTGATACGCTCGGCGGCGGTGGCCAATTCGAGCACAATGGGGAGGTGGTCGCTACCCAGGCTGATTTCCGTCTTCCACATGGTGGAGGCTACCAGACTGAGACTGGCGAGGGAAACATCGGGCGAGCTGGAGGCGCCGTTGGTCGGGAGCCGCGTTTGGCTGTTCTCGTTGAGAACGGCAAAGGGGGCGTGTTCTATTTCATCAGCCAGAGCTTCTCCTCGGGAGTCGGCTGCCAAGTTAGAGCACCATAGGTCATGGTGAGCGTTGAAGTCACCTAGCACCAGACTGTCTCCAGAAGGTAAGTAGGGAGCGATAGAGGCGGTGAAACCGGGAGAACAACTGGAAGTTGGAGGGATGTACACGTTCACGACGGTTAGCGGCGCCGGGCCAATGTCTAGGGAAATCGCCAGTACTTCCGTGGGATCGGCTCCAAGCAGGGGAAGCTGGTGATGGGCAATGGATTTGTCCACCAGGAAGGCCAAACCTCCGCCTTTGTTGCGGCCGCGGTCGCGACGGACAATCGTGTAATCGGCACAGGAATGGACCTTAGTGGAGTTAGACCACTTTGTCTCTTGGATAGCCGCCACAGCTATGCTGTGCGAGCGCATGAAGGCCAGGAGCTGGTCAAGCTTCCCAAGGAGGCCGTTGGCGTTGAATTGTAAGATCTTAAGACCAGGTGGTGAGGCAAGGCCGGAGACCAGAGGATTTGGGTTCAGGACTGGACGGGCTGGAGGCATGGAGATCGGTGGGGGCACGGGACAGCTGGGACACGCGAAGGCGGGCGACCAATCGGCAGCCGTGGCGAGGCCACTGCAGCGGAGATGGCACCAGCCATTGCAGGAGCCGCAACGTACAGACCAGTCGCGGCGGCCCAGACGGACTCGGCAGAACGAGCAGTACCAGAGAGGTCCAGGGTTGGCCTCGATTCCGGCGGCGAGGAGGAGGCGTCGGAGCAGCGTGGCCGGGAGGGGCTGTTCCGTCATCAAAAACACGGATTGGGCGGAGGGGAGAGTTGATCCAACGTAGGGAGATGGGTGTAGCAGACCTTGGCCGCCGGGAGGGCGGGTGGGAACGCGGTTCGTAGACGCGTCTGCTGTGGTTCCCTAAACTCGCTTGTAAATACCAACGGTGGCAACCCTCATTTGTGTGTGTGTGTGTGTGTGTGTGTGTGTGTGTGTGTGTGTGTGTGTGTGTGTGTGTGTGTGTGTGTGTGTGTGTGTGTGTGTGTGTGTGTGTGTGTGTGTGTGTGTGTGTGTGTGTGTGTGTGTGTGTGTGTGTGTGTGTGTGTGTGTTGTAGCCCATTATTGGATCAGGAGTCCCCGCCGAAATCCAAACTTATAGTGGTTGAGAGATGAAGAGAAGTCGGTTCTTTGACCGGCTTGAGCCAGAGGTCCACGGGGGTGAGTTGGGTGTCCAGCCGGGAACTGCAGGCCAAAAGATGCTGACCGTCATGCGGAGAAATGCCATAGCCTAAACAGCTGTCTGATATGGACGGCTCAAGCCGGTGTTGGTACAGACGAAGGAGCGTTGCGTAGTTGAGCCAAGGTACAGCGAGTTACCCTCAGGAGTTGTTGCTCCAAGGCCGCAATCACAGACGGATAACCGCCTAAAAGGACTGTGGGATGGTATTTTCGTTTTTCTTCGACAAGGGCTCTCTGGTGAAGACGCTGGCAGCCTGCTTTGATGGGAGAGCCATGAACGGGTAGATCCAAAAGACACGAGGCGACAGCTTCCTTGTGGAGAGCCGGAATAGGTGGCTGAATGCTGTGGGTGGCTTCATAAGCATGGCAACGATCAGGATTAGGATCAACCGTTATGTGTCTTATATACCAGGCGAATATTGGCTATCATACCTGACGGCCAACGGCCGAGTTGCACAAGTCGACAAGACTGCCATGATTCTCACTGAAGTTGTATGCTTGCCAAAAGCCATAATGTTCGCCGTAGAAAAACGTCTCGTTCGAATCCCTAAAAGCGAGCTCAACAGTATTTGCGGAAGCATGGAAGAGCATTGCCGTATGCTAACAGCGCACTTTATAAAGGCAATAGCAAAGCATGTGCAAGATAAGCCTACAATCAGGCCAATCAGATAGTGTCCTCAAATGGATAGCAGTTCCACTGGCTTTCTGACTCATCCTATTGATGGTGTAGAGTCCTACTACTGGCGACAGCCTATGCGTCATCAAATACACAGTGCATGTAGACGGATCAATAGCGTAGCGTGGCCAGGGCAGCGTGCAAGGGTGACGGTTAGGGCGGCTCCTAGCAACTGTGTGCAAGCTAACCTCTGCGACCGCCCTGTCCTTGACTTCTAACAACATTGGCAAAGAAGAGGGTTCTCTCAGTATGTTGTTCAGTCCACTTCTTACTTATATCACACCACGTCGTCTGATTAGTTATTTAATAATCATTATCATCCTTCCGGTGAACTAGCTAATGGTTAGGCCCTGCTTGCTTCCTCCTCCTCTTTCTCTTAAGGCTCCATGGTTCCCGAGGTGCCGCGACTAGGAGACTACTTAAAGGCTAAACGGTTAGCTGCTGGCGCAAGTGCCCTCCCTTGGACTGCTTCCTCAACGCCACCACCAGCAACGGTTGGGATAGCAGTGCCAGTTAACCGACCGCTCTATCCTTACTGGCAGAAGCCCGTGCCTCAGTCATACCCCCAGGTGCCTGGCTTCATACCTATTCCATTCGATCCACGTGGTGTACAGCCGGCGCCGATGCAAGCCCCTGCAACCAGGCCAACAATGGCATCGAACCCCGCCGCGGCTCCGCAAGCCCTTCGGGGAGACGCGCCTTTGCCCTTCGGAGCATACGTAAGTCTTGCCAACTCTGATGTGCCTAGCGATGCTTAGGTCACTGCCAAGGTTTTCATTCAGATACCCATTCCTTTTCCCTCCCCTTCCCAGCCAACTTAGTTTTTTTAATCTGGAAAATGCATAAGATAAACCCCCTTCGGCACAAATGCGTGAACTTGCACATTTCAGCGATCTGTTACAGAGGCGCGAGCGGCCCCTATGGCCTGAAGCGCACGTCGGCTCAGTCATGCCTGCAGGCCGGCTCGCACGCCTCGAGCACACGTGCAGTGCAGATGTTTTAGAAAAGTCTCCCAGGATCGCAGCATGGGAGACCATGAATCAGCCGGCAGGCCAGAACCCCCCCTCCCTCGCATGCTATAGACCAGGAGTATTCGAGAAGGACGGGAGCCTTATAACTAGGCTGTAGTGGACTAGGTAAAGGATCTGGTGCTTCTGTATTTTCCTAAATAGAGCCCCTGCCACCAAAACTGGCCGTTTGCCTTCTGCCTATAATTCGGGGAAATAACAACTGGCGACGCCAGTCACATCCAGTTGTTTCATACGGGACATAACAGATCGTTCGATTTCATCCGCATCTAGGCGCGAAAATGCTGCATCCGACCTTAATGTCAGTAAAGCCCGTGCTTAGCACACGCGGATCCAAGTTACAATTCAGCCGGTATGCCCCATCTCCTACTTAATCAGCCCCCCCCTCCCCGGTTCCCCCTGTAGCTGTTGGGCCACTATGAGTTTGGCTACAAAAATTTGATGACCTCTGGGTGGGTTTTGAACCCACAGCAACAAGGAGAAGGCTTTTGTACAGTCAGTGTTCTAGTCACTTGAGCTACGTAGCCCCATCGAGAACCCCGAGTCTACTTACACACTTGGGTCGATTTACCCGCCCAGCTTACTGCAACGTGTATGGAATCCACTCATTCGGATACAGTAAGCTGGCTGGCAAACTCCTAAAACGCCTTGTGAAAATATAAGTGTCGATGCTGTGATACTTTCAATGTGATTATTTTTCTTCAACCTTTAAAGGTTTCTCTCCTAGGGGTTGTTAAAATTGCCTTAACTGCGGTAGAAAAATGGGGCTATTTAAATTTCTCATCGTTCTGTTCGCACAAGAATGCACTCGTCATTTAAGCCCTCATGCGCAACGGCTTGACTCAGAAATAAATAGCTTGAGCTCGATTTACTATCGCCCCCAGGAATTCCACAATACTACTACAACATGTGTATTGCAACAAGTTTTCGTAAGCATTTTCGAGAAAATTAGTAGTAGAAGATTCTATCGACAGCTTCGGTGCGTGTTCATCACAATCTTTAACTCTGAGTATTTAGTACCGCGAATGGGCGATTTACCAGTCTCTATGGTTATTAAGGTTTTTTTAGTTACTTATGTCTATTTCAAGCACTTTCTTTCTTTTTTAACTACTCGTATCAAAGATCCCTAAACCTTCCTATAAACTGTGAGTCTTCTCTTATTGTAAAAAATATATTTTTCGTTCCTCCCAAGGGTGTGTTTAATAGTTGTTCATTTCCATCAAACGCGCCGCTTCTTTAAATCCCTCATTTTTTATTTTCTTTAAAGGGTCAAGTCAACGCTGGTTTCCGTGCACCAGGCAGTGAAGAGTATGGAGTTCCGCCAACCCAGGCAGTACCAGGTCAACCAACACAACAACAACAGACGTTGACACGTCCTCTGACGCCCCAGTACTCTCAATATCCCTACCAACCAGGTGTATATCCTACCCAGGGTGGATACGCTCTTCCTCAACAAGGTGCCATCGTGACCTCAGGCTCCCCACAACCACAGGCTTCAATCCAGCCAGGTGTATATCCTACCCAGGGTGGATACCCCCTTCCGCAACAAGGAGCCCTCGCGACTTCAGGCTCCTTGCAGCAGCCACAGACTTCAGTCCAGCCCTTAAAGTCATTAGGTGGAGCTGCAGTACCGACTCAGCCAACACAACTGCCTCAACAGCAGCCGTCATCACGTCCCCAGACACCCCAGTACTCTCAATATCCCTATCAGCCAGGTGTATATCCTACCCAGGGTGGATACGCCCTTCCACAACAGGGTGCCGTCGTGACTTCAGGCTCTCCGCAGCCACAAGCTTCAGTCCAACCAGGTAAACATCCTACCCAGGGTGGATACCCTCTTCCGCAACAAGGTGCCATCGTGACATCAGGCTCCCAGCAGCCGCCGCAGGCAGCCGCAGTCCAGCCCCCAAAGCCACTAGGTGAAACTGCAGTACCAGCTCAGCCAACACAACTGCCTCAACAGCAGCCGTCATCGCGTCCTCTGACACCTCAATACTCTCAATATGCATACCAACCAGGTGTATATCCTGCCCAGGGTGGATACGCCCTTTCACAGCAGGGTGCAGCCGTGACTTCCGGCTCCCAGCCACCGCCACCACAGGCTGCAGGTACAGATGCCGTCAGCGGTAACCAGCAATCGCAAGGCAGCAGCCCTGCGCAAGCGTCCAACGCTGTGGTGGCGCCGCCCCGTCTTATAAACCAACCGTCTCCGCAGCCAGTGTTGTCACAGTCTCCTGCGACCAGCTCAAACCAGTTTCCCGGCGGACAGAAACAGCCCCCACCGTCGCAGCCTTTTGCTGCAGCATCGACGGGAGCTCAGCCAGGACCAAATACTACTACATCATTGAATCTCCGATATAAACAGTCACCACAGCCAGCGCCAGTTGTGCACCAACAGACCGGCCTGAGGCCAGTGATTGGTTCCTATCCAGTGCGCGTACAGCAGCCCTCATCGTATACACCAGTACAGGGGGGCTTCCCTCAACAGCCGTTGGCCTATCAGCTGCGTCAACCAGCACCTCCTGCTGATCCAGCTCAACTTGCAGGTCGCAGCGAGCCGGTGAACCCGCAGCCGACTTATTCGCACACTCTATCTCCCGGTCCTGCACATCAGCTGCCACGACCTCCCTACTCGTATGCAGGAGGGCCTCAACCAGTTATAACGTCTTATCAGTCACGCACAACCCCTACGCCCACTGTTTCCGCGCCGGGCGCGACGATGCCTGGAGCCAGTCCATTCACTGAAGCTGCCATGGCCACACCTCAGGGTCCACCGGTGAGCTATACTGGCGCTGCTGTGGGACCGATGCAGCAGCAGCAGCAGCGACCAACTGCGTATCAGGGCATGCCACAGTACAGTACTGGCCCTCGGCCTGCAATGTTACAACCGTCAGGCCCCGACGGTATGCTGCCACCGCAACAACAGCAATATCAACAACCACCGAACCAGTGGTATGCGCAACAACAGGCCGCCGAAATAAGACCGGGACCTTCACCGACGCCCTACCAACAACCGCCTAGCGGCGGTGGTGGTGGCCGAGCACCGCCAGTCTCCACAGGCTCTACAGGCGTCCTGCAGGCTTCAATGCCGGTAGCAGGTGAGGAGACTGCTCCGGCAGCCGCCCCCGTAGTGGTGGCAGATTCAGCTGCAGTTGGTTCAAATGATAATACACCGGCGGCGCAAGCGGATGTTGTAAGTGATGAGATAGCAGAACCCAAGCCCGTTGCTGCTGATATGCTGCCCATTTTGCCGCAAGTTTTGACCCAGGTGCGTTTACTACCTTCCTACTTATCTCCATGCGACTATCATCCCATTGTTGCATTGTATATAGTTTGTTTTTGTCTTGTTTAACTATTAGCCATACTGGTAGCAGCACAGTTACTAATTCAGTACCCAAACACACGTTTCGTTGATATTCTGCCGCTGCGGGAGGTCCGGCTCATCAGTGGGCCGCAAATTTTGACATGCAAATTTCAGTCCTTGTCTGTAAAACTCGAAAGTGTTAAACTACTCGACGTTCAAAAATTAATTTATAAGGGGATCAAAAAATCTGAAGTTTCAAAATTGGAGTCTCTCCCAGAAAACACACAGGGCGAAGCTTCGGGACCCACTCATAAGGTAGACCCCTCGCAGCTCTGTCACACGGCAGCAAAATACCGGCAGATCACCTCTGTCTAAGCTTTTCCTTATTCCCTGTGCTGCCAGTATAATAAATTACAACATCAAAATAAACAGCTTTTGTCTACGACTACCACACTTAACTATGGGATGCTACAGAATACACCAAGCGTTCATGAGAGGACGTTCACGTTTAAAGCGCAGTAAGAGTTCATAAGAGAAAGAAGGTGCGGTCGCTCTGCAACAAGAAGTGTTGTTAGTTTGGCATTTAAGATTCTCGCTCAAACCCATCGTCAAAGACGCCCTCCTCATCCTTAACGGTACCTATATCGGATGGTGGGTTCGAGCGAGAATCTGAAACGTCAGATCAATTAACTTCTTGTTTCAGTTATTGCACTGCTCTGAACTTCACCCTAGAACACCCTTGTTTGCTTCTATCAGCAAAATGAGTGCCACGAAGCCCACTGACAGATAGAGCCACTGATAGTTTGGAAGTCGCAGCCGAGGAGGACCGCCGTGTACAGTGGGTGGGCTAACTCATGAAATCCAAGGATTCGTACAAGTACCTCCCTATTACTCAAACGCAGCGCACACTGAGGCTTCCAAAGTCTTACAGCAATAATGTTCGTTCTTCGCAATAGGGTATATTGCGATGTATTAGGTTTGGCAGGTTTGTTTAATTTGAGTTGACCCAATTGTGAAAAAACTCGAGGTGTTTGGCGGAATTTGAAACCGCGTAGCTTAGCGGTTAGAGCGTTGGCTTCCGCTAAAGGCCTTCTCTAATACGCGGGTTTAAATCCCGCCGAACGCCTCGAATTTTTTTCACCATTTGGTCAACTCAAATATTGCGATTTATCAAGTAATATCACGTTTTTTAGAAATGCCAGCTTTTATAGCGGTGAAAAGTGAAAATCGAGCTTATCAGGTACACTTAAGCGTTAAATAGAGAAGAAGCCTGTTCATGCACAAACATCGCGTGAATGGAGCAGCACAAGTAGAATCACGCTGGAAAATAATCGTTTTGTAAAATTTTCGGATACATATGGCGAACTCCACAGATGCATTCAACCGGCAACTGGATGGACATTTACTTATCCTAGTAATCTACGCATTGAATAAACCTATCGATAAAACTTGTACATATGTATATGCTTCTCACTATTTTATAGTAACATATTGTATGTTGGGTATATTATGCACACAAGAGACCATCTGAATGCTCTCAGGGACACGTTGACAATACCTGCAGCTTAAATTTGTGCATGTATATATGTTACTCACTCTTTTATAATAACATATTTTATGTCGGATATTTCATGCATATTGCTTTCAATAGGGTCTTCAAAGGCATTGCCTACTACCCTAAATATACTGAATTATACTGAACTATATGTTTTCGTAATACTTGCAATGTAACGTTAGCGAACAGCGCAAAGTATTCCAACATGGTTTCACCCGAATTTCTAATTGTTTCTTCCGTTTATACAGTGCTTGAGTTATGTTGAACTAAGGCTACCAGAGTTTGTTCGATTGCACTGATTAGGAAGTCACCGGAATAAGATAGGCCGTAAGCTCACGTGCGGACATACGGCTCAGTGATTAACACATTTAAATGGAATTGTCAGGTACAATCCTAAACGTCATATTTTTTGTACACTAAAAGTAATTGGCTTCCGCCACATTTCTTTGTAATTATTTCGAGATTTCGATTATGACAAGGGTGAGATCGTTCGTGAAATGATGATGAACACTTCACGATTTTCACTGGCTTTATTCGATTGACCACATATAGGAATTATATGCTACCTGCTTACCACCATAAAAATAAGGCATTTACCTAAATAACGAACTTCTTTCGTATGCAGTTGTCATGGTTTTAGAACCACCCAAATATGTCAAGTCATTGCCGAGAAAAATGAGCGTCTGCAACAAAAGTCGCGACTGAATATGCCTAAGATTGATTCAAAAAACTTTCTATAATAAGTTATTTCTTGAAGAAGCGCAGTTTTCAGTGTATTTGTTTATTTCTAGGCTCAGTTGTAAGATAAGAAATGCAGAGCAAAGTGGTCGAATATCAACGAAGATTTTGAGGAAATTAATAATCGTCTGCCTGTTCCGTTTCAAGTTTTTCTATTCAGTCGTTATGCTCTATAGATAGAAACTGTTAGGCCATATTTTGCAGTGGCTTTCATAGGGCGATTTTAGCTAGTACCTGGTGAATAAATATGCGGTTATCCCACCTTGTGGCTAATGGATCTCAGCCCAAGTATATTTACACAACATTTCGGTTTCACGCCTGTTGTAGAGCCTTGGGAAGTAAAATGAATTAGTCCAAGTTCATAAAAATTGATTCCTTTACACATTCCAAAAGCTGGAATAATCGTTTTTCGCTTCTGTTTATTGTGTGTAGCTAATTTATTCCCTAAAAAGCTGTTTTGTAGGGTTTCATTTGTAGGCCATTTCCTTCGCATACCATCTATCATAGAACAGACGAGGGCCTTCGTTACAAATCAAGCCACATTAAGCAACACTTTATGGTTTGTAGGGTTTCGCCGATGATGCGAACGTCTATTTCACCCATGTATTGGGAACATGTTGAACCCTTTAAATAAAAACAAACGGAGCAGCTCTCTACCTAAATTGTCTCTCCGCCAAACGGTGCCATTTAATAAGTCAGGAACCCATGAAACCAATGGTTAGTCGACCTTGTACATCTGAGCTCCAAAATTATTCGACTATATCAAAGAGGAATAGTTTTATCCAATCAGTTTGCGCTTTTTCCACCAATGCACCGACGTATAAACTTTCAAATTCGGCTGTTTATACTGTTGTTTAAACTGTGTCTCGTATAATTATGACCCTTTAGAATCCTCAAGGATTTACACAACCATAGAAGCATAATTGTTGAAGCCACCCGGAGGAGAGATTAGTGTGTACAAAATCCGGAGTTGCTGTCTCGGGTGGCAGTAACCGCTGGTGTAAAGCCAGCGTGCTGAATGTCCCGCCCCGGGGCGTAGCCCGGCAATGGCACGGACTGACGGCTGTGTCCTTGTCAGTCCCTGTTGCAACTCACTGTCTGAAATGTGACAGTTGCCTATAAGTGATTGTTAAGCGCGTTCGCTTATGGCATGATTGGGCGCATTGAAATAAGGTCACCTGCCGGGTGGAACACTAATGTGGCCCTTGAAGAACTGCGACTAGTTGGGCACGCGCTTGGCCTCGGGTGCATGTGTGTCCAGTCCAGTGCCTTAAGGTCATCGTGTGGGTGCAGCCACCAGCGAAGGCATATGACCTCAGAAGCAGTCCGTATGGTTAAAGGAATCGTTGTGGCATTTGGCCACCGGCACGACGCGTCGGAAGAGCTTACAAAGTTGGTGGCATTCGGTTAGGCTAGACTCCTAACATATGCCAGCTGGCTGGCTGGGCGTAAGAATGACTTGTTGAATATGCATCAACTAAAAAAGAGGTATTCTGCTTTGATGTCTGTGCTGATTCAGACTCATTTAGATCACTCGCTTCCTGATGTCATTTGCCGAAGGACTTCTGAACTTAATTGAGACCGTCCAGATCAGGTTACCGCTGGTGCAAGCAAAGGGAATTAATAATCCAAGAAAAGGTCATTTGGGGAACATGCACATTGCAGAGATTTGCGTACTGTATACCCCCTCGCTTAAGGCTGTTCTGGTTCTTGTTAACTTTTTAAACCGCCTTGTCCTTGAAATTGAATCATTAACTGTACTGAGATAATGAACACGGTTCTATACTTGGAGGAGATTTGAAAAACTATAAATATTACGCTTACAAACAATGTCTCCAAGCTTGCTGGGCAGCGAAATAACGTCAGTTTGTGCGAGACCAAGGTGGAAAATTCAAACGATAATAATAAAAGAGTTAGGGGGAAACAAAAAGGACGTAATTACCCAAAAGGGGGACCATCAACTATAGGATAAACAGTATGGTGTTGACTAATATAAAAATGTCAAATAATTGACGTTAGCGTTATTGCCAAAGGCATAAACGGAAAAGTAATGTGTCAAGTGTTTTAAAGCTGCATCTAGTCGTGTTATCGTTAAAAAGAGGGAAGTGGGGACAGCACAAATACCTTCAGGCGAATTTCAATCACTTTTTGCTCGTTTGGGGACCGGACGGCGAGACATCAGGGACTATAGCCTAAATGAAATAACAGGAACCCTGGTGCCTACGCGAAGGCGTTTTGGCTTGGTCTTCCTCTGGACGAGAAAACGTTTTAACTCCAAAGTTCAAAATCTCTCCAACTGCAAAAAAACTAACTCATATTTTGTGTTTTTTGACGCTTTTCGCTTTCTAACTGTAAAATATAACGTCAGTGCACTCACACAATCAAACTGCACACTAAAGAGCACGTTTTTCTGTCTATCTCCGTATTTTCATGACTCGCCTTACTCGGCTAACTTGCATACTGTGTTGCATCCAATGATCATGTCATGTCATTACGATACAATTATTTCTCTGGGTGCTAAGCTAGACCCAAACATTTTTGTTTAAATTCCTCTTCACAGTGTCATATTAAAAGCCATGTACCCACAAAGAAGAAGAAGCCTTCACTGTTTACTTGCGGGAACTAGTTTCTCTCCTTCCTTTCTGTATCGTTGTTTTCACTTCGCTCCTTCCCCCATTTGACTGACGCCCAGACTTCTTCTGTTCAAGGACGACTTTGAAGTGCAACGCCGCGAAAAACAACTAAGAGCTGCCTACGCTGCCCAAACACAGCAGTGGAATTCGGATAACGCCGAGGGATCCACTGGCACATCTGCTGCTGCTCACTCTACTGCTGCCGCCGCTAGATCGAATTCCGTCCACTTGACTGATCCACAACAGAGGTCGCCCCTCGGTAACCACCAAGTGGATGCTTCTGCTGGCAATGCGTCGTCAGCCTGCAAGCAGTCTGAACACCAGTCCCTATCAGATCCCCTCGTCTTGAATCGCTTCATCACGGCGACTGAACGTCTGCTCTCCTGGCTGGAGACCCTTAACGCACCTTTTGAGACTGCTACCATTGAAGACGGAACCGACGACTCTGCTCTTGTCACAACGGCGGCACCGCCTCAAAGAGCCGTGGGCGAGAGAAAAGCCCAGACAACCACGGTCTCACGTCTTGACCACGCCTGGCAGCGTGTCACCGAGGTTTCCCGTGGTGTTTCTAGTGGCGACAAGCGACCAACCCTGGCAGCGGCGCGTGTCTGTACAGCCAAGAACCGCTCACAGGACTGTGTACCCTACGACATGAATCGTGTCGTGCTGCGGAGCCTGAAAGAGGACTACATAAACGCCAGTCACATGGACTTTATTTCCACCCTGGGTGATTGGTGTCCTCGCTATATCCTCACCCAGGCCCCGCTCTGTAATACTGTCGCCGACTTTTGGACCATGATTTTTGAACAGGGCTGTGAAGTAGTTGTCCTCCTGCTACCTCTTCGTGCTCAGACGCTTTCTTCCCCCTCCTCCCTTTCCACCCTCCCCTCTTCTGTTGAGCCAATCAGTGGCCTTGCTGAGGGCGCCTACGGCGAGCCCACAGACAAACAGCGTGTTCCTCCTCACCTGCCCGGCCTTAAGGTGGGTAGTCGCTTATCCATTCCGGGTTCCTCCCTGGATTTGCGTCTGCAAGCCGTGAAGCTGGTCAAGTCCGAATCCACCGCAGATCTCGGCGCCGCCTACCAGCTCAACGGCGACTCCCTTGCTCTCTCTAACTCCCTACCCAAAGCCACCTGTATTGAACGTGTACTCACCCTGCAGAACCGGGATACCCAGCAGACGCGCAGTATTGTCCACCTCTGTTACACGGGCAGGTTTCCCGCCCCTGCGGATACCGCCTCGGTAGGCGCATTTACAGCCTTCCTGCAGGGCGTGCATGGCTTCTACAAGCAACAGCGTAACCTGATGCACCCAATCGCAGTGGCCTGTGAGACGGGCGGCGGTCTGGGCGGTATATTCATTACCAGCTCCATCGCCATGTTGCAGGCAGAGGCACTGAGCCAGTTGGCCGACGTCTGTGACATTGCCGGCCGAGTCTGCCAACAGCGACGCAATGCCCTGGGTCAGGCTAGCCACTTGGCTGCCGCCTGTGCAACGGTCGCCCAAGCCGCGGTTCAAACTCTGGCTCGGCGAGACATTGTCGTGGGACCGAAGCAGTATCGAAGGCCCTCCGAGGGGGCGGAGAAAAGCCGAAAGACGCGACAACGACAACAGCATCCTGCTGTAAACAATGAGGGTCAGGGCAGTACGGACCTGACTGATCGCCTCTTCTCGGATCAACCACTGAATCTGAATGAATTGATGCACAGCATGGGTGCCTGGGGAAGGGACAGGAAGGGCACAACCACCACCACCGCCACCACCACCTCGAACGCAACAGAAGAAGTCTTTCCACCGAACACTAGCTTGCCTGAGGTGCCCACGGAGACTGCTGAAGGCCAGCAAAACCAGGTTGGTCCCTGGTTGCTGCTGCTGTTGCTGCCAACGTTGCTTCGTTTTGTTGCCGAGCAAATAGGTCCATTCGTTCGTTTTTGTCGTTGTCTTTATGAGGTCTTAGTGTTTCTGCATGTTCCTATCTCCACCCTGCTGCCTTGTTTACGCCGCTTTCCTGTGTTCGTTTTAATCTTTTTCTAACCGCTTCTGCTTGTTTTCGGGCGCCAGAAGTGTGCTTTATGCTGCTTTCTTTTCTAACCATGCTCGCTTTTTCCCGGCACGTTACAAATCAACTGACTGTGCTTAGTGTATTCGTTGTGGATACGGCTCCCTGAGTGCGTTTATCTGTCGTCGTCCACAGTCGGCTTTGCCCCAAACGCAGGCTAATAAACTCGAGTCTGAATTGCACCTAAATTAATTACTAGCTCAACTTGGGTTCAGGTCGCCATGTCTGCCTGAGGTTTGTGTATAACTGGCTGGCGAGGGCGAGTGTGGACTATTCCCAATTTAGTGAGGTAGAAGGGTTGTCGAGCACTGGATCAATTTGTTTATTGTTCTGAGCTTTCGGGTTCTAGCGGGAGTCCATCGTCAGAGATAAAAGCGTCTAGGAAAAACAAGCAGCAATTTTCGTGGGTGGGAAACAATCAACGGTTATACGGGGGAGGCAGTGTCGACCATACGGAGGGCGATGTATGCCGGCGCCAGATCGATAGATCGATTTACTGAATTCTCATCGGAGGCCTAGGCTGTCGGCGTGGGCTATTATCGTAGCAGTTGCGAGGTTAAACTCGTGATCCTTCTTGCAGGTGATGGCCGCCACTTGCGACAATTCGATTGACTGAATTCGATCTGGCGCTGGCGAACATCGCTCTCCGCAAGCATATCCGTACGGTCGGCACTGGTGATTAATGAGTTCCCTACCCCGCGCGTAAGGGTTGATTGGCTTCTGCCCCATTATAACTCTGGCTTGTTTTTTCGTGGCCGCTTTTTTTCTCTAACGCTGGATTCCCTCAAGAGCCCGAAGGCTCAGGAAAATACACAAATTGATCCGATGCTGGACAATTCTTCTTCCTAATTAATGCAAATACCCCGGAATGTGAACTTTTTCATTCATTTGTATTCCTAATTTATCTGGTCGTCTTCAATGATACTTTCGGTCACCGATTGTCGGTTGTCTTTGTGACACCCTTAACCAGAACTCCAAGGTAAACTAGACAATCCTAGGATAAGTATCGTCGCTGAGACAAAATGTTCTTTTTCGAACTCGATCGCGGATCCTTCGTCGGAGACATTAACAGAAGCGGATGATTCATGTGTGGGAGTCGCAGTAGTTATAGGGTACAATCACTACGCTACCGTACACTTATGACAATTAACGGCTCCCCTGCTCCGAGGATAATTGCCTGTTTGTGCGCTAATGGCTTGGTGACCGGCATGTAGACCGCGACCCGCTGATGGGGCCCAAATTCTAGCGAGAGGTGGTGACAATCGTGTAAGTCGCGAGTTCATGGTTCACGGGCCTTCGGTCTATAAGCAAATGTAACGACCCACGCAGTCCATATTCGTTGCTGAAGCATGATTTGTCCAGAGCAAGTCGTAGCCTGGAGCACGCACTGGCCAACGCCAGCGCCAGGAGGCTAGATGACCGATCAATCATCACACCCAATTCCACCACAGGCAGTGAGAGTTCAGCAGGTCACGTTCCGCTCACCAGCCATTAGCGCACAAGTGGGAGGCAACTATCCTCGACGGGGGGGATGGAGCCGTTAATTTTCACATCTGTAGTATCTTATAAATGCTGCAACTCCCTGTACTTGATCTACCCATTTCGCTATTGTCTCTGATGATATATTCATGGTGGATTTCGAAACGTCAGGCGAATAAAATTCTTGTCCCAGTGATCACATCTCCTTTTTCTCAGTGCTTATTATGCTAAAAAAAATTCCACCCTGCAGCAGCAGCAGCAAGACAATAACTCTTGTCTGTTGGCCAGCGTTTGCATGATTTCGTTACACGTGCTTATTGCCAATCTCCACGACCGTAGAGTTGGGCAGAGAAACGATTGTAGTTTGCAGTGCGTTCATCTGTATAGCGTTTGCACTTTCACTGCCCACCTCATTTACCTTTATTCACAGGAACAACCTCATGGTTCCACTGTGGTGAAGCCGGAGCCCATCCGGGCTGCAGGACCAGCTGAAGCAAATCTCTTTTCCGACCTGCCAGAACATTTGGTTAATCTGTCCCTCTCCCAGCAGCCTGATCAGGCCGGCCTTGCCAAACGCCATTATCAAGCTCGGGATTTTGTTGATCCGGAGTTCCGAGAGATGCGGGATAAGCAGCAGGCTACTGTAAACCAGCTCTTCCAGGATTTGAATCCGTTGCACGCATCGCCAGCTGAGAATCAATGACACCGGTCGCTTCTTCGTCGATCTTGCCTTTTGTCTCTCGCTCGCTCTCCGTCGTTCTTTCCCCCTGCCCTAATTTCATCGCTAAGAACTAACCCGCCCCTTCATTCCGTGGAACTCTTCACATACCTGTCCCCCGTCATGTCGTCACTTGGACACAGACACGCACATACATACTCAAACGTCCGCGTTCTCTACTCTATTTTCGGATAATTTTGGCACGACTTCTTTCTTCCCTGTGACTGTCTCTGAAACTACTTCATTTGCTTGATTCGCTGTTGATTTTTTTTGATTTTCAATGCTGAACAATCCAGCGATTGTTGAAGTGGTATTTGACAGGTAGTGACGCCGATTTTCCCATATCCTGGCCTGCGGGATCTTAGGTACCCTTGACGGTTGTTATGGCAACTGAAGTGGGCGAATTGCGCTTGGACCTGTTTTGCACCACAGATGGTGTCAGCTACTGTAGCTTGCAGCTGTGTCAAGCAACGGCAGACTACCGGTCAGTACTTTTATAGTGAATTACAACATCAATCTATGCTACTGAGTGCTTGTAAGTAGCATAAATATATAATGTGATTATCTCGCAGTACCTGATGGTCTTCGGCCCAAATGCATACATCAAATGTCGGTTTATGCCTATAGACGTAGAATATAATAATCTGTGCCGAGAACGCAAATTAATTTCTAAGATTTAACTTTCAAGACTGGTATGTCAACTAGAAAGTAAACAGAGAGAAGCTGGGGGGACCCATTAATGAGCCAGACCCCTCGCAGTGGTGTCACGTGGCGGGAGAATACCGGCGAAACACGTGCATCTGGGCCTGTAGCTAGTACCTAGGCTGTTAGTACTCGTTTCGTTTTCCCTCACAGGTCCACAACAGGACACCCTAGGCATCGCATAGTGGCACCTTATATGTAGGGAATGCGTAAAGAGTGGGAATTCAATGGCTACTGCTAGTTTATTAGCCGTCACCAGTCTACCATATCTTCATTCCATTCAGGTTAGCCACGTGGCCATGGTCCCTGATCGTTTTCAACCAATTGGGTGCCATGTCCGCGCCTCTCGGCTTGACTGGCGGATACAAGTGCTTTGCGACGGCGTTTAGAAATGGAAGATGTCCTGCCCTTATTTAGCCAGGAAACGTTCTTTAAATTCCAAACTATAGGTGGATACCGTAGTAAGTCTATAGTTAGCTTGAAAATGTTAAATGGTACTACCTTACGAGATAAAGGCGTAGTAAAATTTGATTTAATCATGCAGAAATACAGTACGCTGGGGATGTATGTAGTCTATCAAAATCTACACCCATGAACTAAAAAAGATGATTCTCCTTTGGCTCGGACAGACTAAACCCTAGATGCCATGTCGGGTAATCGGGCTTTTTCGACAGTTGCATTAGTCGCCGGATATTGACGTGTATTAGTGAGACCGTCTTACCTGTCATCCCTATCTGGAGCTTACTTCCTACGTGTATATTTACGTGCTTGTTAGATCTGATAAGGTAGCAGTTCCCTCTGGACTATATGAAATAAAATCGCTATTGTCACCAACACCTAATATTGTACTATTCCTGCTGCATTGTATCGTTGTGCTGTTGTCCTTTAGTACTGTACTTTTAGTGAAGCTGGTTAGACAGATGACATACCGTAAATTCTAAGCTAGAGCTGTGTACTGTAGATAGTCAAAAATGGCCTGGAAGAACGACAAATGTCCCTATCCTACGACATAAATGCATGGTAGATCTTCAGCCATTGTTACTTTCGAGTTTCTTTAGCCCATCACTTTACTGTAATCCCGATATAGGTGACGACTGCATCCTGGCCTTAGCAGGCATGATTACTAGGATAAGCACTCCTGGCATTGGCATACTACTTCTAGCAACAGTATCCTAGCTCTTTCAGCATACGTAGATGCTCCGTGTTTGCGTTATCGTGTTGCTAATCATTTTACTTCTTTTTCGGCCTTCTTTTGTGTTACGACCCACGCCTGGTACTTGTAATTATCACGAACTCTGAGGTAGTCCAGCGGTTGTCTCGAACGCCCGCACGAGAGAGCAAGATAAGTCAATCGGCCACGAGAAGAAATGTATTCACACAGAAAACTTCAAGGCAAGAAAGTGCAAGTCAAATCACTTTTACAAAAGGCTGCGGGATATTTATTCAGTCCGCTCCACCAGCAGGCGTCGGCGACAAGAGACCAATCAGATATGACGAAAAATCGATAGCCACGGCGCGCACTCTCAAGACAGCTGCGTGGAGTTGCCCTCGGTGGCCTTTTTGTAAGATGAATGGCCGTGGGAATGGACGCATTCCCAACACTTTGTCCATTTGTTGCACTCCCAAATTGTCCCGTTGATCCTTGTGAGTTTAAAAAACGTACACACACACCCGAGAACTGCACACACACACACACACACACACACACACACACACACACACACACAC
>JAYGXS010000002.1:13515638-13543610 GCA_036362985.1 Ligula intestinalis | reverse complement strand
TTTTCTAGGTCCATCAACCCTCTCGCGAGGGGCAGCAGCGCTACTCCACAAAGGGACTGCCGGTCACTCACAACTGCTGCCGAACTGCACCATGGGCCGCGAGTTTTTTGGTGCCGAACGACCACTTGGCTGTGAGCCTGCCTTCAGCTTAGCTGAGGACTTTTAGGGGGGGGGGGAGCATTGGGGAATTAGGGGGTGGGAGCAGCAGTAATTATCTTAGTAGCAGTAGCAGTGAAAGGGGCTGTGTCTTACATATAAATTAAAGGCGTTCTAATGCTACGGCATCTGACTGTGGGTAGAACTGCTGCTACGAGTTAGGTGTTATTGATGCTACTGTGGAGGCAAACTCTGTCAGGATAAGAGTGCTAGTCATGACGGTAGGACTGCTATTTGACTAGGAATCGCTACGAAGGAGTAGGCTCACTTTAGGAGCACGGTAATGGAATGGTATAGGTATGGTTGTACAGTCAACACTAGAAATATCAGGCATAGTAACATATAACAAATAGCAAACAGAAAAGTAATACGATAGACTAGATGTAGCAAGTGTAGCAAGACTGTAACAAGCAAGGAAAGTAAACAGTAAAGTTCAAACAGACAAGGTATCGTTTACAGTAAGTAGCGTCCTTTCACCAACTACGTCTACTAGGATGCTTACCGCTGCAACCCGGGGACACACACACACACACACACACGTAGATTAAAAGTCGGATCAATCATCAGCCGAGGTCAGCGTCAGCGACCTTTGAATAGAGGTGAATGCATGCGTTTGGCTGCCAAAATGTGACTGCTAGTGGTGGCCGTGTTATGCTGATGCGCTTTTGTTAGGCGCCGGCAGCTAATTAGCACAAAGTTTGTAAATGCATAGATGCCCTTTGGCGACGTGTCCACTCCTTATTGGTTAACGTATTTATTGTAAGTCAGCTGCAGCTTCAATCTTGTTTATGCTGGCACGAATCCGATGGAAAATCGACTGATCCATCTTTTAAAAATATTTCTTTTGCATTTTGTAAGTCCTGAAAGTTGGTAACAGAGAGCTTGTATGAAATAGCCCACTGGACAAGAAAATAAACATGCAAAAATTCCCATTATAGAATTCAGAAGAGTAGTTGCCGAGCACACGTAAGTTTCCATATATTTTTATCAGGCCATTATATGGGAAGCGGGTAAAAGGTAAAATGCGGGCCAGTGCGTTCATAATTACAGGCAAATTAGTAATGGGAACAGGGGAGGGGGTGGGGCTGATAGTATACGGCTGGTTAGGCCGCAATGAGGGATTGTTGACGCCGGACCGGGGGGGGGGGGAGAGAGAGAGAAAGCACGGAAGAATGCAGGCAGTTATGTGATCGTTAGCCATGCCAACCTCGGAGCTTGCAGTAGTTTCCTTTGCACGCATAAGAGCTGCCTCCTCAACCGTATAGCAGCTGCTTCTGCTGTTGCTAGAAAACGCTGACCTAGGGCCTTCGAGTAACTTGGTGGGACCTTATAAATCATCCGGAGTGCTTCGTTGGGGTGCACACGATGTCCGGAATCAACCGTGTGCGCAAGAATAGCACTGTTTAAGCACCTGACTTCACTTTTTCTCAACCATACCAGGAGGTGTTCCCTTATTCTTTTGGATATGCAACGATTTGTGCCACCATTGTCTGGAAATCCCACTAAAGTGCATTCGAAGGGGGGGGGGATGGCATTTTCACCCCTTCGGAGAACTAGCCGCATCAGTTCTACCGTCGATTTTGACGAGATCCACCAAAAGTGTCAACGAGTTGAAGCAACGCTGTGACTCCCGCGGGATTATAGTGAAAGTAGACTCGCGGAGAATCTACTCCACTATCTCACCACTCCCACTCTGGGACCCGATGTCAAGACAAAAGTCAAGGAGACCAGAAATGGGGGAAGGCGCAGATGGCTGGCGCGACCAACACTCAACAAGCGTACAGCAGCACGCCTCACTAGATAGGCTCCCGATGGGGAGTGCCATAAAGGCCACATTAAGGAGAAGTCATTGAGCCCGACTCTCAACAAGATACACTGGACCGACTGCGGTGTTCAAGTTACCTAGTCAGTTGGCAACCCTTCAAGTCACGGCTTTTAGCGCACCGCGATATTTTCAAGCACATCAGATTGCTTAAAGTGACAAAGGAAATACACTGAGGGTCGATCTCACTCTATACCCCGCTGTCAGTAACAGGACCCCGTGTAGATGGTCAATCGCCCGATTTGGGATGAGCGCCCTGCTTAAAAGGAAAATAAGCCGGAGATGAGGATTTTAGAGCAAGAGAGAGAGGAAAGAATGAAGCGAGAGAGGGAGAGCAAAAGGAATAAAAGAAACGAGCGAGGAAAAAATGAGAACGAGAAAATGGGTTACCTTTCAGCGGAGGATCTTCAGGGAGTGCTATGGTTTTCAACCGAGAAGCTGGCGTTGACGCTAACAACTAAGCTCCTTGTCAATCAACTACCACTCTAAACTAGACCACGTGCACCGTTCACAGTATGTTGGTCAGGACTCTGTACAACAGGCAGCCTACAGAGTCCCAAAACTCTAAGAGGCACTGACGGTCCTGTTAAAGGATGTGCTACTGTGAACAGATGACAAGTTTCCGAATGAATGAAATCTTATCGGACATCGGATTGATTGGTTTATTGTCCTGAGCTTTCTAACTCTTACTGGAGTCCATCAGAGGTCAGAAGTAGCAACCAAAAGGAGGGTTATTATAGTGGCCTTGGGCCAATCAACTGTCAGTGGTCAACAGGTCGTCAAAGTGTAAGAAACAGCGATCAAAAAAGGATAGGGGGGAAATTATAGTGGTGTGCGCTAATGAACTGTTCGGTTTGGCCTTGTTCCGTCCTTTGCTCACATACTGGCAATGGAGACTGCAATAAAGTTGGGGAAACGGGCGGACAATTGCAGACCCGCTTACACGAACGCAAACTAGCGGCTCGGGGACTAGACCCGAACTCGCAGCTTGTAGCACACATCGGAGAGCCCAGCTATGACTTCTATATTCAAGGAGCGATCATCGTAGGCCGAGAAACCTCAAAAGCCGAAAGGCTGACGCTTGAAGAATGGTACTAAGATGCCAACTCCGTCAACGGGCATCTAGACATATCTTTGGCCTACAAAGGCTTGCGCCATTATGCGAGGAAAGGACGGAACTAGGCCAAGCCGAACGTAAGAACTGCAAACGAAGAGGACCCCAAGACGAACCGGTCAGAAGAGGAGGCAGGCTCGCCAGGACCCTCCATCGTCATCCCACTGGTCAAAGCTGGCAAAGACCCCAGTCTAGCGACCCCCTATCGCCCTTCCCAGTCCACTGACGAAGGTTTTGGAACGACTCATCCACCCAATTCTGATGTCTCCAGCGGATCTGTCTAGCCACCAACATGGTTTCAAGTCGGGTGGTTGTACCAGATCGGCAATTTTTGAGCTAAGCGACGCCATCCTCAAAGGCTTCAATCAACAGAAGCCCGGTTCGCGGATCGTGGCAGTCTCAATTGACCTGTCACGAGCCTACGACTGCGTCCACCACGATCGACACCTCCAGAACTTGGTCTCCCTGAACGTCCCGACTGGCCTGGTCCGATGGTTGGCGGCTTACATAAGTGGCCGCCACGATCGTATCCTTTTCCGTGGCGCTCTCGAAGCCCCGTAAGCAGATCTGCAGCGTTCCTCAAGGCTCTTTGCTCAGCCCGACGCTGTTCAACATCTGCATGCGAGAACTCCCGCTCCCTCCGGCATCTGCCAAGGTGGTATCACCTTCTGCCAGCACCATAACATTTATCAGGCTGCGAAGGCCCTCTCGGAGTCAATGCTTGATGTCGTGAACTTCTTCACTCAGCGCGGGCTGACAATCTCGGCAAGCAAGTCGTTCGTCACTGTTTTCCCATTGGATCCGAAGGAGTTCAATCGCCACCGGGCCATCACCGCCAACGGTACGTCTTTACCGCTGCTCCGTAGGCCGAAGCTCCTTGGTGTCTATTTCGCTCCTCTCTTCACGCTCGCCGACCATGCGAAGGAGGTCGCAAGCAAAGTGAGCCGCTGCACGTAGGTCCTCAAGGCTCTTACAGGCACATCCTGGAGCTGCGCGAAAGAGACCTTGGCGACCACATTCAAAGCACTGGCCATTCCGCATCTCACTCATGCAGCACGGCTGTGTCCTCCTACAATCAGCCCTTTCAAACTCCGCCGCCTTCAGTCAGCAAAGAGTGCTGCCCTCCGCACGATCACGGGGTGCAATAAAATGTCACCTATCGATTATCTTCATGCAGAGGCTTCTGTCCTGTCGGTCGCCCTTCACAACACACTCTTAGGCCAGTAGTTCTGGTGGACCTGTTCGCAACCCGGCTATCCTGATCGTTGCCACGCTCCTGAGCTCAGCCGCAACGTTTGGGCGTCTATTCGAGCAATCCACCAGGAAGCTGTCGCCTCATCTCTTTCGGATCTACCCGGTGATGGCTCTGCCACCAAGACAGGCTTCCAACGTCTCCACCAAGGAGCCGTTGACGAGGAAAAAACGAGGTTATCATCCAACAAGTCCGACATTCTGCCAGCTTTGCCTATCTTTTTTTGTCGGTTTCCCAAGGAATCCTATTCAATCAGTAACGATAGAAAAATTCCCCGCTGACCACGGTTAGTAGTAAGGCCTACGAGCGAATCTCCATGGTCCCTCCCATTGCCATAGATGCCCCTCCGCTTAACCCCTGGCTCTTTGCGTCGATTTACAGCACACGCAAGCAAGCAACAGTCAACAACGAGCACAGCCCTGCAGCATTATCGGAACCTTAGTCAGAAGATTGATATTTAATCCCCCACCGAAAACCGTAATAGCCCCCTGTAGCGATCTCTGACGTCCGAAGCCCTCTATTGCTTTGTCCGGCGTCATTGTTCAACGCCAGCTGCCTCAAGGTCATTCAATACCTCAGTCAGCGCTTACAGTCGCGCTGACCGGCAGAGACTTGACCTAATTCCAGTCGGACACACACACATACGTCTAGGAATGCGAGAGAATACTCGTATTCCAGGAATTTCTATTGGTAAAGGAGACATATGGTCGAACACTGGAACAAGATTTATTTTTGCCTGAGCTTTCGAGCTCTTACAAGAGCCCATCGTCAGAGGTGGAGAAACAGCAACCCTTACCCTAACCCTAAGCTCTGACCCTCACCATAACTTTAATCCTAACCCTAACGCCTAACCCTTAACCTAACTCCTAACCCTTACCCCGACCCTAACCTCTGACCCTAACCATAACGCTAATCCTAACCCCTAACCGTTACCCTATTCGTGCTAAAATCGAGCTCGGATCGACCTCGAATCGAGCTCAAATTGCTGTTTACAAACTTGGAAATGTGGATTTTTGTTCCGCCACTGCCAAGGAAACTCCTGCCATAAAATCTTTTTGATTAAATGAGTCAAAATATGCCTGCTAAGTAGCATGCACCAGGCTTGAATAACCAAGCTGCATGTAGTTGTTTTGCTGTGATAAAATACTTTTTTTTAACTTTTACTGGCTTGGGAATGTTTATTTCTTGCCTAATGTGAAAGACGGAATTGTCTTTTAGACCTATCTACTTCAGCGCCAGATGTTCTATAGGCCTCTATCGATGTTGTTCCGGATGGAAGTAGATGGTGTAACGGATCGTTCTTATAAGCTGAGCTCCGATTAGGAATAGCCGGAGAGACTTTTCGTTCTGCATTGTTTGGTGGAATTCTCAGTTTAACTGAAGGCCTGTAGAAGAATTCAGTGAGGTGACCAATAACCTTGAAGGAGACAGTCATAAAAATGTATCATTAAAATTGATCCTCGGACTGGCTGCAAATGAAGATCTTACTGAAGTTGAATATCATGCTTGTGTTACCCCTACCTCTTACCGTATGTTGAAAGCATAATCCTTACTTCTAAGTCTAACTCTATATGAAATGGAAATCCTAATGACAGTAGTTAAAGGCGTTGTGATAGGGATTTAATACAAGGAAAGGAGTCTGCTTAAGCCTCTACAAAGACTACGTGGGGGTCAATGGTCTAATCCTCACGCCGTAGTACGCCGATAATCCCAAGCTTTGGGTAATATTTGAATTGCAACCAAAAGGGCATTCGACAACATTTCTGCCATATTCCAATTTGCAATATGTCTGTCTGCAGGTAACATAGTAGTATAACAGCTAGCCTTACCTGTTTCAGTATCGGCCTTTCAGATGATAAACCGGATATATCAAGGTGAGAGGATCCTTGACAATTGTTGAGAACGCACAGACTAAGGTTAGCTTCGATTGAAACTGTGACTTCCTCGTCAATGTTGCGCTTTATTCAGGTTTGCGCTGTGTCTGCTCCAGCAACATTTGTTGCTGTTTCTCCACCTCTGACGATGGGCTCTTGTAAGAGCTCGAAAGCTCAGGCAAAAATAAATTTTGTTCCAGTGTTCGACCATATGTCTCCTTTACCAACATACGTCTAGGTTTTCGCGGCTGTCCAAGTACCACTCGAACAAGTCCTTTTTTCCCTACCCTTGGCCGCCAGACGTCACTTAGGACCAGGGCGCTCCAGCGGAATGACGTGTGCTCCGAAGTCCAGCTTCCCTCCACCTATTCTTCGTTTCTTTGCATACACAATAAACTATTCCTTCTACTCTGGCTATCCCAAGAATTCTCCCATCTCCTAAGGAACCGGGCCTGGAAGA
Source organism: Ligula intestinalis (assembly GCA_036362985.1). Taxonomy (NCBI): domain Eukaryota; kingdom Metazoa; phylum Platyhelminthes; class Cestoda; order Diphyllobothriidea; family Diphyllobothriidae; genus Ligula; species Ligula intestinalis. The sequence continues at coordinate 13,536,932 of JAYGXS010000002.1, read as the reverse complement.
TTGTAGTAGTTAGGGTTAACCGTCTTAGCCTAACTCCTAGAACTAGTGACCCCAATCGTGAGATGAACTCTCAACTCAACTTCTAAAGTGGCCTGCTGTCCCTGCGTATTATTCTGACTCTCCGAAGTGTCCCTGCGTATTTGTTGACCTACAGTGGCGATTTCTGATGTAGTTGATCTCATTCATTTTCACATATTCCTCGCCTTCACTTGAGTTTTTCCTGTGTCATCTGATGTGACCGCGATATGGTGACTTTTTGCATCGACATCCTGTCATGAAGCGAGGCCTGGATATTCAACCGCCCACAGCCCAGGCCATGGTTTCTTCCCAATCCAACAGCGATGTCCCTTTATGAGTACCAGCACCCAGATCTTCCAAATTTGACCTTCATTCTACTGCCAACGATTCTTCTCGGTTCAACTCATACTGACACGGCATAGGAGTTTGCTGTTGACGTTTTACCGAACCACCGTCTTTTTGCAGATGCTCCTGCAACCCGGTCCATTTATGCCAACCACAGCCGCACACGCTGTTTGCAACACTACCTTGGTACCTAACTCCCTTAATAAATTTAACTAGCCTTCCTCCGTTCGGATTCTTTCAGTATCCTCACTGCGGTCTAGAAGGGGAGCACTTGTAGCGGTCTCTGCCGTCCGACGCCCTCTATTGCCTTGTCCTGCGTCAATGTTCAAGGTCATCCAATACCTCAGTCGGCCCTTACAGTCGCGCTGACCGGCAGAGACTTGACCTACTTCCACTCGGACACACACACACGTGTGTCTAGGTTCTCGCGGCTGTCCAGGCACCACTCGAACAAGCCCCTTTTTCCCCACTCGCGGCCACTAAACATCGCTTAGGGCCACGAAGTTCCAGCGGAATAACGTTTGCTCCGAAGTCAATCTCTTTCCATCTGTTCTCCGTTACTTTGTGTACGCAATAAACTATTCCTTCTACACTGGCTTTCCCAAGAATTCTCCCATCTCTTAAGGAACCGGGCCTGGAAGATTGTAGTTGTTAGGGTTCAACCTTCTTAACTCCTATACCCCTGCCTAATTGACCAGAAAATGAAAAGTTCTGACCCGAAGATTGAGTCGGGTTCTACATTGTTTCAAAAAAAACAGATATGTCCGCATAAACGAGCGACAAAAATGGTACATAGAGCGAACACAACCGGTGTGCGTGTGCGTGAAATGTCACAAAAAGGCACCTAAACTTTTACGGTAGCAAAAGACCTATTAGAGGCTCTGGAGCGATGAGAAGCCTTTCACGTGAATCAGTATAGGGTGATACAAGCACGGAGAGAGAGAGGCGAGTCTGCTAGGAATAAAACACACCTGAGGAAGGGTTTTGTAGCAAAAAAGCAAAGGAAGTAAAAAAACAACATTTGCAATGGGCGGGGGATATGATAGAGGGCAGAGAACTTGAAATAATCCGGCTGGCTGGCTGGCTGACCGATCGCCACCGGCGTTCGAAGAATGAAAGACGGCAGATTTGAGACAGGAAACCCTGGAGACCCTCACACGCACACACGCTGTGTAACGGAGGACGACGACGACGAGGACACCGATCTCCGGGCGAAGGCAAAGTACATTACAAGCCACGAGTGCGTCATCAAAATCAAGTATTCAAATTAATAAGTGAGGAAGTTTGGCCTTCGGAAGATATACCTCCTGTTCCGTGATCGGGACAGTTAGCGTGGAGGGTGGTGTGAGCTCCTCGAAAGGCACGGTGTCCGACAACTGCTGCCTCAGAGTGCGCTAGAAAGAGGAGAAAAACAGAAACAGGATAAAAACACCCCTTCTCCCGGCGGAAGGAAAGCGCTGGCAGGTGAACGTAGCACCACTTCAGCATGCGCAAGCTAGAGGGAGCTCTGTCGGTTGGAGACGAGACAATTAAGAGAAATAAAAATGTACGCAGACTGGACACCAGTGCGAGAGTAGGGCAGTGAAAGGGGGGGGGGGCAACAGAGCATGCACAACTTACGAATACTGTTTCTCTGGCTGCAAAATGGGGCCACAATAGAAGACAAAACCGCTTTAAAGAGCCATGCAACGGAGGTCACTCGATCAACAACAACAACAGTAGACAGAAAAACAATAAAACGAGTTGGACACAGAAGCTAGAGCTGTGCGAAAAGAGCACTTCAAAAGGTGGCACAGCAAGGAACGAGGAGTGAAATCATCGCAGAGGGGTTGGGGGGGGAGGAGGGGGAACTACGAGTACCTGGTTCAGCAGTCTGATTGGCGAGATTTGCCTCGTCCCTTGAGCCAGGAGGAAAGCTCTTGCTTAAAATGAGGAAAAAAAAAGCATACCCCACGGGCACGCGCGGGCAGGTGGGGTGATGAAGGCCTCGCGGAAGATATTCGCAGGGATATATAAACTGTTCAAACCCAATTACTTAGCGCAGATATCTCAGTGCAAGTCGGAGGAGCGCAAGGTGACCTAAATTGCGGCGCGGGCACGCGCACGCAGGGAAGCCAGTGAGCAGTATTCAAAACAAAACAGCACGTAAACGAGTAAGATCATTGTTTTGTGGCATGCATACGAACGTGGTGGCGAAGGCTTCTGATAATCCTCCTCTGTCCCTTCCACCACCTGGGGCAATATCACTCGATATAAACTTGTCGTCCACATTGCCGATTTTCAACGGTAAATTACGTAAACATTTAAATTTGGAGGAAAAAAATCCTTACTGTCTGGCTCCTTCACAAACACGCAACTGTTAGACTTCTACGAAGGGTCCTTCTGGCATTTGAGGCTCATCCCAAGACAGAAAAGTGGTCTATAAACATGTATACATTTTCTTCTGATGGTGAAATTTGCAAATGATGCAAACTCCTCTTCAGCTTGCAACCCTGACGGTGGCAATGAAGGTCGCTGCTGATGATCATCACGGGTTATTAACTCGTCACCAACTCGTCGGCGTTCTCTGCAGTCTGATGGGTCGCATCCCGGTGATGCTGTCGTGACTTCTACCGTCCCCTACTCGTTTCGACCCCATCCGTCCGCGATGAGCTCCTCTCGTCTCACCAACATTATGCGATAGGATTTTTCAAACGATAAGCAGCGTTTTGAACCCTAATCATCAATATCCAATCTCATTGCAGTATATCTTACCATTATTTTATGAGGGGGTCTGTTGTATATTTGACCTTACTTACTAGGTGTAACATACTACTCATGCCTGTTGTTATATAGTTGCTTAAGTGCAGCTGTGATTACCAACTTTGTATTTATTTTTAACAAAACAACACAGAGACATTCATGCAGAAAAATGATGCATACTTTTTTGAAAATCCCAGCGCAATTAGACGGGAAGGCTTCTTTGTGCCTTTCTACTGCATACCGTTATCGGGGATGTACATGGCCTTTGCTCATATTGGTCTTGCATGAGTATAAAACCCCTGTACCTTGTAGTCTTTTAAATGGGCTACTCCACTGTTTTTTTTCCGAAAGCAATTTGAACAGAGTCGTCTGTTGCCCTCTAACATACAGAGACGATGACCCCTTGCGTCCTCACGCCTTCCAACATAACGTAAGACAAGGACGACGGGTCAACATGAAATAATTTTCGGACCCATTCCCCACTCTGGTCTCCAATTAAGACTAGAATCTGATCCCTTTGATCCCTTTAAACCTCTCCCACTCCTTTTCCCCTACTTACTACTGACTAGTTGTTTAAACTTTCGTTAACTCTACCCCCCCTTATATTATTGCATTTGCCTGCTGATGAATTAATCGAAAACGTTCGTTCGTCTAACTTGACTTCCTGAAGACTGAGTTTCATTAAACCTCTCTACAATATACCTATTATAATGCACTTCCTATCTGCAAGCATATCGCTAATTCGTCGGCTACAGACACAAATTAGCCTTATACAATTGCTCTGCAGATACAGAGTACTTTAAACTTCAGCGCCAACGCAGTGGGATTTAAGCCTAAACCTGAGGTCTTCAAAAAACAATAATTGGCTTTTATTCAGACAACTATCTTCAAGACCGGACCACCTGTGGGCTGGTTGACAAGCACTCATGGGTACCTATTCCAAGAAACCAACTGTTCATCGAGAAGAACACTTCTGCGGCTAAAAGTCCTCGAAAGCAAAGAAAAACATTATACAACACGAGAAGCTAAAATGGCCGACATCGAATTCAATTCAATTAACATCGGAAATGTCGAGAGCTGTGGAAAGATTAAACTTTCAAAGAAACCTTTTCCAGGTGCAAACTTAAAGATGACACAACACAGCAGGAGTTATTGGATCCGAGTACTTGTTTGAGCAGGAGCAACTTGTACCTTGCGCGACCTGGAGGCAGCCTATATACGACGGTCAAAACCTGACCTATCTAAACAGTTGGAGCATGTGATTAACCTAGCTTTGCCTTGATAACGTCTGGCTCTCTGATTTATATAGTCCCGTGCCCGCATTTCTCCTCTGTTTTTCTTTCCAAATTGTTTTAACTCACTTACTTTACTAATGAGCCTTCGTGACTAGGCCCTATAACCTTTATCTGCCAATCCACTGTTGTATTTACTCATTCGTTACTCATATTATACAATGAGAGGAAGCAGCTGGAGAACTCGCCCGAAATTTCATGGATCTAATAAATCTTACTGTGTTTGTCATCTTTAAATTAAACTTTCAGTTTTTTCTGCCAGATTGTAAAAAGATTGGACTCATATAGAAGCTCGCGAAGTTTCAGCAGATTAGATGATACAGATACAGGCACGCCCCTCTCTAATTAAAGTAAGTGGCCTAGTGATGAGTCGCTATTCGATGCTGTCCGAAACTGTCAGGGTTGAAAATTCTGCGTAATTATTTACTACCACACTGTGACATCAACTTTCCGACCCATGGTGCCAGAAAAGACTTGTTCCTAAGGGACTTTACTTCAATTTCACGCAGTAATTTGGCTTGAAAAGTAAACAGAGCACCAGCATGGCAGGCTATCAGTTCTTCGGAGGGAGGAATTGTCGACGATGATGATGACGACAGATTTCACCAGACACAAAAACAGAGACATTCAAACACGCAAACTGGATGCACATAGTCATTTGAAATTCTCTCGCGCAGTTAGACGGGCAAGCTCCTTCGCGCCTTTCTACTGTTGCCTATCGTTAAACTTTGAAGCAGGCCTTGCTCAAGGCCTTGCACAAAAAAGCTACGAACGCTACGAAGCGCAAGTCGAACACAACAAGGAGACAAATAAGGCCAAACTTACTCGGCAGTTTCATCAACAATATACTACAAAGTAAGGGGATGACAATAAAATGTAAAAATATCGACCTCGAGATGCGCTGTTTACGTCCCGTTTCAATTAGTCGCTGACCTTGCTAGTCAACTGAAGGCATCGATTTTTGCATCGACGAAGTAATTGGAGTGCAATTTCATATGATTGGCTAATCAGTCTTCAGTTCCAAACAAAATACAGTCACAACGCGCTAAGAGATTATAGTAGAGTTGTGTTTGCAGACCGGGTCAAAGTTTAGCAAACAGTCAACAGCGTAAGAACGGCAAAAAAAACTAGAAATGTCTTAGCCGCCTCTACGCATAGTTGCATGGATAATTTCACACATGTACTGATCTGATCTCAGTCGCAATCCAGTTAAATTAGAGAGGGGAGACACCAACACCAAATTTAAATAAATATTACTGGATGGAAATCTCTGTGGGGGAAGTTCAATGGAAGACATGACCTGGGAGTTTATATCTAAAGCCCTTCGCTCCATACGAAATTATGACGAGAAAAGCGAATACTACGTCCCTAAACAACGAAAAGGTCTATTTTAAATGCAGATTGAATAAACTAGGTAAACATGGGCTTTGTCCGTCTGTTAGTGATATTGGGGACTTAGATGTGTGGCACACTTGGTAAAAAAGCTAAGTAAGACTTCTACAGAGGACCTAAAGGAAGACCAAAAAAGTAGTCATAGGTCCGAAATGCAGATCATATAAACGCCAATTTGCTGACTTTAAACTTAGAATATGCGCATGACCGATTGTATTTCCTACAGACCGACGAGATGTTGAGGAAGTGCGACTGGACCCGGTAGTTTTCGGCGTCACAGTGAACAAATTAGTTGCAAACTCTTTCATTTCGATGGCAGGCATGTCGGACTTGCAGCACGGCCTACAATTTTTGGAACATGCCGATATATGTAAAGGATTGATACTCTTTCGCTAATCGGCATTCAGTAAAGTTGTAATACCGATTATCCTGGAGTCTATCCTGAAGTCATTTCAGTCAAGAAAGGATGCCGGCTTTTTAACGAGCTTCTTTCTGACGGCTAACAAAGCGTATGTACTGTAAAAAAGTGGCTACTTAAGTAGTATGCATTTGTATAATTGATTTTGACTGCCTTTATAAATTCAAATATTTAATGGAAGACATACACGAAAAAATATTTCGTGTGATCGCTTGGTAGGAAATTACGCATTCTTTAAGTTTTATACTTAAAGAAAGGGTATCATTCGGTTTAGAAAAAGTTTCTAAATTAGCGAATAATTTTTAAACCCGCCGACTGCTATACTTGAATTCAAGATTTAAAAACTGAGCGCTGTATACATCTATTTTATGGAAAAATACGTTTTCGCCTACGGTCTGAGGAAGAAGTCACATAGTTCTCATAAAATATTTCAACATATATGGAACATGCTCCATATATTATAGGCATCATTCCTAAATTGACGGATGTGATTTATACTGAATGAACACCTCACAATCATAAAAAAGCTCATAATTAAAAACTTTTTTTAAAACTGAAAGATACCCTTTCTTTAAGTATACAAATTAAGTACGGCGTAATTTGCTCGGAAAAAAGCCGACTAAAATGACTTCAGAATAGACTGCACACGATAATCAATAGCCAATACAAGCGAACACGTGAGTTCCAGGAAATAATTGAGATAATCAGTATTACAACCTTACCCAATACCGATTATCGAAAGATTATCAACCTTTCGCATACAGTAGGTTGCATATCTGATGCAAGGTTGTGGATTGGAGGATTTAACGCACACTTGAGGTTGTTAAGTTAGTTCATTGAGTCGCAAAATGTTGGTAACTAGAATTTAATGACGTTCAGATCAGAATACTAAGAGAAAATGGATGCGAAAATGGGCAAAATCCAGCATTCGTTGATATCCGAAAAAATTCCTTCGCTATTAAACGCTGCGGACAAGAACTTCTTGCGTGTGCATGTTGCACTATAAAAGAACATTCATGAAGAGCAGAAACTTTTTAATTACATCTCTTCACAAAACGAAAAAGTTTATTTTGCTTCCATGAAATTGAGGTTAGTGTAATCAGGAGATAGCGCATTAATTTTGGGAATAGAAGAACGAAATAAGTTCTAAAATTTTTGTTTTGCAAATCTGCCAAATTTTGTGCCATAAAATTGAGTAATAAACTTTTGAAGTTGTTCTTTGCATTACTCCATATTAAATTTATATTTGAGGGGTAACAGGCAAGGAATGCGTTTGAGAACTTTATAAGTATATGGCAACCAAATTAATTGTACAATCGATATGAAGTTGGAGACAGTTAACATGAAAAACATTTGACACAATTGTCACAAAACATTGCAAAACAGTTTTTTTTCAAAAATCGCCGTTGATATTATTGCCACCCTACTTTGTATTTGTTATTGTAGGACTTAGTCTAAAAGTAACCAAATATGCTGAAAATTGTTCCGTTTTAGATAAAACAAGTAACAGAAGAGATATCCTTAATTGTTAGGGAAATCAATCAACTGGCCGAAATTTCACATTCTGACCTTGACTTTATCATCAAAAAATTAAAGTTCGCAAACATCGGACGCCAAAATATATAAGAAAAGCTTTTTTTTCCAAGAGTTAACTTTTTTCTGAATTTTTCTAAATCAATCTTGAGCATATTTATTCGCGACTTTTGTAGTAGACGTTCATTTTTCTCGGCAATGAGTTCACATGATTGGGTGGTTCTATAACTATGACACAAAAAGACAGCTGCATCAAAAAATGTTTAAAAGCTAGTTTTTTATGTAAAGGCTTTCAAGATATCGTATTTGAAGGTTTTGGTAAGCACATAAAACGTACTCATTATTTATGGTCAATTGACTAAAGCCAGTGAAAATCGTAAAGTCTTAATTAGAAATTCATGGAAGATCTGAACCTTTTCGTAATAGAAATATCGAAATAAATACAAAAAATATGGCGAAAAGCAATAACTCTTAGTATACAAAAATGGTACGTTTACAATTATTCCCGACAATTCTATTCAAATTCTTTAATTACTGACCGGCATGTCCGCAGGTGAGCTTAAGCAATATATTACTCCTCTGATCTCCCGATGGGACATATCAAGCGAAAACTTGGTTGCCTTAGTCCAAAATAAGTCAAGCGATGCATAAATGAAAGAAACAACTAGCAGTTCTCGTGAAAACGTGCTAGAATACATACTCGAAATTTAGGCTCTTCGGTAACAGCCATGCACTATATTGCACGTAATATGAAAGCATATTTATTCGAAAACTTGACAAAACGATTATTTGAGTTGCGCTGCTTTATTTACTCAGTGGTTTTGCATGAACGGGCTTCCTCTACATGCAAAACTTAAGTTGACCTAGTACGCCCGATTTCCACTTTTTCGGAATTTTCTACTTTGATAAAAAAGCTGGTGTTTCTATAAAACGTGCTCTATTGTGAAGAATGATCATTACTTTATTGCTGTAAGACTTTGGGGGCCACAGCTTGGGCTGCGTTTGCATAAGAGGGATTTACTTGTAAAAATCGTAGGATTGCATGAGATAGTCCATCTACTGTATGTCGGCATGTTACACAACTTTAAGGCCGTACTGTAGATGTGCTTAGGTACTTTCAGACCGGGCCTGAAAAGGTTATTTTCCGAATAATTTGCTTCAAGTTTGCGCATTAATTCCCTAGGAGATTAAACAAAACGACAGGACGGCTAAGAAGGTAGTAAGAGGAAGACATTCAGAATTTTTATAGACGCCAAACCACTCGCTGAAAGTCATGAGACGAGAACAGCAATGGAAAGAATGTACAAGCAAAATGCGCGAGAAGAGGAACAAGTGTGATTGTTGCCACAAAAAGGAAATTGATCACCGGAACAATCATCAAAGCTCTCGGAGCAGTTGTGGAAGAGCGCGTCAGCAGCGACAGTCATACAGTTTCTAAACGTGTGTCCTCAGATGGGTAGGGGGTCGAACATTTGATTGTGTACAGTGTTAAAAGGAGGGTTATGACGGTGTATTGAGTTGTTGTTACGGTTATAAGCCATACGCGAATTTCCAACTGACGACATGTTACCGGATCAAATCATTATTCGCTGACTGCCTCCGGGGGGCGGGAGCTGAGACATAGCCCAGTCCGATTTGCGCCAGTATGTAGGTGAACCGAGCCCCTTTACGAATGGGTCCTGATGGCTGTGGGGACGATATTGACAAATCCAAACTGATAAGTCAGGACGCCTTACGCGTACGCTATATGAAATAACCCACCAAACTGATGGCTCAACTGTCGTGAATATCGCAAGCGAGGTGTGCGCGGCCTTGGCTCACGCACCAGATTGATTACAGTGTAATAGACTTCCGCTTACTCAATACTCCCACACCTACCATGTTCCCATAGCGTGAGACAGTAAAAGCGTTGGAGACGGGAGTGAGCCGTGGCATGGCTTACCACGCACAGCCTCACAGCTCCATAACTCCACATTTAGAGCAGAATTCATTCGATTGAGCGCAGAAACTCGATAGAAAAAGAGCACGCGAGGGGCATGCCAATAAGTTCATTACTTTGTGGACTCAGCTAAGTAACGGCTAGAGTTAATTGTCTTCTAATGCCACATAGACTAAAATTCTGACTTCCCTACATGAAGGATACCGTCGTTGCCATCGAAAGGGGCCAGGTGTTACAATCCGAAAGATATCTTAATATCGTCTTCCTGTTCGTACAATTTGCGGTGGAAATGTAGAAAAAAACACGTAATCTTATGCAACTGCGAGCAATTCAATTCTGTTGGAGAAACTGAAAAATAAGTGTCCATGCAAGGACGATTGAACATGCAGCAGCAGCGGCAGCTGTCGTGATGAGGAATAACAGCAAACGTTGGGTCACGGGTGGTCATTCGACAAGATTTGTCACCCACGCTGAAGTTGGAGGAGGAGGAGAAGGGCGAAATTGCTGTGACTCGACAACCAAATGGGCGCGATTTAAGCCATAATTTTGCTACCCAGTCCTCCCCCCTACATATCCGGCTCTCAGGCCTTAAGTGGACAGTCACACCGAGGAGCGTGCAAGCATACATTGCTACCAGTGACGACACAGGAGCGCCAAACCAAACAATGTGGCGGCGCGGACGGACGGAGGGAAACTACTCATCCGACTCCAACGTAGGGAGATTGGTGTAAAGCGAGCAGGCAAAGTGTGTTAGGATACTAGCCGGACCAAAAGCTAGCAACATTTGGAGGCATTCGTAAGGCGTCCAGCCTAGCCAAATCTCTTTGTTTGATAGCTCTGACCGCATACATGCTATGACTGTCCACACAATGACTTTCGACAGCAATGACTTTTCGACAGTCAACTGGTCGCGTGACGATATCCCAATGCGGCCAAACAGGCCACAAGAGAACGCGCAGACAATCTCTTATAAGTCACTGCCACTCCTGACAGAAATAGTTGTAACAGCGGACGTGAGGCAAGGCCAGTCCGCTCCCAATGCCGGGGCTTGCACCCGAGGCGGGACAAAGGGCACGCTGGAGATCAACCAGCGGCAACAGCCATCGACACAGCTCCTCCGGGTTTTGTACACAAAAAACCCTCCTCCGGGTGTATAGCAGAATTATGCCCCTCTTATTGTGTTCTTCCTTGTGATTTCAACAGGGCGTCATTCGACGGTAACACACGTCAGATGTCATCGTAATAGCACTAGCGACGCTGAACCCGTCGTTATAACAAAATGAGCCGCTACACCAAGGTCCTCAAGGCTCTGGCAGGCACATCCTGAGGCTGCGCGAAAAAAAGACTTTGACAAGCACATCCAAAGCGCTGGCCATGCCGCACCGACCTTATGCGGCACCAGTCTGCTCTCCAGCTCTTCCAGCCTCCGTCCCCTTTAGTCAACACAGAACGCCGCCTTCCGCTCAATCACGTGTTACTGCAAAATGTTGCCTATCACGCAGAGGCTTCTGTCCTGCCGGTCGACCCTCACAACGCACCCCCAGGCCAACAGTTGAGGTGGACCTGTTCGCAACCAAGCCATCCTAATAAACAGCGTTGCCACGCCCCTGAACCTAGCCGTCGTGAACGCGTACATTCCTCCAACTTCCAGTTGTTCTCCCGGTTTCACCGCCTCTATCGCTCCCTACTTACCTTCTGGAGACAGTCTGGTGCTAGGTGACTTCAACGCTCACCATGACCTATGGTGCTCTAACTTGGCAGCCGACTCCCGTGGAGAAGCTCTGGCTGATGAAATAGAACACGCCCCCTTTGCCGTTCTCAACGAGAACAGCCAAACGCGGCTCCCGACCAACGGCGCCTCCAGCTTGCCCGATGTTTCCCTCGCCAGTCTCAGTCTGGTAGCCTCCACCATGTGGAAGACGGAAATCAGCCTGGGTAGCGACCACCTCCCCATTGTGCTCGAATTGGCCACCGCCGCCGAGCGTATCAAGGCCCCCAACCGGCACTTCATTAATTTCAAGAAAGCCAATTGGGCAGCGTTCACGACCGAATGCGAAGCCGAGATCGATGGCCTACCGCCTCCCACCTGTGTCCACATGGCGGAGCGAGCCCTTCGTCGACTACTCCTGGCAGCAGCAAGTCACCACATCCCTAACGGCCGCATTCCCTTTCTTCGTCCTAACTATCCGCCCGAAGCCTCCCGCCTGGAACGAGAGAGAGACGAAATACGAGCGCGTGATGCCAGTGACCCGCGCGTTGGCGAACTGAATGGCTTAATCACTAAGACTATCAACGATGGCAAACGCCAACGCTGGCATGAACTAGTTTCAGATTGTAATTTCAGCGGCAACTCAGCTGCCACTTGGAAGCTTTTACGCAACCTGACCAAACCCCGGGCTGATACATCAAACCAGTCTATTAGCTTTGGGGACGGTAAGTTCATTTCCAACAACGGTAAGATCGCCGCGAAGATGAACAAGCTGTTCTCACCCCGCTCGGCGCCCAGTCCCAAAAGCCAGCGCCCCCTTCTTCGCTTCCTCCATAAAGCCCCGCCCCCAGATATTTCCTTTTCGGCTGATGCCATCCTCACCGCCGTCAAGAAAATGAGAGCTTCGAAAGCCTTAGGACCAGATGGTCTGGCGCCTATCCATGTGCGCCACATCGGCCCGAAGGTGGCTGCCTACCTTGCCGCCCTCTTCAACCTTTCACTGGGAACTTCAATCATCCCTGATTGCTGGCGCCAGTCGATCATCATCCCTCTGGTCAAAGCGGGTAAGGACCCCTGCCTAGCGACCTCTTATCGTCCAATTGCCCTCCTCAGTCCATTGGCGAAGATCCTGGAACGGCTCATCCACCCAATTCTGACGTCTGTGGCGGAACTATCTTGCCACCAACATGGTTTCCGATCGGGTCGTGGAACTACAACAGCGCTTTTCGAGCTCAGCGACGCTATCCTCGAAGGCTTCAATCAACAGAAGCCCGCTTCGCGGACCATGGCAGTCTCAATTGACCTGCCACGAGCCTTTGACTGCGTCCGCCACGATCAGCTCCTGCAGGACTTGGTCTCGTTGAACGTCCCGACTGGCCTGGTCCGATGGTTGGCGGCTTACATCCGTGGCCGTCACGATCGTGTCCTCTTCCGGGGCGCTCTCTCCAAGCCCCGTAAGCAGTCCTGTAGCGTCCCTCAAGGCTCTGTGCTCAGCCCGACGCTCTTTAACACCTACATGCGAGAGCTCCCACTCCCCCGGGCACCTGTGCAAGTGGTATCCTATGCGGACGATGTTACGTTCTTTTGCCGGCACCATGACATCGATCAGGCTGCACACCTCCTCACGGAGTTCATGCCTGTTGTCGAAAACTTCCTCACCCAGCGCGGAATGACGATCTCGGCAGCCAAGTCGTCCGTAACTGTCTTTACGCTTGATCCGAAGGAGTTCAATCGTCACCCGGTCATCACCGTCAATGGGGCGTCCTTACCGCTCGTCCGCAAGCCCAAACTCCTTGGTGTGCGTTTTGATCCGCTCTTCACGTTCGCAGACCATGCCAGGGAGACCGCAAGCAAAGTAAGCCGCTGCACCAAGGTCCTCAAGGCTCTAGCAGGCACATCCTGGGGCTGCGCGAAAGAGACTCTGTCGACTGCTTTCAAGGCGCTGGCCAAGCCGCACCTCACTTATGCGGCATCAATCTGGTCTCCTACGATGAGCTCTTCCAGCCTCGGCCGCCTCCAGTCAGCCCAAAACGCTGCCCTCCGCACGATCACGGGTTGCTATAAAATGTCGCCTATAGATCATCTTCATGCGGAGGCTTCTGTTCTACCGGTCGCCAATCACAACACTCTCCTTAGCCAGCAGTTCTGTGGAGTTGTTCGCAACCCGGCCATCCCAATCATCACCGTTGCACCGCTCCCGAGCCCTGCCGCAACGTCCGGCCGTCTATTCGAGCACTCCACAAGGAAGCTGTTGCCTCGTCTCTCGCGGATCTACCTGTTGATAGCTCTGCCACCAAGACAGGCTTCCAGCGTCTCCACCAGAGATTCGTTGTCGAGGAGAAACGAGGTTACCGTCCCCCGGTCCTTTTGGGTGGCTATCCGCCTCCGATCGCGGCCTCAGAACGACATCTCCCGAGGGTTACTCGCTGTACTCTGGCGCAGCTACGCAGTGGCTACTGTATGCTCCTTCGGCAGTACCAGCACCGGCTCGACCCATCCATACCCGACTGCTGTCCCGACTGCGGCGTCTCGCCGCATGACTGCCGTCATCTGTTCGCCTGCAGTTCTCGGCCAGGCACCCTCCTCACTCCCACGGACCTGTGGCTCAAGCCGGTCGAGGTCGCGGCTTTTTTCCGTCTCCCAACTACTCCCAGTTTGAATTCCGGCGGGGATTCCTGATCCAACTATGGGCTACGACACACACACACCTAGCCGTAGCGTTATGCCGTCTATTCGGGTTCTCCACAAGGAGGCTGTCCCGTCATGTCTCTCGATTCTACGCGTTGATGGCTCTGCCATCATCAAAGGCTTCCAGCGTCCCCACCAGAGAGCCGTTGTCGAAAACGATATTACCACCCCCCGTTCTTTTTGGGCGGCTATCCACCTCCGACTGCGGCCCCAGAACAACAATTGCTGAGGGTTCCTCGCTGTACCTTGGCTCAACTACGCAGTGGCTACTCCATGCTTCTTCGCCAGTACCAACGCCGGCTCGACCCATCCACACCCGAAAGCTCTCCCGACTGCGACATTTCTCCGCTTGACTGTCAGCATTTTTTCGCCTGCAGTTCCCAGCCAGGCAGCCAACTCACCCCCGCGGACTTTTGGCTAAGACCGGTCGAGGTATCGGCTTTTCTGTTTTTTTTTCAACTACAACCAGCTTGGACTCTGACGGGGACTCCTGATTTAACAAGGGCTACGACGCACACACACTTATCCGCATGCGGGCAACGCTAGCAATGATTTCACACAGGGGTTAAATCTGTGATCGATGCGGGGACGCACCCTAAAAATACCATACTGTTCGTACTTAATGTTCTGTGCATAATTATAAGGGGGAGGTGGTTGGCAGATTTAAATAATTCATTTGACCCTGAGAATCAGAAGACGACTCGATCGATGGGACAATGTGTTGATTCGCCTGACGTTTCGAAATACGTCGCGGATTCACCATCAGAGACATACTCACCGAACAGTAGCAGAAACAGTTGTTGTGTATTCAAGAAAGCGAAAAACACGATAAAAGTACTGAATTATAACACCAACCACCCGATCAGCCACAAACGCAATTGCGTAAGGACGTTGAGACGCACTGCAGTCAACCAGAAGATAACATTGCTGAGGTACAATGCCTTCGACGGTTATTCAGAGAAAATGGTTACTCACGCAACTTCATCAACCGGTGCTTGCGCAAACGAGATGGCCAACAAACTCACACGGACCCCAAAATTTTGCGTGCGATCCAGTACGTCAAAAACTTATCGAAGGCCGTCAGCCGTACTTTTGCACCACTGAGAGTTGGAGTCGCGCACAGGCCGGAAGCAACCATAAGACATCAGATCATGAAACCAAAAGACCCACTGCCACGGCAAGAAACCTCTGGAGTCGTCTACAGGATCTGCTGCAGCTGCGGGCAAAGCGAATATGTCGGAGAAACTGGTAGGCTTCCCAAGACGCATATTGACGAACACGCGGCAGCAGTGCGGCGAAATGATGCCAATTCTCAAGTTGCGGATCATTCGACGAGACCCGGCTACAAAATCAAATTTGATGAGACCGAAATTCTCGCAAGAGGTGACAATAGAGTGAGCCGAGAATTAATTGAGTCATGGTTCACGGGCCCCCAATCCATCAATAAATGCAACGATTTGCCCAATCCATATTCGGTGCTGAGACTAAATTTGGCCAAAGCAAACCACCGCTCGGGGAACATACAGGCTACCATATCATCTTTCATTGCTGACACAACGAATCAGCGCACAAAGGCATTTAACGATTTTTTCTACGACAGAACCCTGTGCACACACAAACTGTTGCTGCTACTGTTCTGTGAGCATGTCCCTGATGATCAATCCGCGATGGATTTCGAAACGTCAGGCGAATAAACATATTGTACCAGCGATCGAGTAGTCTTCTACTTCTCAATTACTTCCTGGGACTCGCATGCTCGCTTGTATTAGTCATTTGACCCTATTGTGAAAATCTCGGCGGACATGTTGAGGGTCGAACACACACCAGCAAACGGGAAAGGCTTTGATACAATTGGCTGTACCAAAGCCTTCGAATACAAACGAGGCCGCCGAATTGTCACAATTGAGACCTCAGTAGAATAAAGGCAAAAAAAGTTATGACATAAATGAGACTCACTCTAGACCGACAAGGTTCCAACTTCGAAATTGCGGCCCAGACCTGCGGGGAAAACAATGTTTAGGTAAGGGAGATGTGTAACACGGATAGACAGGGAATGCAACCAAAAAGTCTCACTCAAAAATACAAGCCCTTGAAGCAAAAAATAAAGACCGATTCATTAGGGATACAAATTAGTTTCGAGGAGAAACTTAGCACGACGGCGGTGGCGGCTTCAGACAGATTTCCTTATCCGTTCTTCGATCCCTGAGGAAAGCAAAATGAGCCTTCACAGTTGAGTGTCGAATCGCCAAAATTGATCTGTAGCAAACGAACAAGTTTACCGCAGAAAAACCCGCTCCCGTGACGATGGTTTTTCCCCGTTATTCATTTGTCGAATTGAGTAGACTGTTATGGTGGAAGACAAATGGGCAGAAGAAAGGTAAAGAGCAGGTTTTGGTGGCAAGGGCTTTATTCAGGACAACGCAGAGACATCGCATCCTTTAGCTTGTCCACTACAACCTACTTATAAAGCTCTGGTCCGTCGAGAATAATCCTGACCTATAGGATGTGACGGGGGCACTGGCCTGCACGCTGATTCGTAGTTTTCCACGCTGCGGGCCTGGGAGACGTTTCTAGAACAACTGCACTGCACGTGTATGCATGATCGTCACGTGTGCTCAAGGCGATGGCGTGCGCGGCCGGTCTGCGGGCATGACTCAACTGGTGTGCGCTTCCGGCCGTAGGTGCTCAGTGCATCGCCGCTCGCGTTCCCGTAACATAGACTGAATTCTGAACCACGCTGGTTTTTTCTGTGTCGACAAACTGCGTTCATGCCCTACTTCAAGTTAGTGATGTGCACTGTGAACAGTAAATTTTCACAGATTACATCAACTGAAAACAACTCGTGAATTAACTTATTCAAAAATACTCACAGAGAAAAGCATGAGGGGAAAAGTGTAACATAATTCAGCCATCGCACTCGGTTAAACTAGGCTGTTTGAAGATGCCATTTTAATTGGACAGCTGCTTTACAGCGCGTAGGTCAAGAGGTGACCATGTAGAGCTAGATCTCAGCCGCATGCTCCGGAGCCCACAAAGCCGTGTCTGCTGCAGGCAAGTATGTGGGTGGGTGGAATCTGCTGTACTACAACTAGCACACGAAGTTATTTACACGCCTAAACTACCAACGTCTGAAATGAAGACCTGTAAATTTGAGCGCAGCGGGGTACTGTTATCGGCCTTCACTACCAGCCCGCTGTGAGCCACAAAGCGGAGCGGAACGGACAAGTGAGTTACGTTAGTGGTCGGGTGAACGTTCATCAACGAGTGTCAATATCTCCCGATCTAAAACCGGCAAGACGACGAGCTCGTGGTGTTCATCACTTGGGGTTGGGCATGACTGGCAGACGAATACGGCTAATGAGCCCCAGAAATGGCCATTCCAGTCACACCTGTCCTTGCCCGCAATGCTATTTGTCTATGCTGTCAAAATGTTTAGCCCCCCCTTCACTTCTATCCATTTAATCCTCTATCGGCAGAGTCGAGCGCAAAAAGCAGTCTTGTGTCGACATTCTGGCTCCTCGGCATCATGAGGTGATCGAACAGGCCATTCCCGATGACTGGTGCTCTTTGATGGTCCGTAGTGTGGCGGGTGAATGAAATCGCTTTGTCGGTTGGCATGTGCGTAAATTCCGAGCTACATCCCTGACCAGGAGAAGGCAGCCGTAAGGATTAATTACCATCAACTTGAAGAAGTAGACAGCTTTAAATGTCTCAGGGCGAGGCTGCTACCGAATGGGCAGAGCAAGGACAATATTGTCTCCCGTATTGATGTTGCCTTTGACTACCGATGCCTGAAGACAATCCTGCGAGTGAAGTATACCGACTTCGTCTCAAATGAGACAGTCCGCACCCGCTGCGATCGCATCGCGAGGATATTTCAGGCCATCCAGGAAAGGCGACTGAGGTGGTTTGAGCACGTTCTCCGTCGTCCACTCTACGACCGCCCCGGGAATATGTAGAAAACAGACACTACTGCGGCGCCGCCGCAGCCCACCTGGAGGCGTCGAAGAGGGGTGCAACTGAAGACTTGGCTCGACACCGTCCGTCAAGACATGGAAGCAGTTCTTGGACCTTCTATCTTTGGTCTCCGTCGCTGGAGAAGAGACTGGGTGGAGCTCTCTAGATTCGCTGCCGCTAATCGTCATGCATGGAGCGGTACTGTTCGTGACAGCATTGAGGCCGGCTAGATCGGGCAGGATCACGGCCGTAACAAGTGCAAGTACATGTGCGAAAAGGGGAGGGGCAGAAATCCGGGAGGTCTTACCAGATAGGTAATGAAGGAGAGGTAAGCAAACAGGAGCAGGGCCACACCGAGGTAGGCAGCCCAGTGATGAGGTACGCGAGCCTTGATAAAGGCGCCCACAAAGAACATATTCACGCTGATTACAGCCACTGATATGGTCGAGGAGGCGATCTTGGAGGGACTGAAGAGAGACACGAATACATTATGCATGAGAGAAGGGCATAGGGTTGGCTTGCTGTCGCGCGCAAAAAACGCATACAAATGTCCCCAACTCACACTGAGTTCAGAAAGCTGCCCATGATTTTCTTTGAGCTGGTAAAGGTTAGGAGGGGAATAATTGCAAAGGGAAGCTGAAGGCTCATTAGAACGTTCAGCAAATCATTCATTTCTGTGAGATTTTCGATGCCTGAAATGTAGATAAAGCAGCACACGGTTAAAAGAGAGAGAGATGTTTTAAATGATGATGAAATTCAGCGATGATACCCATTCAAGCATTCAAGAAGTCAAGATAGGCAAACGAACGTTTTCGATTGACTCACCATCAGGCGTGTACAATAATATAAAGGGGTAGAGTTAGTAAACGGTAAAGCAACCAATCAACGGTATTCAAGGGGGGAGGGGAGCTGTTAGGAGAGATCAAAGGGGGGACAGGGGGGAGGAGGGGAGTGTCCCCCCAAGCAGTTCATTTAAACAATAGTCTCGTCACTTTGCGGCATCGTGACACCAGTTGTCACTGAGCTGCAATCGCGCGTACTTATCAAGCAGCTAAGTTAAGAGTAGTATTTCCAAGCACTCCACTTCTACGCCTTGGAGGCAAGGATAGACTCTCGTTCGAGACCTCATCAATGTGTATCAACAACTTTACATTCTCCTGTGGGGCAAGTTACATTGGTCGAACAACTAGGCGGCTATCCAAACGCATGCGGGAACATCATCCTGTCTGGCTAAACAGAGGCGAGGTCAAGTCAATATCTAGTGCGATTTTGGCTCACATGGTTGACAGCGGTCACCGGGTAGACGTAAACGAAGCGTTTCGAGTCCTGTATAAAGAACCAGCGAAACACTCCAAATTCCTGCGTCAACGGATACTTGCGACGGCATAAGCCGTGGCAATACGACTCACAAACACGGTCTTGTGTGCGCAGAAAGCTTTTGTAGTGGCCCTAAGGCTCCCGTGGCCGAGAGCAAACTCAACTTCCGACCGCACCCCTTCCAGAATGCCGCGAGATCATGAGCAGACAGTGACAACTGGTGTCACGATGGCGCAAAGTGACGAGACTAGTGTTGATGATGAAATTGTGAAACAATGATCTTTTTCGGAATAAATGTGAATGAGACAAAGACAATAACAATATACGCCGAATTTATTGGCTATTTTCCAATGAACACTTTGTAAGGAGTGGTTATTTTCCACAACCATGAAAACGAAATCTGAGCAACGCAAAGGCAGTGAGATTCGCGTCATACAATTGTGCGACCGCATATACGCTCAGTGTCTATTAATGCGATAAACGAAACTGTCCAATTAGGTATCGACCTATCAGGTTGAAACTCGATAAGTAAATAGAGCATGAACTGTTGATCTTAGATGAGGGCGCGCGTGATGAGGAAATTTCCCACAACATGTTTCCTGCATTAAAGGCACATGTGCGCTTTAAAAGACTGCAGTGGTGCTGCTGCTACTGTAAGCATTCTAGCAGCAGTGATAAAATAAAAATCCGCGTGGAACTATCCCCAACGATGATTGGCGTTATTGAAATGCCCTGATGGGTGAAACACGCCACTAAGCAGCGCATTGGGCTTTCAAAATGCCCTTTTAAGATCCCGAAAATTGTTGCGGCCTTTGTGGGAGTCAAACCCACACAGCAGGGAAGGCTTTTGCGCAGCCAACGCTCTACCATTGAGCTACGAGGCTCAGCGTGCGTCGTAAATTTAATCAATCTTGGATCGATTTTACCTGCCTAATTAATTGAGCAAATCTGCCAACCCCCCTAACAGTTAAGTGAGCTAAGCAGTCGTTCTGAGTGATTCTATATGATTGCTAAGGTAACCTGACTGAGCAGTTAGCTTGATGTTCTGTAATGGTGGATTCCATACAAGCAGTAAGTTGGGCGGGTAAAGTCGATCCAAGTGTGATTAACTTCACGGCGCACGGTGAGCCCAGTAGTTCAGCGGTAGAGGGTTAGATACGCAAAAGCCTTCTCTGCTGTGTGGGTTCGAAGCCCACCAAGGTCGCGAGTTTTTTTCACAACTGGGTCAACTAAAACAACGGTAAGTACGAAATGGCACTTACAAAGAAAGTGGGACAATGTGAGTCTTAGATGCCTCTAAATGAATAAAACAGGCTTTAAAGAAGAGGAAGACGCAATCTCTGGAACAGTAGTTGTATTCTGAGCTTTCGGCTCCACACGAGAAGCCATCGTCAGAGTAACTGAAAACAAACGTCAGCTACGCGTAAATGGGGTTGGTAAGGGAGGGGGCAGGTATTGACAATTATTGATTTGTCGCTGTCCATGCTACGTCCATTCTCACGCTATCTTATCGTGTCGCCGACGCGCGTCCCTGGAGTAACGGCGTGTGACCTTAACGTGGTTGCCTGCATGCTTGTAGAGGAGCTGGGCCCTGGTTTCTGGTCGCGGGCACGGATGGCAAAATAACAGGGTCGTATATCCACATGCCTGTTTATGGAGTTATGATGTGACACCCAGGCCTCCAGCAGTTCGCGTCCCGTCCTATTAGCGGCTCGTGCCATTATCCGTGTATTCCAGAAGTCGAATACATGGCCCTCCTTCAGAGTGTGGGTAGCGATCTGGGACTGTGGGTCGCCTTTCCGTACTGCCCGTTTATGCTCCTTTATTCGCGAGCTAAGTCGTCGCCCGGTCTGCCCTGTATCATGGCAAGAACAGTCACGACATGGCACCTGATAAATGACCCCAGACTGTTCACCTACATCCAGCGGGTCTTTGATTTGCATGA
>JAYGXS010000002.1:13486442-13515628 GCA_036362985.1 Ligula intestinalis | reverse complement strand
AAACACGGAAAATGGCACGAGCCAGTAATAAGACGGGAAGCGAACTGCTGGAGGCCTGGGTGTCAGATCCTAACTCCATAAACAGGCATGTGGATGTACCGCCCTGTTATTTTGCCATCCGTGCCCGCGACCAGAAACCAGGGTCCAGTTCCTCTACAAGCATGCAGGCAACCACGTCAAGGTCACACGCCGCTACTCCAGGGGCGCGCATCGGGAACACGATAAGATAGCGTGAGAATGAACGTAGCATGGACAGAGACAAATAAATAATTGTCACTACCTCCCCCCTCCCTTACCAACCCCATTTATGCGTAGCTGACGTTCGCTGTTTTCATTTACTCTGACGATGGCTTCTCGTGTGGAGCCGAAAGCTCAGAATACAACTACTGTTCCAGAGATCGCGTCTTCCTCTTCTTTATATCAGCAACCATGGGGCACGCATATTTTCTTCTATTCGTAAAACAGGTTAATCATGATGCACAATACTACGGCCCAAGGAGAAAGAGAGAACGTAGCAAAGGTAAGAACAAGAAGTAGTGTTTTTCGTGACCGTTTGGTCAGGCAGGTGGGCAGGTTTAACCGGATCAGTGGACTGCGAAGCCACAGATCCGGTGTCGAATGCTAGATCGGTTCACCCTTTAGTTTGGGTACGGGATAGTTGCGGGGTGGGGGGGGGAGGCACATAAACCAGAAACTGTCCTTACAACTCTTCTCAGGCATGTATTGGTGAAACGATGATGGCTTTTAAGGATGTCAAGGATGCCCCTCCTGGCCATCAAAATTTTTTGGCAGTTTAAGAATAAATGCAGCGTTAAACCTGCTTACCCTGATAGGCTGTCACAAAGAGAGTGGGGAGAACTGCGATGGAACGCGTGAGGAGTTGCCTTTGCCACTGTTTCCAGCGCAGATTCAGGAAGCCCTCCATGGTGTACTGACCCGCATAGGTGCCCGTCATCGTGGAGGATTGGCCAGCAGCGAGCAAACCGACAGCCCAAATGTACAGGGCTACGATGCCAAACTCACAACCCAGAAATATGCCCTACACAGAGGAGGAAAAAAGCCCAAGTCTAATCAGGCCTCGGGAATCCGTAGAAAAAAGACACTACTGCGGGCGGAATAAAAACACCGAAAGGCTAATAATAATTAAGAGCTTTCATCTGGGTACAGTTAGTTGAAGAAGAGAAAAAACTTACACCAGTGTAAAGGTCCACCTGTGATGGATCAAACTTCTTGGCCTGCAGGAAAGAGACAAAACGTTAGACATACCACACTGGCATTTTGAAGAAGTAGGAAAAAGAAGAAGAAGAAGAAGAAGAAGAAGAAGAAGAAGAAAGAGTTCATAAGATGAAGCCATAAGGTCGTCTCAACTGAGTTCTGGAGCGGCTTACCGTGTCAATGAAGGCGGCAGGGATCGCGTTCCTGTCGGAACAGTTGCTGATCTAAAAGTAAATGTAAAAGCATTCAAAAGACGACTGGATAACAGAGACCAACTTTATCCATTTTTGTAATATAGCCTCTGTTAGGACGGAACAGAACATGAGTCAACACTGCAGCCATCCTCAGGTCGGGATGACAAAGAGATAACACCATGCGATAGCGCCATCGCACAAAGGGCCAGTCGACCCGCGACTTTGAAGTGCCGACACCACACGAGGACACGACAGTTCCCCCGTCGAGTTCGACGATGGACAGACACAAGGACACAAAGACTTACGCGCACACGAAACGGCGCCGCCGGTTTGTGTCACCATGAGGTCACCAACGACTTGTTAACCAGAAAGGGTGCACGTCGGGCGCATCTCCGACACTCGGTGCGGACACTCAGTGACGTTCGCGTGACCTCCGCAATGTTCTCCCCGAGGGACCTTGGGATTATGACAAAAACCGCGATGGGCTTCTCCTGACATACTTCAAACACTCTTAGCACAGTCCATCCGATTCGAATATATACAGGGTGACAAAGGCTGATTGTCTTTAAATACGAGACTACGAACAGAGGGCGGTATTTGCTGCCCACGAAGAGAACATGCTGCCGATATAGAAGGCAAGCTGCAGACGAGACGACTGCTGCCCAAAGGGACGCTGAGAAGTTGAGGCATACGTACAGAAGCTGATGTACACACAGAGACTGCTGCAGTAAACTGTTCTCTACTATTTGTCTGTCTTCTATTCAGCCAATGCAACTGATGGACATAACGGTGCCATAAAAAGGGCAAAATATGTGTATGGAGTGACGGACAGTTACGTGCATCAAATGTTGTTCATCTAATCCCAGCCGATTACGATCGGCCGGCCGGCCACGTCAGGCGGTAAGAAAAAAGGAATGCCAACTAATATGCATGCCTGCAACGCAGGAGAGTGAAAACGCCTTAAAAGTCACCTGAATGACGCTTCAGCTCAGCTAGCGCGCACCCGAAGAGGACGAAAGACCTATAATCACTTCTTCTACCTTTCCCCTCTTCTTCTTTCATACTTTTCCCATTGCAATTTTAATTACATGCTGAAGTGTAGTCATTTGGAGGGCAAATCGGGAGTAGCGGCTGATCAGACATTTCATATCGTTATCTTTTCTTCAGATACTATGAACACACTGTTGGCGGGACAGCCAAGAACTAAATTTTACTCCGTCATCTAGCAAGCAGCAGACTCGTTACCGGCAAACAGGGTTAGACTGTACCAGAATAAAGGTTAAAACATAGCAGAACTGTTATTGGTGTTCTTAAAGGGGGGACTTGAGTGAAATATGTTCGCAGGGGGCTGCAAAAGAGGTCGAATTAAGGGGGACACACCGGACCAGCAGTCTCTTTTAGAGGTAAGCAGACAATTAATTTGCAAAATGTCTCAGGAAAAAAATTACTCATTAGAGCGGAATTTAGAAATTCAGAGGGTGAAGGAGACCCCTCTGGACAACACACAAGCATACACCCTAATACTCTCGTCTAAATCTAGAAAGCCTTTGCGTTGCAATCGAGTTGTTGTGGGTTCCTTTCAAAAGGTTTCAATAACTAAATAATGACTGCTGAGGGCGTGGCATGCGAATTTACTTGAAAGACTCCCTCACCGCAATTTACTGCGTATTCCCAAGGACTGGAATGAACGCAGAGGACAAGGCACCTCTTCAGCCAATCATCTTATAAGCCGCTTTGCACTCCACTTTGGATAGGATAATGATGAGAAACTGTTGGATTTTGTCACCAACGCCTACATACTGGTCAGGCTAGCAGGATCACGCTAGCAGGTCAATGCGTGCTACCGGAACTGGCAATGTCCACTAGCCAGATCGCCCACGCCTTACAACTGGGGCCAAAAGGAAAAGTAAAAAACGCTATGATGTGGCAAAATTACAACCTAGTGCCTGGTGTCATCTTAGGCCAGCCTCGGAGCTGGAAGCAGATGCCGACCATTCTTAAATTCTGTCGTGTTCAGTTCAGTTCAGTTTTATTAGGGAAATATAGGTAAATACCTTTGAACTCCCTCTTTGTACATAGCTATCACGCAGACAGTAAAAAAACTCCTTAGGCATCATTCATAAGTTTAGTTTTGAATGCCATTTGTGGGATTTTAAGGAGAAAAACTGTCGCCTGTGGGGGTAGGGTGAAGGGAACATGTTAGTCGGATGTCCTGCTGCTGAAAGTGTTTGGATCATGTCAGGAGGAGGCCATCGCGGTTGTTCAATGTCCTAATTGTCACAAGGGAAGATGAATGCGGTGGTCACGGTGTCGGAGATGCGCCCATGCGAACCAGAGGACGAAACTTGCAATCAGTTATTCTAAACAAATATATTACTGAAAAGTAGCAAGCAGTATATCTTATATAATTAGCTCGCTTCATTAAAGATAATGTCTTTTACTATGCTGATCCAACTGCATCTTAAACGTGTCCACAGATGGGGACATGACAATGTATGCGGGTAGAGTATTCCATGCCTGGATTACCCTCTTAGAGAAGAAGTTTCGTGTGTTCAATCTTGCCCCAGTCACACGTAGCTTGAGAGGGTGTCCGCGCAATCTAGTAGTAGTGGCCAGCTCAAAGAAATCGTTGGATTCTAGGCAACAATTGTGGTCCCGCAGTATGCGAAATGCCTGTATGAGGTTACCGCTTAGCTGTCTGTAATCCAGAGGAAATAAGTCAAGATTGGTCAGTCGTGTCTCGTAAGGAAGGTACGCTTGGCCTCGCACTAACTTAGTTGCCCGTCGTTGTACCCCTTCAAGGTTTTTAGTCTTTGACTGTCCAAGATTTCCAGGCTTGAATGGTAAATTCCAGTTGGGGGCGCACAAACGCGCCGAAGACATTGCCAAAGACAACTTTATGAAACTTAACAAAGGCGCGCTTGATTAGATACAAGCTCGACATTGCGGATTTGGCCACCTTCAGGCTGTGGAGTGATGGCTTAAGTGAGGGAGTGAACCACACCCCCAGATCCTTCTGGGCCTCTACTTCTGGCAGCGGTGTTTTATTTAGGTTGTAAACCCTCCGATACGAAGTGTTTGTACTACTGAAACGCATTATGTTGCATTTGGCGACATTAAATGGCAGGAGCCACTCCTTTGACTATTGCTCAAGTCGTTGCAAATCTGCCTGCAAATTTGCTTCGTTGTCTTCGCTACGAATGACCTTCCAGAGTTTTAAATCGTCAGCGAACATTGCGGTTTCGGAGTCTTATCCACTTATGCAGTAGTCGATCTATATAAGGAAAAGGAAAGGACCCAAAACAGAACCCTGGGAGATCCCACTATCAACTGCCACCTCCGCCGATCGCTGATCACCAATACATACGGTTTGAGTTCGGCCAGTCAGAAAGTTTTCGATCATGTCCACAAGCAACCGACGGTAGTCTGTTTTGCTGACTTTACCGATGCACTCGACCCCGTCGTCCACTGTGTGTTGCCGCAGCGGATAGCGCACAGTATGCCGGCCAGCGTCAGCCGTGACCGGGGTCAACCATCGCTACATAGCAGCACGAGTCGTGATTCAAAACAACCTATCGCAGTTGCTCGATGCTTGTTCTGGCGTTGAACAGGAATGTAGCTTGTAGCACACATTATATCAAACTATGCCTTTTGCTTAACTATCAAAAAGGGGTCTAAGCGTGGTCTTCATGGGGATGGATGTGCACCCGTCCGAATGGCCTCCACTACGCTCAGTCCGACGCTGTTCAACATTTACATGCGGGACCTCCCACTCCCTCCGGCACCGGCGAAAGTGACAACACACGTGGATGATGTCACCATCTTCTGCCAGCACCATAACATTGATCAGGCTTCACAGGTCCTCTCGGAGTCGACGCCTGATGTCGTGAACTTCTCCACTGAGCGCGGGTTGACGAGCTCGGCAGCCAAGTCGTCGGTCACTGTTTTCACACTGGACCTGTTCGCAACTCGGCCCTCCTAATCACCATCGTTGCCACGCTCCTGAGCCCAGCCGCAACGCTCGGCCGCCTATTCGAGGTCTCCACAAGGAAGCTGTCACCTCGTCTCTCTCGGATCTACCCACGGATGGCTCTTCCCCCAAGACAGGCTTCCGGCCTCTTCACCAGAGAGTCGTTGTCGAGAAGAAACGAGGTTACCACCCCACGGTCCTTTTGGACGGTTATCCACCTCCGATTTTAGCCTCAGAACAACAACTTGCTGTACCTTGGCTCAATTACGCAGTGGCTACTCCTTCGTACGTACCAACACCAGCTAGACCCGTCCATACTCGACTGCGGCGTTTTTCCGCATGACTGTCAGCATCTTTTCGCCTGCAGTTCCCGGCCAGGTACCCAACTCACCACCGAGGGCCTTTGGTTCAGGTCGGCTGAAGTGGCGGCTCTTATCCGTCACCCAACTGCACCCAGTTTGGACTCTGATCAAAGCCTACTATAGCGCCACATCAGCCTGAGTAAGATACTTTGGTGAAGAATCAGACTCTTTACATTGACTTGCGGATTTCAACCAGGATGCCCCTTTTCCTCTAGTCCTCGTCGACTTCTTGATCAACTGGGTGATGCAATAATCAATTCTACACGACAGTAGATGTGCAAGGAGCCCTGGATTTATGTGGCCATCCTCAATACGGAGGCACGGTTGCACGCCTCTGGACGTCGAAGAAGGGATCATCTTAGAGTTGGGGACTAGACACCGTTCGCTGAGAGATGGAGGTGGCAATTGTTGGATGAGAAATTACATGGAGCCACAACCCCGCGCTTCACGCTCGATGAAATAGCTTCAATAAATATGGCCGTTGTCAATGTTGCAGTCCACTGCAGCAAACAGAAGTTCTTTTTACAGCCAGTGAAGACATCTCCACCAAAGAAGGCAGAGTTCTCTTGGGATTGTAGCTCGCGGCTTCCGTTGCTAAGCCAAATTTGCTAGACCAGTACAATGAGTCCTTAGCATAAAAAAGAAGACTTAAGATCGCGAGGCAATTTCATTGAGGGCGGTATTTCTCATCTTCTGACTGCAGAAAAGTTACATAACGCCTGTAGCGGCTTCATGAAGCAGAATCCACGCGTGTGTGTGTGTGTGCCGGTACAGTAAAATTACTCCTGCGTGCAAACGCGCGCACGTACGCGAAGCTCTGCCGAATACCGATCACGCCTTTATAACTAGCATACCTATAGTCTAATAGCAAAACAGGTTTCGAGGTTCTACCGAGGTTCGCGTAAACAGGTGGTGAACTGGAATGATTGTATGCACAGTGATGTCGGCAACTTTGAGGTATTTTGTTTCAAAAATTTTTGAAAAAGCCTCCCATAGGCGGACTTAGTTGCCCATTAAAAAGTTGTACAATTGACAATGTTTGAAGGGCGAAAGGAAAATGCAATGTGAAGAAAAACTGGCGGTTTTACACTGAGTTGAAGACACATACTTACACACATATATACATATAAGCAAATAGATGAAATGTGGTGAGTAAAATCCAGATCATCCGTCCTGAGTGGCTAGAACATATTGTGCAGCACACCATTTGACGGCGTAACGCGGCATGGAGACGCTTTCTGCACATAAACAATATGTATAGTGTGCATCATCTCCCGAAGAGGAAGAAGAGAAAGAGGGGGCAATTTCATGGACCAAAGGGTATTTTGACTGACGTTTCAAAAGCTCACTCGCCTCCATCGTCAGGGGACGCGGACACGCCATTGGTCAACAGCGAAAACGTCGGAGCCAACCAGCGGCGACCAGACAAGCAAACACACATGAAGTGAGCATCGATATTTCACACGGTTCGCGGATTTATTCAAGGCCCACGGAAGATAAAGCACGGTACTCTGACGATATAGGCGAGTGAGCTTTTGAAACGTCAGTCCAAATATACTACTATGGTCCATGAAATGGCCCCCTTCTTCTTATTCTCCGGGAAATGAAACACACGATATGATGTCTGGACCTCGAATATTCGCGCATATTTACAATACTTATCTTAACCATACTATTGACGGAAAAGTCATAGCAGTCTAAGGCTACATCAGCGTAAGTGTTACGGTTTGTCTAGTAGAAAACATCGATAGGAAAGCGCAGATCAACAAAAGCCTCGCAAACCTTAAACTTTTTTACTATCAGTCTGCGTAGATCAAGAGAAAAAAGAAGACATAAATAAGTAAGTAGTCCACTGAAAAGCAGTTATTCCACGTGCTTTAAGTTCGATTCGCAAATTTGTGGGAGAATATATGCCCTAAATGTGATAAAGAACGCCGCCAAGCATTCCTTTGTTTTAATCTACGCGCATAAATATTCCACAAGCAGGACAATGGCCACCATCAGATAGACATTTCAACTCGTAGGACTCCTTTTTCGTACAGCTAGATGACCGCTAGGTTACGTCATGAAGAAACAGAACGTATACCACACCGCAGCCAACTGAGTTTTTGGCGGCAGGTCCAAAATTCATCTGACCCAAGTAGGCCTCGGTAGGATTCGAACCCATGACAACAAGGGCCAGCCTTCTAACCTAGTTAAGAGGCCCCAACCGCCGAAACCCGTGGATTCAATCGTAATTGAATTTATTACCCTTAGAACTGGCAACGAATGCAATCGATAGGTGGTGGTGCGCGTAATACGAGAATGATGTAAATTGTGGATGGATAGGGAGGTGTTTATAGGACAGGTAAGGGCGGTACCGCGTTGGAAAATGAAAGAAGTGCATATGTCCCCACTGTTTTCGTTCAAACGAGTTGTTTTTTCTTAACACGGAACTAGACCACCTACACGCCTAGGCCTACTTACACAAACCAACCCCTACCATATACACCGTGTACTTTAAGGTTAAGAATTAGTTGTCAAGTTAGTGGGGTCACAGCATGAGCATTCATTGTCACTGAGCCCGCCGCAACACATGAAACACACTAATTCTGAGACGGTAAGTAAACTACCTAATCATACTGGCCTAAGCAACCAAGCTGGAATACACCACCAGGTGACAATCAGGCTTATATTATTATCACGTGTTTTGGCAGGTTTACATAACTCATTTGTGGAAAAAATCAGCTAAATCAGTGGCTACAGCGTTGGCCGTAGTCCGTTCTTGATGTTTTGGGTTCCAATCTCAACCTGAGCAACCGAGCTAGAATGCGCCAGATGATCCTACAAGGCTTATGTAACAAATAGGTGTTTTGGCAGATCTGCATAGTTCATTTGCATGAATGAGGAGGAAGGGGGGTTGTCGAGCAGCGGATTAAGTTGTTCATTGGCTTGAGCTGTCGGGCTCTTGCGGAGGTCCATTTCAGAGATAAAACTGTCCGCGAAAAATAAGGATTTGACTAAGTTGTGAAGAGCTCAGCTGAATCTGTGGTTAGAGCCTTGACCGTAGCTTGGCCCTTGGTGTGCCAGATTCTAATCTCAACAAGTCCGTCGACTTTATTTGCTCGCCCACCAGAAATCAATATCACCTACACCAAAGTGACGACATGAGCGCGCGAGCCTCTATGATCAGTTCTTGTGAAATCCTGCTCATAAAAAAGCGCGCTCACTTTTTGCGTACGCGAATATCGTCTGTCAAAGCTTTCGTCTCTGGTCTGGAAGAGTTTGCAGCACGGGAAGTCGCCTTTAATGCATAGTGATATTTTTCGCTAAAATTTCGCAACATTTTCCGTTAGAAAATTACTTGTAAACATATTCTGTGTAACAGAGGGACTTATTTGCTGGAATGCGTTAAACGAATGGTTTACAAAACGTTTGAGGTATCCCGAAATGTTTATGTCATCGTGAGTTGCGTCGCCTCCTTCATATTTTTATGCGCTCTGTGATTCGTGCAGGTGCATATATATCTACTTATTAAAGAAAGCCATACAGTAGAACCCCAGTTAATGAGTTTAATCCGTTTCGGCACTGAGCTCGTCATGTGAAACGCTCGTCTTGCGAAACGTAGTCAATCTAACTGCATCAGTTCACTGATTGGCTGCAGGCGACCGAGGACCCACGCGCGGGGAGCGAGACTCAACGGCGGACACAGGCACACACAAACTGACAACTGGTTAGCTGAGCGGAACCTCATAGATCGAGACACATGTTCCGCAAGTGACTCGCTCACTACCTGAAATGCTCGTAGATGAGGCTGTTCGTTACCCGAAGTTCCACTGTACTACATTAGCCCACAGGTAAAGAAGCTACAACTGGAAAACACAAGGCCGGCACTGACCCCACGGAGCGATCTTCGCTACATTTGGGTCAGAAACGACAAAGTAGTTTTTTTCTTGCAGCAGATGTTACAGCGAACGCTATCGAAAAGCGTGTGTGCCTTACGCGGCGGGCAAAGCTAGTAGACTTACTACTTCAGTCACGTTCTTGCCGTAGAAACCTGCAGCAAACACGGAAACCACGAAGACGTTGATGGTCAGTGAGACACCAAGGGCGATGCAGGCCTCCAAGAAGAAGTAGAAATTGGCCACAGCGATCTGTAAAAACAAAGGTAGGTGTTGAAATATGGGTACCCCAAGATACTTAATCGAGATGGGAAAGGCTTCTTTTGCGAAACTTGAATCTTCAATGCGTATATATTCGAGGCTGGTTGCCCAGCTCGTCTTCAGATTATGGGATGTGTACAGGAGCAATTCACTTAATTAACTGCGCCTAACAAAGTATACTAAAATTAGCTGAAGTCTGTGCATACATTTCGTCATCCTGCTGTGGTTGGCTGAGCGCATTGAGTGCACTGAGTGCATTGCTTCCAGGATCTCATGGCTATGGTTGGGCAAGTGCCAACATTCCGTGTGTTCTCGCACGCGAATTAGTGGGTGCCTGGCCGCCGGGGATAAGTGGTATCGTCTTCTGACCGCTAATTGATGTTTGTGTACGCGGGTTGAGGTACAGAGAAGGCCAGGGAGTAATCCCATTTAATTTTGGCGGGGGCAAAAGCTATGCCCCGTAGCAAAATGACTTCTTCAAAAAGTACGTTTCGTATTTGTCTAAACAAACCCCGCACCAGGTGGCTTTGAGCAGTGTTGTTACTGGTGAATGGAAATTAATGCATTGTCGCACTACGCTAGACGCAATATGTAATGAATGTAATGGCAATATGGACAGACGAGTGGGTCCTCTGACAGATCTGTGTACGCATATATGTCACTTTATGTCTCCGATCTACTACCGGATAGACCGTGAGCTCGTAGGTCCACAGTTAGGACGTTCACCCTGACGGAAGAGATCGCCAGTTCAAAGGTCGGTATGGCAGCAATTTCAGCGGCCACACTGGGGTTGGTAATCACTAGCCGATGACGCCTATTAAGGCAGAAAAGGCCTTTCTAGTGCCCCATGTCTTTGCTGGTAATGTCCTTCTGTAGTCAATCAAATATGAAAGCCGACCAGTAGGTCTCTCGTTCTAAAAAATGCATGCTTGAATCAATGGTGGGATACCCAGCGGAGCATGCATAACAACTTTCTCAGGAATAATCAGACAATCAACAGTGAAGTTTGTTGCCACCAACTGTGCTGTCTGTAACCTGTTTAAATAATAAAAACGCCCACCTTAAGCGTAGATGAGGCGAATCGTTTTTCAGCACATTACTGCACACGTCACATAGGATCTGCTAGAGGAAGTTGTCTGAGAAAAAATTCTACCCCCCCCCCCCTATTGTTCTAGTCACGAGATATAATTTGGACTTTGAAAAGCCATTTTGACAGACTAAAATGGTCTCTCAACTGAAGAGGCTGAGAATGAGATGTTATTATGCTTCGTTTTTAAACTGGAACATTTTACGGACCTCTTTCGGCTCACTGAATGGTGGAATGGTTGTACAAAAAACTGAACCATGCAAGGATATCTCCACAAACATAAAACTTTCTTAAGTTGGTTTGGCAGATTTAGTTAATTTAGTTGACCTAATTGTGAAAAAAAAACTCGCAGCATTCGGTGGGATTCGAACCCGCATAGGAGAGTGGCCTTTTAGCCAAGCCAACGCTCTACCCACTTGAGCTGCGAATGTGTGAAGCGCGACATTCGTAGCTCAAGTGGGTAGAGCGTTGGCTTGGCTAAAAGGCCACTCTCCTATGCGGGTTCGAATCCAGCCGAATGCCGTGACTTTTTTTATCACAATTGGGTCAACAAAAGAACTTTCCGTTTTCTATGTGAGCAGTGTAAAACGGAACTAGAACTTTCGTTCCAAACAGATGCAAAGAAAGAGCAGAGTTATATCTCGCAGGAGCCTACCGCTCGACCGTCATTCCGATTGACATCACGAGACTTGACCAGGGCGGAATGCAGGTAGAAATTGTGTGGCATGACAATAGCGCCAATGATGCCCACTGCCTGCTCCAGTTGGGGCCAACCGCAGTTTGGACAGGCTGGCACGAAGAAACCCTCCAAGACCTTCGCCTGATTCGGTTTTACAACAACGTACTGCAGGGCAGGGGTGGGGTGGGGTGGGGTGGAGGAAGAGAAGGAAACAGAACAGGTGTTAGGGCAAGCGAAATCAATTTCTCATTTCGAACCGAGAAAATAGATATTAAGGCTGTGTAGTTTTTTGTGTTTTGGGATTTCCTCCCACGGGTCAAGATGTCCATGCTTCACAAATCAGTTCCAGGTCTAACGGGTTTGAAGGCTGATCATGCATAAACTTTCTTGTAGGCGTGTAGCACAGAAGGCCAAGAAGATACACCTACTTCCACCGACATCGAAGGTTGCACTCGAAGAAAGATTAGTTCACGAATTAAAAAAGACGTTGATGCCCGAATAATCGTGAACCGGACCTGCCGTGACATATGCAGGCTATATACATAGTCTCCATGTAAGAAACATCAAACATTCCTGCATGCCCCAATGGTACCTTATTGTGCTCTCATAAGATTACAATAGATATAGCAGCGCATGTTATATACTTTATATCAGTAAGCGGATAGATGCAATGACATTTGTATACAAATGTTACTGTCTTTGAAAATTTCATAAGCACATACCATTAAAAATCCGCCTTTGACCCAAAGTAGAGTCCCAACTTAATACAGTAGTCACCGGCTATTAAGCCCACCTCGGGCCCAGACCAAATTGGGCTTAATAAGCAGCGGGCGCAATAACCGGAGAGTCCTAGTTCTTGATTAGCAAACACAGGATAGTCACTATACATAACATGCGTACTGCATTATGTGAAGAGATTGGTTATGTACAAGAAAAGAATGCTGTCTGTCTATATTTTACGTAATAACAAAAACAAACAAAATAATTTGCGATACGTAACCAGTTGCGCACGCAGAGAGATAAGAATTTCACTCTATCCTGTTGGTAAACTGGGCTTTGTAGCCGGCGACTGGGCTTATTAGCCGGCTGAGATGCCGGTGTACGGCAAGACATATGACGGATGCTTCGGTGCATAGAACGGGAAGACTTCGTAGCCATTATTTGAGAGCGGACCTCACTAAGGATGTGATTAGCAAAGTGCTTGACCGTTTTAAAGTGTCGCTGTATTATAATGTCAGCGAAAAAAACAGCTGAAGAGAGCACTCGGAGGATACGTTTATAAATAACCAGGAATTTTTAAGTAAAGCTGGGAACTAACTGGACAGCAGTAAAAAATGAGGGGGTGAATGCAGGCAGATATAATACAAAAAGTTTACGGATTTTAATAAAATGGCCTTCAGTATGAAGAGTAAATGAGAGGTAAAATGCCAAAGTAACAGCAAGGTACCGGAAAGAGAATGCTTCGTTGGGCAGAATGTCAATTTATTCAGGACTGCGAGAGGTTGCACTCGAAAAACACACTGGACTGACTTGCAGTCATTAAGTAAAAGGTCATTGGCTAATGTCCATTCTTATACGTGATCCAGGCCATCTTTCAGTACTTGCAGATGTTTCGGACTATTGAGAGGATGGCCATGAACCATATCATCAGTATATTTAACAAGCAAACATTCGTTTGGCGATCGTAGGTCGATTGTGTGGAGGAAAAAAAAGAGGTGAGGGGATAATATGGCCTTCAATGGCAAGAATTCATTTAACTAGAAGGTGTTGGCGTAAGGCCGCTATGTGGCGTGTTGGGACGCACTGCAGTGGGCAAGAAGATAAGTATGCGAAAACTTTGACACGTGCTGAGAGTGCGGGCTGCACGCTAACTTCCCCCCAAAAAAGGTGCGAGTACAAAACAGACGGGGCAAAAATACTACCGACCTCAAATTTTGCCGAGCGTGAATAACGGCACAGAAACCGTCAGCCACCTTCCCACCCTACGCGTAGCTGGAGTCGCACACAGACAGGTGGTGTGCGGAGGCAGCTGACGGCTTTGGAGACGTTCACTAAAATTTAGGGCAAAGGATTTGATTGGTTTTCTCGTATCGTTTGTGCACGGACCGGTTAACGAATTGCCGCGGAAAATCATTCGCTCTTTGCTTCGCAAAAAGAACCGCCGACGCCTGCGCAGAACTGCACAAGGATTGCGAATGGTGGGCAGTAGGGCTCGGATTGCGCACAATGCCTCTCTATATTGTCCTTGTTAGTTGAACCAGGCACGCAGCTGCACAGTGTACCTAAAACCTCGCTAGTTTGCCCGCTGGCAGACGAAGCAGTGTGGCTGCTTCGCAATGCACATAAATGTGGAACTGCAGATTTAGAGTCAGAAAGCAGAACTATCCACCGGGGGTCTATCGAAGTGCTTGCTTGATTGGTAGCTCTTTTTGGATCAGGGGTCCCCGCCCGAGTCCAAACTGGGGGCCCTTGGGAGACAGAGAAAAGTCGCGACGTCAGCCGGCTTGAGCCAAAGGTTCACGAGGGTGGGTTGGGTGCCTGGCCAGGAACTGCAGGCGAGGAGCTGACGGCAGTCATGCGGCGAGGCGCCGCAGTCGGGATAGCTATCAGGTGTGGCCCTGGTTGTTCCATGCCGTGTCTTTCCTGGATAAGAGCATAGGGGACCGATAGATTTATGTAGTGACTTTCCATAACTGAGGAGCGTTCATATTTTGTTTTGGTAGTCAGCTCCACCGTTTATCGGCCTTTGTCGGCGGGTAGAATAACTATTTGAACGTTTGATTTTGAGTCTCTTAGGGCCTTTGTTCCTCTCTTAGCTGTGAATGGATTTTTCGGTGTAACCTAAGAAGAGTGGTGACCTGGTGTCAAAAAAAGTTACTCAAGGGGACGAAGAAGACTTTAAAGTCCATTTTTGGCTTTTTGGCCGTCGTCCGTCTGCTATAGCGCACCTGCGGTTTTTGGCACCGACGGTTCGCCCCCGGACTTTTCGATCATTGAGTCAATCTTTCTCACGGCGGTCTGTCGCTCTGAACAGGAAATGTTAACTACAGTGTCAATTGTCTGTCTGATGAAATCTCACGAATTTAGGAAGAAACTTCCTCTTGCGCACAATCAGTCTACGTTGCTACTTGAAAATTATTACAGCAGTCAAAATCTATCGTACTCAAAAAGAAGGCATAGTGTGGCTTATAAAAGTAATATTGCGTTCTTTAGAAATGCCAGCCCTGTTTAGAAAAGCGGAAAATTTCGAAACATGTAACAAATCGGATTTTGTAAGTAAAGTTAAAATTTGAATTTAGAGAAGGACTGTGCATGCAACAAAAAAACGTGTGAATAAAACAGCACCACCAGAATTTCATTCGGAGATAGTCCTTTTGTTAATCTTTCGGAGACATTTTTTGCATAATAAACGCAATTTAAAGTAGCAACCGTTACTAAACAGCCCAAAGTTCGAGTATGTATTACAGTATTGTTTAACAAGAACTGCCTGTTGCTTTTTCCTCTTGTTTGAAATACGTTGGAATAAGGCTTGATCGCACGGACCCTAGTGGTAAACAATTTAAGACTTGCAGTGTTTTCAGTCGGCTGTTCCTTAAATCCGGACTCTGTTCGCCTTGTTGACCTTCAAAATAAGATATTTCTTTAGAAAACGTTTGTCGAAGTAGTGAGTTTTTGGACACACGGTCTAATACGGCTGTCTGTTTGGGTCATGTTTATAGCCGCACCCAAGCACGTGAGCTCGTTATTGAGAATATGAGCGTCCACAACAAACTTCACAAATGAATATGCCTAAGGTTAATTTAAAAAAAACTGTAGCTGCTTCACATTTAGGACAAATGTCAGTGTGCAGTAACAGAATCCTTCCAAGTGCACACAACTTTAAGGTATATTTGCTTAACAATTTACGGCCTTCCCTTTAATAGGGAATCATTTGAGCTAGAGCATTACTCTCTTGGTTTTCATGTTATGACTTGGTTATCCAGGCAAGATAGGTTAATTATGGGGTAATAAGAAGCTCATAACATTCTGTGAAATTTTATGAATACCACGTAATTTTGCAACTGTAAGACACTGTTAATCCGCCTGTTGATGATGCTTGGCGCTCAGTGTAGGCGGATCCTCGATTTGTCTACGAAAATGTCTTTTGATCGTTAAATACTTTTGCCTAATCTGCTCATATCCGTTTTATTTCCAGAATGCTTTCTACAGCCCTGCGAGGGTATTGTGGTTAACTAATGCTGATGACGGGGCCCATGAGCCCTAAATATACTATTAAAGTGCGGGTCGCGGGGCCCGGTCGTGCTGTTGTGTTTTCGGACTCGATCGAAAGACCCATAGGCAGGTACAGAGTGACTCAGTGACTGCTGACCTCAGGTACCTCAGACTTGCGGGGTTCTTTGGTTGGTTGATGAGGGCTAACCAGTTAGAAATGGCCCTTCCAACCCGTCTTCTCTTTGTCAGTCATCTAGTTCTACCAGCGACCACAGCGGTTATCTACAGCAGTCGCCGGTTATTAAGTCCACGGTTAATAGGCCCAGCCGCCTATTAAGCCCAAATCAGCTTGGGACGGAATTTTTCATAGTAAAATCTGCCGGCTAATAAGCCCAGTCGCCGGCTACAAAGCCCAGTTTACCAACAGGATAGAGTGAAATTCTTATCTCTCTGCGTGCGCAACTGGTTATGTATCGCAAATCATTTTGTTTGTTTTTGTTATTACGTAAAATACAGACAGACAGCATTCTTTTCTTGCACATAACCAAGCTCTACACATAATACAGTACGTATGTAATGTATAATGCCTATCCTGCGTTTGCTAGTCAAGAACCAGGACTCTCCGCTTAGTGCGCCCGCCGCTTACTAAGCCCAATTTGGTCTGGGACCGAGGTGGGCTTAATAGTCGGCGACTACTGTACTCACATTCCGAGCACGCTACCTCAAGTGTTAAGAAACGGAGTCTGAAAAGTTGAAAGCCAACCTGTCTCTATAACAGATGTGGAAATCGTGTAGACCTTTAACTTTGAGCATGCTATAATCTTTAACCACGGCCTTTTACCCTACCTTATTCCTTGCTCTCCGTGAATGGAGCCATTTTTGCTGAAAATTTGCATATAAGCTTCAGAATAAAGCATGCTCTCTCTCTCCACCATCATGCAGCAGGAAGTAAAGCCGCAAGATCCACTTCCACAGCAGGTCAGGGCTCATTCAACACCGGACCGGACCACAGCTTCAGGTTTAAAGCGGCCGAAATTCTCTCCCTAAAGGTTACAACCGAGTGAGCCGGGAGTTGTCTGAGTCATAAGGATTCTCCGGCCCTCAGTGAATTAGCAAGCAAAATGACCTCTCGCCTCGGTAGTACACACGCGAGGCATCAACAGCAGTGATGGTGGAATTACAGTAAGCACCGATCCAGGCGCGGGTTGACAATCATTGCATAAAATACGATTCCAAGCGATGAAGGCGAGAGCTGCTAATTATACTGCGTGTATGTACTGGCGTGGCAACTGCGTTAGATAATGCTGCAACATTTTTCCGCCACTCTATCGCTCTTGACCACGACAATTTCTGATGATAGGTCCAAATGAGAATGCGAAACGTCAGGCCAGCAAATCTGTCGTCCCAGCGATACACTGAGTATCTTCTTGAGACCTCAAAGTATATGGTTCTGAAACAGTCAGTGAGTACTAGTAATTAACAAGACTTTAAACAGAGATTGAAAACGACCGAAGGGGGTGATATGGGCTTCTACGCCTTGTCCAAACTGTCAGAACGGGACATTTTTACAACAACCAGGCGGTTATGGTAGCATATAACATCTTAACCATAGCAAACGACGAGTTCCGCCACGTGGCAGAAATGACAGCACCTCGGGATAAAAAACAATCCGCTACTGAAAAAGGTGCATTTTTCAAGAGACTGGTGGAAATCACGAAATTGCAGCAGGTACAAGTTAAGGCCGAAAGAGGGTAGCATGAATGTGTCAGCAAGCGCACAGGGTTCTGAAAGGAAGTTCTACGAAGACAGTTAATTCTTTCCCCACTGAGAGCACGATCAGAAGCATAACCAATGATAGGTAACCTGACAATAAGCCCTTGTCTACGTTTGACACAACGCGGGTGGTTACTCTCTGCGCCCATCCCACCTTAGGCGGCCGACAGCTAGGCCGTGGCCTGTTTTTGGCGATGGGAGAGAGTGAGGTCGACCCTCTGCGCATTTCTTACCTCACAATAAACAATCTGAGACCCTTGAGGCTATCGCAGTGCGCTAAAGGCCGTGGCTTGGAGGGTTGCCAACTGACGGGATAACTTGGACACTGCAATCGGCCCAGTGTGTCTTGTTATGTAGAGTGGTTGTCTAAGAGTGAGATTCAATGGCGCCTTCTTAGTATGGCTTCTATGGCGCTCCCAGTCGAAAGCCTACCTAGCAAAGCGTGGTGTTGGTACGTGTGTTGCTTGTTGGTCGCGCCAGCCCTCTGCGCCCTTCCCCCATCTCCCGCCTTCCTGACTCATGTCGTGACACTGGATCCCGGTGAGGGAGTGGTGAGAGAGTGGGGTAGATTCTCCGCGAGGCCATTTTCACTAATCACCTGACAATAAGGCCTTGTCTACGTTTGACTCATTGTGGGTGGTTACTCTGTACTGGGTTACATAAACTAAAACACAACACAACTTCAGTTTGAACAGCAGTCTGGCAGAACCTTATGGGATTTAGTTCATCAGTCTACACGCTGATACTGTGCCCAATACAGTTCCATGGAGATGAGCACTTGTACTTGTTGCTACCAGGGCGCGGCGGGCAGAGTTCTGGTAAGCCAAAACCCCATAAAGTGTCGCAAGGTCTGACGACGAGCGAGCGCTAACCACCACCAAATAAGTTCGCTACCACCGCTGCCTTGTGGTATGGCTATTGAGCCAAAGCAGTAGGCGAGACAATCTCCAAGAAAAAAGTCCGTACGGCTGTTGGGGACCCGCCTGTACTCATAATTCCCAAGACACCTCATGCATAATATGGAGATGAGTAAAATGACTGCCTGCCTGCCACGTGCTGTGAAGGTCGACTTGGTGTGTTGACTATTTAGCTCTTCCACGCGCCACAAGCTGACCTGACACACCCCATTGCCGATCCCCGGAAATACTAGCGATTTCCCTTAACATTGGCCCGATGCCGCTTACCGTCGCGAACGTGTTCATCCCTCCAACGTCCAGTTGTCCTCCAGGTTTCACCGCCTCTATCGCTCCCTACTTACCTTCTGGTGACAGTTAGGTACTAGGTGACTTCAACGCCCATCACGACCTGTGGTGCTCCAATTTGGCGGCCGATTCCCGGGGAGAAGTCCTGGCGGATGAACTAGAGCAAGCTCCCTTCGCAGCCCTCAACTAGGACAGCCCAACGCGGCTCTCATCCAACGGTGCCCCCAGCTCTCCCGATGTCTCCCTTGCCAGTCTCAGTCTGGTAGCCTCCACCACCTGGAGCACGGAAATCAGCCTAGGGAGCGATCACCTCACTAAAGTGCTCGAATTGGCCACCTCTGCCGACCGTATCAAGGCTCCAAACAGGCATTGTATCAACTTCAAGAGAGCTGACTTGGCAGCGTTCACCACGGAATGCGAAACGGGACCCGATCAGCTACCGCCCCCCACCTGTGTCCACTCGGCGGAACGGGCCGTTCGTCACCTGCTTCTGGCAGCAGCAGGCCACCATATACCGAACGGTCGCATCCCCATACTCCGCCAGAACTACCCAAGCGAAGCCTCCCGACTGGAACGAGAGCGAGACGAGATCCGAGCGTGAGACGCAACTGACCTGCATGTTGGCAAACTCAACGGCTTGATAACCAAGACCACCAATGACGACAAACGGGAACGTTGGCGTGAAAAAGTTGCAAATTGTAATGTCCGTGGCAACGCAGCTGCCACCTGGAAACTTCTACGCAATTTGACCAAGCCCCGGGCTGACACACCCAACCAGTCTATTAGCTTCGGGGACGGCAAGCTCATCTCCAACAACGGCACGATCGCCGCGAAGATGAACAAGCTGTTCTCGCCCCGCTCGGCTCCCAGTCCCAAAAGCCAGCGCCCCCTCCTTGGCCTCCTCCATAAGGCCCCGCCTCCGGACATTTCCTTCTCGGCCGATGCTATCCTCACCGCCGTCAGGAAAACGAAAGTCTCGAAAGCACCTCATATACCCTTAGTCCTAGCATTTTTTCCTATAGAAAGGGGTGTTATAGGGGTTTTCGGGGTGGGGAAATAGGATAGGCAGTGAGGGAAAATTGCAGAAGTAAGCGCACAGTGGAAAAATGTAATTGAATTTGTTTCCCGCGGCCACTGGGAGTAAGTTGTTTCGCAAGGTTTGTGCGGCGCTTCCCGTCGCAGAATATACTAATCAAACTCTAGAACGGTAAGCTGGACCTCAGGTAAGTTGAAGTAGACGACCTGCTAACCCCTATTTCTACTTTTTTCAAGAATTTCAATGAACCTGCCTCTTGGTAATCGGTGTTTTCCGCAATAAGTTAAACGATAATACAGCTTAGGAAAATCTACAGATATCAAGCAACAAAATTTATAAATACAATAAATAAAATACAATCTAATAAAAATGCATATAGCAGTTATCAAAGGATATGCCACTGCCTATCCTGCTTCCCCACCCATAAAGCCCCTATAATGACCACCTCCATAGGAAAAAATGCTGGAACTAAGTGTATGTGAGGTGCATTACTTAAACTACTGCTGCGTATTAGACTACCGAAGGAGCATACTCTAGTTGAACCCGCCAAAGGCACTAAGCCGAACAGCTAACTGCTCGTACACATCAGTAATGATAGCATTACAACTGGGGACTCATCAATCCTTGCCCCTTCTCCTAATCCATGAACTTTCTTCAAAAAACTGCAGTCGGCTAGGCTTTTTTGTCTAAGGACAGGAGCAAATCTGCAATGTTTGGTAAACTTTTCTTGTGATTATTGTGGTTGTAGGTTACGAAACCAAAAATCCTAATTTTCACACGGGAAAGAAGCACTGGGGGTCAATTTACCGGTAGGTTATTAGCATTACTCAGATAACACCAGGAAGACAAGTGTTTTCTCTGGAAACAAGGGAGAAGACAGGGATTCTGAACTGCCGCTAAACTGGCAACCCGGGGCAGAAGATCAAGTTTGAAGACAACGATTTACACCAATATAGAAGGCCCTCCCTTTGAAATGTGACAAGTAAAAGATCAAGACTTTCTAGTTGAAAAGCCTGCAAGCGCATTCAGCTAGCTGTGAAGGCTAACTGTGCATTAAGTTGGCCGAAGGCGCAATTCAAACAAATGCTTGTTTGTTGAATATGCTGGTGGTATGGTTGTTGGCCATCCGCTCAAAAGTCATTCACATCTCCAAATACTGAAGGATGACCTAGACCATGTCACAACATGGTCGTCAGCAAATGGCCTTCTACTTAACGAGCGAAAGTCAGTCCAGTGGATTTTTCGACTGCGACCCTCTTCCAGTCCTGAACCTATTGACATTTTTGCCCACCGAAGTATCCTCTTTCCGATAACTTGGCGTTACACTAGCATCCAACCTTACATTTACTCTTCATAAAGAAGGTCTTTTAATCAAAATCCGTAAGCTATTATATTATATCCCCCGCTTGCGTTCATATCACACACCACAAGCCCTAATCTAGCGTTTTGTTGATGCCTGTATGCTCACCCTCATTATCTACTGCTCTCCAGTTATTTTTCCAGCCATACTTAAAAAGACCTAATCATAATAATGGGTTCGAAACTATGTTTTTTTTTTAGCTAGCATTATAATACAGCGCCATTTTAAAACAGTCAAGCAATTTGATGATCACATTCTCAATGCTAAGTCTTCCCGTCCCATGCGTCGAGGCTTCCGTCATATGTCTTGCTGCACATTAACATATCAGCACTCGGTACTCCCATTCCTAGCACGCTACCTCACGTGTGAAGAAGCAGAAAGTGAGACGTTGAAATCTGATCTGTCTCCATAGTAGACGTGGATGCCGTGTAAAACATGACCTTTTACCTTTTAACATGACCCATTACTTAACCTCGTGAATGGAGCTATATTTTTCGCTGAAAATTTATGATGTTCATGCGTAGATAAAGCAAGATTTTCTTCTTCCTCTTCAATTCACTTTGGAGGAGACCAACACACTCACCTCGTATCCGAAAGTCACAGCCATGATGGAGATCAGTAGGGCAAAGAAGGCCTCCAATTTGCGAAGACCATAATTGTCGATTAGCAGGAAGGTGAAGGTGTCGACGACAGTGATGAGTACGCCGCCCCAGAGAGGAATCTTACCAACGCTGAGGAGATTAATTGCAATTGCAGTGCCAATCACCTCCTAAAAGAACAACAGGTCGAGTGAGCGGGCTGACGCCTACAGTCACAGAAGGTTGTCGTAAATGGGAATCGGCACGGCGATAGCAGCCATGGAATCGCGCCACAGAAAAAAGGGAAAGGCAGTTAGCTGCTTAACCAGTACAACTGACCATGGAAATGTGGTGTTTACGGCGTTCTAAAGACAGAATACAAACAAATGAAAAAGTGGACATGCCAGGAAGGCATGTGCACCAAAAAGGCCGCATATATTGATTCGTGCGCTATAACATTTTAATAGTTGCTTCTGTCGCCCTTTTACTGTCAAAACTTGAAGACATTTCGCTTACAGGGAAAGCATAATAAACAGGAATGCAACTGTATTGAAATATCGGCATCCCGAGAGATATATTTTATTGACAATAAAGTTTCATGGAAAAGGATAATGCATATTGCGTGAATTTTCGAGTCTATTTCTCCAAGCTCGTCCTCAGACAAATGAGAGTTGTGCGAGAACAGTTGACCCAAAACGATGACTGATACAACATTCCACGGTAGGCCATAGTGTAGGAAAATAATCGACAACCGTATGTAATCATGCGGTCAGGGGGAGGGGGGAGGGAATAGTTGCCACCTGCGTTTAATCAGGCGGTCAGTAGTTGCTGTTTTTGCTTCGGGCTGGTCATGAGGTATTTGGAGTTGATATCCAAATTGATAT
This sequence comes from Ligula intestinalis, assembly GCA_036362985.1. Taxonomy (NCBI): domain Eukaryota; kingdom Metazoa; phylum Platyhelminthes; class Cestoda; order Diphyllobothriidea; family Diphyllobothriidae; genus Ligula; species Ligula intestinalis. Next base: position 13,492,934 of record JAYGXS010000002.1, on the reverse strand, counting down.
ACCTCGTCTGAGTGCAGTGCCCCCCGGATTTCGCGGCCTTTCCATGTTAGGCAGGCGCCAACGAGTTGGGTTTGCTCCCATGTCCGGTGTCGACTGTGAACATGATAACCTCCGATAGGTGGTATCGTCCCTTCATCGCTGACTGGCGTTCATGCATGCGGGTAGATAGGGCGCTTCCAGTTTGACCACAATAGACTGCACCACAACTGGTACACGGTGTTTTATAGACGACTTCCCTTCTGTTGAAATGGCCAATCCCATCCTTAGGGTTTACAAGCTAGAGAGAAAATACCGGGGACAGCCAATTCCTGAAAAGTTGCAATTTCTGTTTTAAACTAAAGATGCAACTTTTTTATCAAAGCTGGCCGTCGAGCTTGTTCGCAAAAACTAACCAGTTCAGTTCGTTATTTACGTAAAACGGAGCAAAAGAGTAAACGGCAGCAGTGGTCATGCTGGAGTAGCCCATAAGGACTGAAATTCGGTGGGTCGCTGCGAAGGTGCTCCTCGGTATCATTTAAATTGAGAGGGAGAGAAGACATGTGAATCTACGATGCCAAATAAAATATGGCTTAGCAAAAACTACCTTCATAAAACGAAACAGAAAAGCGGAAAAAGAAGAGAAATCGAAGTTCAAATAACAATAATAGAAGGCGAAAAGACGATTCTCGGGTCAAAAACAGTAAAACTAAGTAGGGTAAGGGTTAAAGCTATCAAATACTGAGCGAATGTGTGTATACTGATGTGTTGATGTCACTAGCTTGAAAATGCATGAATACATATTAATTCCTCGACGAAGGCGTTCATCGAACATGAAACATGCTCAGACTGCTACGCAAAGTCCACGCAAACAGTCGTACATCGGCTATACAAATGCACTTGGGAGTCTCAAAAACGAACTTAAATATTGGGATGACAGTTTTTTGGCTTATTCGCCGTCATCGTCAGTTAGCCATATCAAACCGCAGGTGTCTGCATAACTTGAAACTCGAAGCCGGCATTTACAGTTATCAGGCACCACTAAACCACAGAGCGACGAGCCTGTCATCATTCAGTGGGTGACAGAGTGGGAGTGAGACCAATGTTGCGCAAGTAAGCTTAACCAGTTGACTCCTAAAACACCGCCATCCTGCAAAAAGAGCTCTACGGGCAATGGCATAATGTGAGCTAGTCGGCTGATTTGGGCTGGGTACCCAATAAAAAAAACACGGTCAGGACCCACACAGGGTAACTTGGCAGGCAATCGGAAAGCTTAAACAGTCCTATTCAAGGATGACCTTGTACGCCCTCACGGATGAAGTTAATCAAGCCATCTGTAGGCTGACTGTAGCTCATGAACGCCAAACACGCGGTGGAAATACTAAGTGCAGCAAAAACAAAACACCCCCATCTTCTGCCGGTGGTGGCTTGGGTCGCGGCGGTACGGTAGTCTGTGATGTTTGCTCTCCTTTAAAAAAAAACTACGACCAGAAGTAGAAACAGGCTACTACCTCGGAGCAGGCGTCAGGAGAAATAACGACGAAGAAGTACCCAAGTCGCCAAGTTGTTATTCAAAACGCATTGTCAAAACATCGACTTGCTCTTCGCGCACAGAGTCAACGAACGACTTTTGCAGCTGATTATTATCGTTGACTTTAATGCGTAAGCCGGAAAGCTGCCTCGGTGGGAGTGTTTAATCGTCATGAAATGGCAACAGATTACTACCACTGACGACCTGCTCAAAACACAAGCCGCGCGTCAATACCTTATTTTGCCATCTAGACAGGTCACGTGCATTAGCACGTGGTTGACTCGAAGATGAGCCCTATGGTAGTCCTCACTAAAGGCGTGAATGTAGGATTTTCGATGCACGATGAATTTGCAGCTTGTGGTTTGTAAAACCTCAGCGCAGGTGTAGCAACAGGTAGAGTTTAAAATTACTGAGAAATGTAAAAAGTTTTTCGAACTTATGAGGGCAATGAAAATTAATGGAAATGAATCAGCCCACTCAGACGGTGACCGAACAGAAGCTTCTTCGAAAGCCAGCACCCTTTTGTTAATTAAGTATCTTGGGATTATGCTGTACCATTGCAAGTCTACTTGGGTAATATTTGCTACACGAAGACACACTTCACAAGTTTGGTTAAAACTTCATAAGATAACCGGGGAGGCGGGTTACCCGTTAGCCTAGCTACCGGTTACCCGGCGCGTCAACGTGTAGCGGATAGTGCAACGACCTTCAGTGAAAGTTTGCTGTGAAGTTAGCAGTCGCGGACGCAGCAGCGGCAGTGCTACCAGGGCGCGGTGGGCTGAGGTCTGGCGAGCCAAGGGCCTATAAAGTGTCGCAAAGCCTGACGACGGCACTGTGACGTGGCGAGAGTGAACCGCCATTAAATAAGTTCGCTTGCCACCGCTGCTGCTGCCTTGACAGTCCGCACTCGCTGCGACAACATCGCAAGGATACCCCAGGCAATCCAAGAAAGACGACTGAAGTGGTTTGGACACGTTCTTCACCATCAACCTCACGAACTGCTACTGTCCTCGACCAGAAACCGCTACCTAATTGGAAACTTCGGAGTGGGGATCAGCTTAAAACATGGCTGGACTCAGTACGTCCGGATATGGAAGCGGTTCTTCGACCATCGGTATTAGGTCTCCGGCGGTGACAAAGATAATGGTCTGCGGCCACGAATCGTCGCGCGCAGAGAAGCACCGTACAGGACACCAGTGAGGCCGGCTAAATGAGTCATGATCGCAGCCGCAACAAGTACAAGTATGTATGATAGGGTAATTCGCAAATAAAGAGCTGCATAATACAGAATGCAGTCTGAATTAATGCATAAAACGGTAGCAATAGAAGATCGAAGGAGTGAATACACCAGACAAAGAGGTTACCTGCATGTCGGATCCGATGATTGCGATTTCTACCATAATCCAGAGCAGAATGCGAGCCGGTGGAGAATACTCCTGATAGCAGATTTCGGCCAAATGCTTTCCCGTTACAACGCCCAATCGAGCGGCCAGTCTTTGCATAAACAGTCCCATCAGAGTGGCCAAGAATAAAAGCCACAGAAGCTGTCAATGTGATGAAAAAAGCAGGCTCATTGTAGAGAGTAGCTAGTGAACAAAAATTTTTAAGCGTCTACTTGCACGTGTGCATAGATGAGAGTGAACTCAATGGGCCCATGCGGTTTTATGACAGATCTTAAAAGAGATAATAAGTGGCTTTCTTACCCGGTAGTTGGCAACTGCCCCACTCTGTAGATCCGACTCAATGTTTCCGGGATCAAGGTAGGCGATGCTCATAAGGAAACCAGGACCAGTAAAAGCCCAAAGCGTGCGGAAATTAAAGCTTCGCCAAACCTGTGTGGAAAAAAAACGAATCGTATTGACAAAACTGCTTTACTGCTTGTACTGAACCGGAAACGGCTTTTTTCGACTCTTCTTTTAGTATAAAGTACTTGCATTACCAGAAACAACCGAAAACGCATATGCTTTCTTGTACGCATTCGACAGCTAATCACGTGTGCTTCAAAGTGCTCAAATAAAGGCTATATTTTTTAAAATGTAAAATTGTGAGATATTTAAGAACGTGAAATGTTTGTCAAAATATCATCACATCTGCCCCTTTGAAGTATACAGCATAATCAAAGTAGATGTTGTCTCGCGCAAACTCGTAAACGATTCAACTGAACTTTGTGTGGGTTATTAAATATCGTGTGCAAAACATTTTTTAATCGAATGATTGAAATAATCCGCTCTGCAAATCTTTTTTGACCTCGTATGCACATCTATCTTTTGTGTGTCAAACTTGCCCCAGAGGAGTGCGGTTTATTCGACAAATGGTCGGCTTGTAGACAAGGTAAGGTAGTCGCATTTCGTCACCTTATGCACGCGTCACGATACACAACAGTAACAAAGCCCTCGTTCGCTGCAGTAGTTATGCTTGCTGACATCATAATATATGTTCCAAAATCAGCGTTAATGCAGGTAAGGTTTTTGAGACAGGGAAAACTATGCATAGGTTCTAGGGGATCTGTGCAGAAGGCGTAGTTAGCTAGGAAAGGTCAATGACATCGCTGACATACGAAAACAAGTCCTGAGTTGACCAAGTAAACGTTTCAACATGCAGTTCAAAAGAAGGCTACTGGCTGAGCACAGGAGGTCCTGGAAAGCAGAGAAAGCTCCCTCCAAAGTGACCTCAAAGCCCTAATTACCAGACTCGCCGTCACTGCACATATGCGAAAGGTACGTGCTGGTGATCACTGACTTTCGTGGTAAGAAACGAGTGCCGCGCACAGTGCACTGTGAGAAGCCTACTAGAAACACAGGGTGGGAAGACCTTGGGCAAAATAACCAAAAGTAACTGCTAAGATGGTCCCGAAGGCAGCAAATGAATCCACTAGGTCCACTTACGGTCTACTACCCCATAATGGTTTAACATAGCAATAATTAATCAGTTACAAGGGTACGACACCAATATTTACCCGAAGAAATCAGTTCGTAGAAACCACAAATGTTTTTAGCATGTGAGGAATAAGACGAGTTGGTGTATACCGGAAACGTAGGCAACTGCCAATTAATTAGACGCCGGGTGACGGTTACTTCCCGTTTGGGAATGACCTACACAAGTTATTGTTCGGAAGGAGAGTGTTTTCGACTTTAATTAGTTCGCCCTTAAGCCCTATTCAATTCAATCTATTGCGGTTCTTCAAATGTATAAATATGGTAGGCAGGCTCTACATATGTGTATGATAAAGATACTTGGTGACTGACTGAAGAGTACCACCCAGTCGGTCTCGCAGGCATAAGCCTAACCATGGTCTCCTGAAGAACAAATAGGTACAACCAGACCAATAACAAAACTTCCGAAAGGAATATAGTATGAAAGGGGATGCGCCTGCATTTATAAACCTCAGTCCAGTCTTCTGTGTGGACTATCTCTTTTTTTTGTGACTGAGATATTAAACTCGTGACCCATTTCGAAGGTGCGGGCAGGCACTTAAGATAACCGTTGCACTTGTACTTATCGCGGCTGCGATTATGATTGATCTAGCCGGCCTCAATTATATCCCGTATGGTGCCATTCCACGCGTGACGATCCGTGGCCGCAGACCTGGACAGTTCGAGCAGCCATTATCTTCGCCAGCACAGGAGACCAAATGCTAAAGGTCCAAGAATCACTTCCATGTCCTAATGGACTGAGTCGACCCAGGTTTTGAGCTGACCCTGCACTTCAAACTTTCCAATTAGGTAACCGTTTCGGGTCGAGAGTAGTAACCCTGAGCTTCTGAGGTGGACGATAAAGAACGTGTTCAAACCACCTCAGTCGTCTCCCTTGTATGGCCTGGGATATCCTTGTGATTTTGTCGCAACGAGTGCGGACTGTCTGATTTGAGATGAAGTCGGTGTACTTCACTCGAGGGATGGTCCTCGAGCAGTAATGATCAAATATTTTCAGTTTCCCTTCATCTTCCACGCGCATAACCCAGCATTCACATCTGTACAGAAGAACGGAGCGCACATATGAACGGTGCACGCGGACCTTTGTTGAGATAGAAATATCGCGTCGGGTGTAAAGGCACTTTCGAAGGCTGGAGAAAAGTCATCGGACCGCGTACATTCGGGAGAAAATGCCATCCTTACTCTGTCCATTCAGCAGCAACCTCGTTCCGAGGTATTTGAAACCATCAACTTTTTCAAGTTGGCAGCCACTAATCTCGAGAAGTGCCTTCTCTTGGGCAGGAATGCAGCATGGAAACACTTTGGTCTTCCGATCGTTTATGGACAAACCGACCGACACCGCAACCTGGTTCAGCCGTGACGTCATGGACTGTAGATCGCCAAAGCTTGAGGCTAGTAAAGCGATATCATTGGCATACTTGAGGTCACTCAACCGGCGCCCGGGTGCAAGCTCAAGAGCGTCAAGATAACCCTGTACGCAGATTTTGAAAGCTCAAAGGAATAAAGAAATGGTTTCGACGATCGAAAAACCTTTTTCCTCTCTACTGCCTCCGAAAGATATTGAAGATGAGGTTGGAGGAGAAGATCCTGCATACTTAGGTCCCAGAAGGAACCAGCATACTCAGTATATACCGCGCACTGAAGCATACGCAGCTGCGGTGAAGCAGCTACATTAGGGACGATAAGTGCTTATTTAGGCGACTATTCAATGACGGCCTCCATAGGGTACTTGAAGTAAAAGGCAGACACAAACAAGGCGACACAACCTTGTGGACATTGACATCGAAACGAAAACACTGCCTTGACATAAAGAACAATCACGACCGTCTCTACCAATAAGGAGAGCGGTGTCACAATCACTGTCCTAAGCACCTCCATTTATATCACCAACCAAGCACGCGTAATTCGAACCTGTCCGCATTGCGACCAGGCATTTTAATTATCTATCAGCTTCATCCGTCCGGCATGTGTGAATTCACAGTGCAATAACTGACTATAATCAGTACGCAGAGCCCCAATCGACACTAGTTACGCGAATCTCCGATACCCACA
>JAYGXS010000002.1:13433807-13481085 GCA_036362985.1 Ligula intestinalis | reverse complement strand
CGCAGATATGGGCTTATCAAGGTCTCCTGAATCTTCTTTAAACAAATAACTCATACACAAAAATACCCACCAGAAGGTATAGCTGCAATGAGAACAGTCATCTCTTGTTCCGGATCCAAGGATTCCCGAGCTTCATCGGCGACAACAGCAGACATTGAAGGCACCGTTGCCACCTCATCTGGAAAAGCGTCTCGATATGCCAGTTTTCTACGCTGGGTACGCTTATAAATGGTGCTGTGATGGTATCCGAGGTAAAAGCGCTCCATATTTATGAATAACAGATGCTAAGCAACATAAAAAATTAGGCATTCCTCTACATCAACCACGGCGTATGGCCCGAGATATGAATTTGCCAATTCCTCTCTAGTGAACATTGTACAGGAATGATCCCCCAAAATTATATATAAAGATATATTAATAAACAGTATATTTAACGTACCAGAGCAATTTATCACGAGAGAACTCGTGAAGCAGAATACAGTCGTAAACACGCAGGTCACGACGGCAGGTCACGACGGCAGTTCAAGGCGAAGAAGGACCGCCTCGTTGGCTAACTTAAACAGAGGTACGTTTTATCTATGTATAATCAGTTGATGCACTTAATCGAAAATACCGTGAAATTACATTAAAATACATAAATATAGATACTTTACATTCTAAAATATTACAAAAAGTACTTACATAGCCTTCTGGGTTTGTCAACAGCATTAGCAAAATTTAGGGTATCCGAGTAATAACAATGCCTTAACCATTATCCCCGCTTATCCCCGCCTAGCCCCGCACACCCCCGTCTCTATACCCGTCCTACCCGGGGATTGTGCTGGCAGGGTATTATCGTGTAACTTGCTGCGGTAAAACCCGTTTATCAAATTGCAGGTTTCTTTAATTTCCCAAAAAATTTAAAGGTTGGTTAGGAGTTCATCAACTTCAAAGTACCTGAGGTTCAACTTACCGTTCTGGAGTTAGATAAGTATAGTCCTCGGCGTAAAGCGTCGCGCACACCTTCACTTTACATGCGGAACAACTTACTCACAGCGGCCGCGGGAAGCAACTTCGACTATTTTTTTTCACTAACCACTAACTTTTGAAAAATTCCTTCTCTGCCTATCCTATTCCTCCCCCCAAAATGCTCTGTAACCACCGTTTGTGCAGGATAAAATGCTGGGACCGGGGCTATATGATTTGGCCTACATAAGCTACTTCTGCTGATGGCAAAAACATATTAAGAACAACGAAGTACTACTTACTGCGATATTTGTTGTTGGGCCTTCAACGATTGTACTTTCCATCATATACAGCAGGATGTATTTATGACCTTGAGGAACCTTGAGCATGATAATGTAATTTGTTTATCTGAACTGATAGCAGGGTATCAGTTTAAAGTTTATCCCAAATGGATCCAAAGTCGCTTCGGATATCAGGCTATTTTTCAGACGTAACCATTTCAGTCAATGGTGTTGAATTCCATCTTCACAAGTTTCCTCTTATAACTAACTCTGAATATTTTAAAAATGCTTTGGAAAATACTTCTTTCATTGAAATTGATTCACTCGATGGTGGTGCGTCAACCTTTGAAAAGGTTGCAGACTTTTGTTACGGAAAAGAATTTGATATAACTTCATCAAATGTCGTCTATCTCAATTCGGCCGCAAAAGTTCTCAGTATGACAGGCCGTGATGGCTTGATTGAAAGGACTGAAAAATACTTGGATCGTGTTTTCCGAGAGGCGAAATCTTATAACAAGATTATACCGGCAATTGTCATTTTATCGTATGCCAGTACCTTAAAAAACTTTGAAAAAAATGACGTGTTTTTGACAGCGTTTAACACTGTAATGGAATTGTGGCTACAGCCTGTTCAGTCACAACTCTTCGATACTAGGTCCAGCAGTCCACTCCTTAACGAAGCCCGCCATAAATTGGTTTATGACCCTAAAGTAACGCGATATCTAAGCTTTGTTCCAGACAAACTGCTTCTGAAAATACTCCGAGATAATTCTAATACGGCTGCCAGTTATGCTGCAATCGCTACTATTGTTGCCTTAAACCTTCAGCGAAAGTTTCAACGTTTATTACATGGTAAAACTCCAAATCATCAATTAAACTCATTAAAACAACAATCGCCAACAGCAGAAGGATTTAAAAAACGCCTTATTCCCGATATGCCTGTGAAAAACTCGAATTTCTCCAATTATGAAGGAGACGAGCCAGAGTCGTCTGGGAAATCCAACTCTTCAGTAGAAACGGACGAGCTCCAAATGCTTCTCAAAGATATCGACTTTGTTGGTGAGAAAGACGCTCTGGTCACTTCAATGGATGAAATCTTGTCCGCTCTTCCACAAGAAGCTCCATTAAAATTTACAGTATCAGTGAATTGGTGCAAAGAGGTAAATGCACATTCAATGCACATTAAATGCTCCAGTTTTTTGGTTTCATCGATTGGAATATTCAATAAATTATTTGTGGTTTATAAAAATTACGTTTCAAGGGAACACTCTTTGTTAATAACATTACCAATGCCTTCGTAAACTTTTTTAGAAAGTTTTATCTTCATCTAGGTCCTCTTTCGTAGGCTAGACAGGACATTGAAAGACCGAAGAACTTCCACTTAAACTATTAATGAAGAAAATGCCCTCACATCAATATATGATCAAGAGACTTAGACAACATTGTAATTTTGACAACTTAACAGTGATAAGCCTAATTGATTCCGATGTTTTCTCGTTATATGGGATAGGTCAAAAGTGCAAGGAAGCTCAAATAAAAACTATAGATTTTTTATTATTATTTAAGTTTAATTATAAGAGTCATATAAAATATTATTCTGATGAATCCATGTGGAGACTTTTGTAGCGTGCACCGAACTTGGTCTCCTCGTTACCATCTTATCCATATCAATATCAACTTTGAGACAAAGTGGAAGATTTCTATAAATCCATCTATTCAAGAGAAGAAACGACTTTTAGTCTTTGTATTTATGATGCAAACCATCTCTATAAGCATCGTTTTATTTGGAACCATGACAAATTCCAAGTGTCCCACGTGCAACAGTAATGTTACTGGCAGGAGTAAGGCCGTGCTCTGCGCTTTATGTACCAGATGGGTGCATATAAAATGCGCAAAAATAGCCCCTGAAGTCTACGAAGTCTTGAAAAACTACGACTCAGAAGGGTTCATGCCCTTTTGTAATGCGTGCAAAAGTAGTATCCTGGCGAGGATAGCGCAGATTGCTGACGCGGCGTTAGTCTGCATCTACGCGCGACCCGAACAATGCCCTCTGTATCCTAGCGTGGCCCCCGTGTTTGTCCAGCACCCATTAAGGGGGCGCAAGCACACACGCACTGTGTAGCACGCATAGTCAACATCAAGTTGTTTCCATCCCTTCTGGTTTTAGCAAGGGCGAAAAGGTATGCGTAAAGTACTTTGTCGCTGTTGGCTGCACTGAAAAATACGCTGCTCTTTATTGGACTCTTTGAGTTTTAACACTTATTCAGTATTTTACTACATAAAAAGGTTTCATTTTTACGTTTTGTTGTTTAAAATTTTCCAAAATTATCTTGAATATACATACTAGAGGCCATTCTGACCACCTTTGAAGATTTATCATAGTGAAGAAATATGTGTTTTTTGAACAAGCTTGGCGCACGAAGGTAATATGAAATATGAGTGAACAACCATCAAGGTTATGATTAGGAAAAGCACTCTTTTATTGAAGTATTGCCTTATTTTTCGGTTTTGGTCTGTACTTGGTCTCACATCTTCGGGGTTTTCGATTAACTAGGCCCTACAACTGACAGATTCCTGCAGAAAAGGTGGGCGGTGTCGAACGAGAATTCTAGAAATCACGGCGTCTTTGCTGGAATGTTTTACCGTCGAAGATTTCCTCAGTCTCAGTCCGTGCACAATAATCGAAATATTTGATGCCCAAAAAGCAGGGCAATTAATCGACAGCGTTTTGAGACAAGCCAATTCTGACCCAAGTTGCCGACAGCGCGAGAATGGATTAGAAAATGGTGACATCGAAAACGAGATCCAATTCACGAGTCCCGAACCCGATGCGATCCGCTTCTCCCCCTTGCTCGCCTATGCCGTTGACAGGTACCTTGAAACAGCTGTCAGGAACGGCGATCTCACTCTGGACTTGTATCTTCGGATCCTTAGACCAACGCTTGCTAATGACCCCCGAACTTCTCATGGTGGCATTGTACACACCCTTACCGAGCTCCTACATTGTGGTATGTCGTATTATTCAATAATATCATTTATTCGTAGTATCCTCAAGGGTCGAATAGAACTGATATAATATCCGTTTTTTCATCGGGAGTATTGAGCAGTTTAAAGAGACGGCAGACATTCCTACTGTATTTGACGATGTTTGACAGGGCATCAGAAGTCTCTTAGCCTTACAATTAACACACTTCAATCCTAATAACCATACATATTTATATGTTCTAACGGTGACATCGTCTAATTACGCCTTTATTGAGTACAAAACCCGGAATTGTTTTCTCGGGTAGCAGTTGTGCCGCTGGCCTAAAGGCAGCGCGCTGTATTCACCCCCTCGGGGCGAAGGAAGGCAATGGGACGGATGAACGATATTCTTGTCTGTCCGTGCGCAACTCTGCCTCTGACGTGACAGTGCCTTTTTAGTGATTGTCAAGTGCGTTCGCTTGTGGCATGACTTGGCACGTTGGCATAGGGTCATCTGCCGTGTGAGACACCTAAGTGGCCTTTGAGGAACTGTGGTTAGTTGGGCACGCGCGTGGAGTTGCGTGAGCCTGTTTTGTGTCCAGAGGTTTAAGTTCATTGCACAGTCACCAGCCAAGGCATATAACCTTGGAGGCAGTCCGCTGTTACCAAAGGAATCATTGTTCGCAGTCGGCCGCAGGCACGACGCTTCAGGGTAGCCTGTAAGGTGGCTGGCATTCGGTTAAGCTAGAATCCTAATGATATAGAAGTCCATAAAACCTGGAAGTTTGCATAAATACATGCATTTTTGCGGGTGGCTAGTTAAATGAAGCAAAAACTGAGTGTCATAATTGGTATTACGTTGTTTGGAAATAAATTTTTGAGAATAAAGGAAATACCAAAGACGCGAATTTTCTGTAAAATGAGTAAATCTACTTCCCACGAGCACAATCTGTAATTATTTCGTACAATATCTTAAAATCATTAATGTAATTGAACTATCACATTTTATTGCCCTGAATACAGGTAACTTCATTTAATTCGTAGCCTGCTGAAGGAAGCCCACTAGTGCCAATGTAATATGCTACCCACAATTACGTGCAGAAACAAGGTTTTCACTATTTTGTGTTTTCTTGTATAGCTGAAAATCGAGTCCCGGCAAACAGCAATTGTTCCCCTTCCAAGCGAAGTTAATAACATTGAACAAGAACATCGCAAATAACTTAATGTCATGGTCAACCTATTCTTCTAACGAGCAGAAATTATCAACTATTAACTGCTCGGTAGATGAAGGCTATGACAGCTTTTCCGTCCTTCGCGTCCCAATGATGGACCATATTGTGCCTTCCCCAACGAATCCGCAACTGCATATCACATCAAAGGAATGGGTTTATCCTAGTCAAAGTAGAACTATTTACAGTTCAACACTCTCTTTTTGAACAGAGACTGCAGTCAATGGCGTTTTGACACTTCCTTCTACAAAAAGTGAAACTGCCAGTAACACGTAACTAGTGAGATTAAATTGTGAATATGCTTCATGTTTGTGGGCCAACGTGCGAGGATCCCCATAGGTGTGTTGAAAGAAGCCTCACAACTGTATTGCTTATCGTTTTGGTTTAGCAAATTACACAGGTTTCTTTTGCAGCGGTTAAAGTAAAAGCAAAATAAGTGACCCTTCCAGGGTTTCGCATCTCATCAGTGATCGCAGCTACGAAACTAGCAATCACTGTGCACGGCTTTGTCTACGGCCGGAAGGTTTAACTATAAACAGCTTGACAATTATCGGAATTACCTGCCCCGATCACCTTGTTTATTTCCCAAACCGAAAGGCGATCTTAACGGTGGCAATTATGTTGTCCTAACCCGTTTCCAATGTATGACTACTAACTGTAAAATTGGATAAGTAGAGTTAGTTGCATTCCGAGATGATATGATGAAAACAAAGAAGATCTTCGGAAAATCGAGTTTTACGCGTGAATTTTCGAACAAGTATCACGTGTTTGTGTAAAATTATCGTTCTCCCCTCTCACATGGTAAATCTGGTGCTCTCAACTTCCATCCGACGTAACTTCTCTCGCTCACTCGCTCCTCTTTCTGCCTATGTTTATGCACGTAAATATGATAATTTGGAACCGACAAAGACGAGGATATGACTAGCTGATGACGGCTGCCAAACCAGAAACGCCTATTCCAGTGTCCTTTGTCTTTGTCGGCGGATCCACTCCATTCCATCCTTCTAGTCGCTAGACGACTGCCTGCAAGGGCTCTAAAGTTAGCTTCAGGGCAAAACCGGAACGTACATGCCTCACTACTAGACCGGCGAGCACCACGTATTCATCATATTCCCGATCTAGACCGATAAACCAACGAGCTCGTGGTTCAATGGCATAATGTCGCACTCAATGAGCATGGGTCCTAGGTTCGAATCCAGGGTGATCCAAACCTGGGATTGCATATAACTGACTAATGACAGTTGGACCGTAAATTTCGACGAGTTGAAGCAAAGCGGTGACTCCTGCGAGATGTACAGTGAAATTAGACTCGCGGAGAACCTACCCCACTTTATCACCACTCCCACACTGGGACCCGATGTCAAGAAAAATGTACAGAAGACTGGAGACAGGGGAGGGCGCAGGCACCTGGCGTGACCAACACGCAACACACGCACTAACGGCCCGCCTGGGAGCGCTATAAAAGCCACATTAAGGAGAAGTCATTGAGCTTGACTTTCAGCCCACAGTCAGCCACTCCACACAATACGACACACACTGGACTGACTGCGGTGTCCAAACTATCTTAGCCAGGGCTTCTAGCGCACCGTGATAGTTTCAAGCGCATCAAATTGTTTGTAGAGAGAAAAGAAATGCACTGAAGGTCGACCTCACTATCTTTCCCATCGCCAGCAACAGGCCACCGCCTAGCTGATCGGTCGCCTGAGGTGGGATGAGTGCAGTGCTGACTGACTTATGCCGGCTAATAAGCCAGAAATAGCCATCGCGGTCTCCATTGTCTTCGCCAAACCAGGGAGACGGGAATAACCATTTCTGGATTATTTGCCTTCATCAGTCAGTCATACCCAACCCCACCTCACAAAAGTGCCGTATGTCCATACGGGAGTCGCCGTTAGATAGAATGCTTCAAACAGCTTGGAATTTCTCTGAATTGCAAAGCAAATCAAAGTTAAAACATCTGTGGAACCTTCGTTTTTACGCTGATGTATGCCTGCCGCTGCTACTAGGGCCTGAAGAAGATTTTGACATCAAAATCCTCTGCATCGGCCCCACCGAATGCTTTCGTCCGCATAACTCTTCGTGTGGTCGTTCTGCGCCACTGATGGGTGATGTTTTTTCCCCACTAGACAGGGGACTAACCAGTGAAATCGATCTGTGCCTAGTTTAGAGTCGAGCATTTGCCCTGCGGTTGGCAAATAACGAGAAAGACGGTACGGTCTGATTCTTAGCAGCCTGGTCCGCATAGGACTTCTGCTTTCGAGGTGTGCTATCGTTCCTCAGTAACAGTATTTCAAGTAGTGCACCTCATACACTCCTGGTTTCAGAATCTTGTCTTAGGGAAACGGTAGTTATAGGGGTTTTCATGGGTGGGTAATTAGGATTGGCTATTGAATACGCATGAATAAATGCTATATGCATTTTATTTTATTGTATTTAGAAATGTTTTGATTTATATCTGTAGATTTTCCTAATCTGTATCATCGTTTAGCGTAATGCGGAAAACTCGATTGTCAAAAATGCAGGTTTCTCGAAATTCCTGATAAAATAGCAATGATGGTCAGGAGGTCGTCTATTGTAATTTACCTGTGGTTCAACTTACCGTTCTGAAGTAAGATTAGTATAGTCCGCGGCGCGAAGCACCGGGCACACCTCCTTCAATTTACATGCAGAAGAACTTACTCCCAGCGGCCGTGGGAAACAAAGTTGACTAAAACTGTCGTTTTCGTAGGATAAAATGTTGGTACTAAGGTTATATGAGGTGCATTATGTAAACTATCTTTGCCCACTCCTCTTTTCAAGCATTCGGAGTATGTTTTATTGAAGACGGAGACTGGCTAGATTCCGCAGTAGCTGATTGCTTTCAGCTCAAATATTCATATCCACTAAGCCTGCAGTAGTTTACTCGCGTATTAATTTCCTCAGAAACGCATCATATGTACTCTCCGATCCTTCAGAATGGCTGTACTTAAATTATAGTGTTACATAAATTATATTGTTCAGGTTCTTCCTGTTTATCATAATATCGTATCTATTTTAAGTTAAATATGTTGTGTACCGTTTGTAATAGGATCTTCGGCGGCAATACCTATTACCCTTAAATATACGGAAGCAAACTGAACTAAGGCAGGTGTTATTCTTCACTAGCTAAACTGCAACTGACTGACGAGGATCGGAAGGAACTCTGCAGCGTGGTTGACTTGTCGCGTTGCTCCCCTGACGCCCTTGAGGAAGCCCTGGACGCAGACCTCCTCCCCGTTCGTGTAATTGCCAAAGCCGCAATTCAGATGGCCAGGACACAAAGCTCTGCCAGCCCGGCGTATCAACCGCAACCAGTAAGTCAATGTAACCTCTTTTGGTTCTACGTGTTCAAACTGTTGTCATTTCTGAAGAGATACAGAGTGACCGGGGTCAAAGAGTTACAGCGTGTAGACATTGAGGTGGGGGGCACAGCCTTTGGCAGCAAAAGTGGATCAACCCGCATGCGGAATGTTCTAGCACGCGATAGTTTAAAGGAAATGAATTTAATAAGCGTATTAATGAGTCTCCAATCGAATCAGATGGATCAACTGTTCTGGTTGGTTGGCCGTTGCCAGAGGGACGTCCCTGTCACTGCGCTGTTAGCTAGGCAGCTGGTGCTCTAGCTGTATCTGCTAATGGCAAAACTAGGATGAAGCATTTTAATAAAAACAGTTTGTTAACTTATTTAGGGACTCAGTTCTAATCATTCCTATGAAAGGCAGCAGGCAGTTACTTTCGATGAGTTGCAGCCCAGAATATGGACCGTTCGATTGTGCACAGTATTTAATATACTGTACTCCTGGTACCTCAGGGCATCTCACAGCCATGTTAGAGCTGTCAAACTTTACTTTCATGGAGAAGAGGTCGATTCCAAAAGCAAACTGTTCCGATGAAGTATGAAGTGCTTTTGTGCGGAGGAGATTTACTCAGAAGTGCGCGTTAAAATGGAGCCTCCCAAATACTGATTAACCGAATGCCATTAGTGAATCACGCCTATTTAATTTCTTTTCTTTCTTTTCAATTGCTTTCATTTTTTTTTCGAAAACTGTCAAAAAGGACTGCACGACAGGTCAAGTATTTAGGGCCAGTATAAGATAAAAATCGGTAAAATGACAAAATAAGGAAACGTAATAAATATGTAACATACTAATATTTTGTTTGCTGTCCTTTAGAGTTTAATACAGCAGTAAATCAAGAGGGCATAGAGACAACCAGTTTGTCAGTGGTGATTTGGTTTATGCAATTATTGAGCACAAACTTAACCTTCTGCTCCATTGAAAGATGTTTTGCTGACTCGCCCCACTTCCTTTTGATTGACGCAAATACATTTTCGATGGGATTGAGGTCGGATTAAGGTTCGGATAAATAAAAATGGTTCGCACACCGCATGTGGAAAGGCTGGCTGTCGTCTAAAAAATTCGATTTTAGTCGTAAGGTAAATGATTATCATGCCTCCTCTGATTATTTAGCAGGAGTGTTATCTTGTAGCATGACAGTGCCCATCCAATGTCGGTAAATGTTTTCGTAACCGAAGGCATCTTCTACTATGCCGACGAAAACCTTACTGTTTATGATATCCTTTGTCGACCGCCAGATTGGCCGCTTTCCAAACTTGAGGGTCCTCCAAACTATGAGGCGTCGACATTTTGTTGAAAGTTGATGTCGACGAATAAATCCGTCATCCTGTTCAGTTGTGGACTGTTTTTGCCCACGAATATTACGTCAGGGCACTGTTCTATGGTTAATAATTCCCGACACCATGTCCCGTTTATATCTCAAGTTTACAGTCCTAGGTTTTGGTACGACAAAACAACTTTTGCCCTAAAAATGTGTAGCTGCATTTTGTGGACATAAAACTTTATACAGTAGCAACAAATTAATTTTCAAAACCGGAATGTTTCCTTGTTTCTAAAATAAATGCGATTCCTTATACTTGGCTTCATTTGCATTTGAGCGACTTCGGACAAAATTTTCCGGTTGTGGAACCGATACGTTTTAAATTTTTCTTACTTGTTTTGAGGTTCTCCCATAGCAAAGATAGTTTAAGTAGTGGAACTCATACACCCCAGTCCCAGAATTTTTCCTACGGAAACGGTGGTTATAGGGGTTTAGGGGGTGAGGAAAGGAAATCGGATAAGCAAGGCAGGAAATTTATCTAAGTGTAAAGTGGAAAAATGTGGTTGCTTTGTTTTCCGCGGCCCCTGGGAGTAGGTTGTTCCGCATTTAAAGTGGAGATATGCGCGGCACTTCGCACCGCGGACTATACTCATATAACTGCAAGATGGTAAGTCAGATCACCATTTCTATTTTTTCAGGAATTTCAAGAACCCTGTATTTTGATAATTGAGTTTTTCCGCACTAGGTTAAAGGATAGTACTGATCAGAAAAACCTACAGATATAAATCAACAACCTTTCTAAATAAAAAAAACTAAAATGCATATAGCAGTCATTAAACCATATTTTACCGCTTTTCCTAGTTCCCCACCCATACAACTCCTATAACCACAATTTCCGTTGGACAACATGATGGGAATAGAGGTATATGGGGTGCATTACTTAGAATTCTCTTGCCCAAATTATTATAAACTTTGGTTCTGTCATAGCATAGGAAATTGCTTCTATATCAAGCCACTCGCCATTTAGTCGAAATTAATGCCCATTGCTCTCAATAAATATAACTTTAAGGGCAGTTCTCCTAAATGAAAGGCTTTTGCAGGACTAAATTTTCTCAGAGGATCAGAATGACATGAAAAAATATATGCTTAACTACCAAGTCAAATTTCGTCATGAATTTTGCATGCAGCCCTGGCCATAGTGTAGTAGGTTGTCTATCTCATGAAATTTCATTGATTTAACAAGAAAATTCCTGTTACGCAAAGTCAATGTCAAAGTACCGACCGTTCTTAAAAGGAGAGCATATTGCAGTTTATAAAGTAATATTACTTTTGTTGGCAATACTCTTGTAATTGGAAAATTCTGGAAAAGTGAAAAACCGTTGTAAACCTGCGTTTTAACTGTACACTCAGCCTGTCCCTACAAAAAGAGCAAGTAAATAAAGCAGCAAAGGTAGAATTACGGCTCAAAATAATCTTTAAGTCCATTTTAAACAAACATATTTACAAACGTATTTGTTGACCTTAATCTAATGGTTTAAAAAGTGGCTGTCCGTCAAAGTGCAAGGTCATGTTGCTTAAATTATTTAAAACGCAAATTGCTCTAGTTACATCATCATTATAGGCTACTGTTAACCGTCCGAAAGTTTGGGAGTAAACTTTTATCCTTTTGGATGGTCTTCTGTTTGTATAACCCTATTTTCACTTCTAATGCGAAAACTTCGTTTTGCTTACGACCACTAAGTGTAATTTATTTACTGTTAACAACTTCGTCAAGTACCTGATACCTGATGGGTAAAAAATTATTATTGTTTGCTTGTGTATTTAACCTATACTCGTCCCCTGAGTCCAGGCACACTTATTCTCGCCCCCAACCTCGCTGCCCATTCTTCCCCGAAATTGTGAATGAATGCTCGAATGGCTACTTTTAAATCTAAAAAATATTTGTGTAAAACTAGCAACAGTCATCACTTAAGCCGAATGACTTGACGTTTGCATAAAACATTTTCAAAGGTGAAAGGTGGCTGTGTATTGTTAGGTTAGTTACGTGGGAAAAATCGTCTTCTCTGGCTGAAATTTAAGCCATTTGGTCGTGTGATTAAACCTCCCCAATGCCTAGTTTTGCGTATATGCGTTGCAGGTTTTGTCCTTTTTTCGTCCGTGCCTAAAAAACGAAAGCACTGGCTGAATAAACTACTGTTTGTGATTACACATTACACTGTGCTTTTATTCCAACCCTGACGACTTTGGAAAAAAATGGTGAAATTCTGATTTTTTGGAAATTTTGCCTTCTAACGTGTGATTTTAAAGCTTACACATTGTATTTTATGCACGGAAAGTTCACGGTACTCCGACTTGAGTTAAGGGATGTCAGTCGTTTGATTTCGGTCGTTATAACCTTTTATCGACTTCATGTGTAAGAGAGAGGCTTTTAACGGATACCAATACTTAAGAATAAGGCACCCTTACAGCTTCTTCAAGCAGCGGCCTCATGTCTAGTTATGTAATCCTATTACTGATTAGTTTCTAATTTATCAGTCACGTCAGTCCTTTGTCCGCTTTTGGCCCAGTTTCACAGAAAAAAAGTGGGAAACTATCGAAGACAACGCCAAAGGCGACTGAAATGGTAATTTCTTGCATTATTAACCACAGTGATACTTCAGCGTGGATCTCTGATGCAGTCGACGTTTGAATTCAACGGTCTAGTGGGTCGTTCAGCATTCCAAGTCCAGCTTTCTACTTACTTGAGCCGTCGGGCTGGCTACGACCGGACATACGCTCTGTCGCAAGGGAGCGAAGTTGGCTTATGTTTGTTCTGATTGCTCGAGGGAACTTCTTCGAATTGAAGAATATCACCTTTGTTTCCGCTTCTTGACTTGTCCCACTCCGTACTAAGCAGTCACGCGTAGTTCAAGCCCAATGGTAACAACTATCAGAACAGTACGGTACTATTAAGCAAAATAGTACAGGAGGAAAAATGTACAAAACTCAAAAATGGATACACCAAGTCAAGAACGAAGGGAGTCGGCCAAATTGCCTGACTCTGTACGAGGGAACAGCACACATTCGACAACGATGTCACTCAGGACAAA
This sequence comes from Ligula intestinalis, assembly GCA_036362985.1. Classification (NCBI taxonomy): domain Eukaryota; kingdom Metazoa; phylum Platyhelminthes; class Cestoda; order Diphyllobothriidea; family Diphyllobothriidae; genus Ligula; species Ligula intestinalis. The sequence continues at coordinate 13,467,942 of JAYGXS010000002.1, read as the reverse complement.
ACCAGTCTTGGGGGAGCGTGTATGTGTTAGTGATAAAGGCGGCGAACGTTGCTTTTATGTGGTTTCAGGAGGCAGCTCCTTTGGGCTCTCATTGGTCTGAAACACCAGCGCGAAAGGAGGACGGACGTGTACAGAGACAATGCTGCGCCGGCAAGAGAGTGGGGTGTTTTTGCGGCCGCTAATTACAAGCGTTTTGGGGTCAGCGGAGTGACGATAGCTGTAATGGAACCAGAAGGGGGAGACAATATCAAGCGTCAGTAGCCGGGGGTAGTCAAGTGGCCCTCGCCGCAGTCGCTGCTATATCCCCACGGGAATAGACAACTGGGTCAAGTATGTCCAGGACAGCCCGGTCCGACAACTGTGGCTTTCTCCGCTTTCCTGCATTGGCCCGAGAAAGGGGGAACTGGCGTATTAAAGTGGCTCTTGGAACAGTTATCTCATTGTTGGATAATGTGATCAAAAAGCAAGGGAGCCGAACGGGTGTGGGGACAGTATTCAACTACCACTTTGCGGGGGGGGGAGTTAATTTACTAGCAGTGTGCATTCGACTGGAAGCAACGGGTCAACAAGGGTGGCTTCATTCTTGGAGGAAGGAGACATGGGCACGCGGTCCAGTGAAAAAAAGAAAAAATATTTCTTAGAAGGGAAACAATCATATGTAGGTCGAACAGGACTTTTGCTGGAGAACGGACGTGGAGAATTTCAAACTTGTTCAGCCGGAAGTAACAACCTTCATGCAAACGAGCACTGTTTTTGTGACCAGTCAGCGTGTGAATTAATCGTTAGAGCATCTCTCTCCTCTGACCAAACAGAACCCAAACATAAGCACCAGGCTTTCTTTAACCCCCGGATCTGTATCATAAATGGTTGCGTAGGGCAGCTAAAACATAACTTATTATTGCCTTCCCAGTCACGTCATGATGTACATTATTAATTGCCTAGCGCTTTGGGCGACTTGCAGGCACGCCCTATGCTGTAGCTACTAAGCAACAACAATGATTACCCAGCTGATAAACCGCATTTTTATGCGGTCTGCATACAGACACCGTGGGGACGATGAATGCTTGAGTCCTGAATGAGCACCGTTTGAAATCAATGGTGAGAGCGAAGGAGAGAAAAGTAATGTTTAATTTTGAAGGTAATATCCAAAATTTTCAGCAAAAAATAGCTCCATTCTCGGAGAGCAAGGGATTAAGTTAGGTAAAAGGTCATATAATACTCTAATGGTTTACTCTAAGGGTTTACACAATATCTACGTCTGATTTTAGCTTCTGAAGCCCGGTTTCTTCACACGTGAGGTGGCGTGCTAGGAATGGGGGTACAGAGTCCTGATATGCCGATGTATGGCAAGAAATATGACGGAAGCTTCAGCGCGTAGTATGGAAAGACTTCACAGCCATTAGCTCAGAGTCGACAGTGTGAGGAACCTCAATAAGGATGTTATCAGCAAATTGCTTGACCGTTTTAAAGTGTCGCCGCATTATGATGTCAACTAACAAAAACATAGGAAACACCAGCAGCTGAAGAGAGCATTAGGAGGATACGTTTAAAAATTACCACGGAAAAATAATAGAAGAGCAGTATAGAATGAGGGGGAGAATGCAGGCATCTATAAATCGCCAAATTAGAGCGGAAGTTAGGAGGGAAGTTATGTTAGCAAGCAGCGAAATTTTATGGCATTATTAGCGTATGCATGTTTCGTCACTTATGCCTTTTTCTCGGTACTTTTCGGTATTCCTCCTTCCGCATCAAGCTCAAACATTAAAATATGGTCATTTCTGGATTTCTTGCTAAATTCAGCTAAGCCAGACCGGTCAAGATCATTTCACGTGACCTGACCGCAGTCCACTGAGCGTAAGCCCTTGCGGTTTAATGTAGAATACATTAAGTTAATTAAGTTGTTGGTCGATATTTTAAATATCAGCTCTTTTCTGACTTCGGGTTAATTTATGTAGCCGACTGACGATGGCAATTAAGCAGAAAAGTGGTATTCCGGTCGCGCTTGTCTAAAACGAAGGCGCTTTTGATCATTTGTCACTATTTGGCCGCCAATACCAGGGCCCACAGTGTCAGAACGAAATACCCGCATGCGGTTTTGCAACCAGGTCAAATTGGCGAGCGCAACCTGCAGTACACTTTATTCAAGACAATTTAACTTACTATTTTTTGTGCAAACTCGCTGGGTACCCAAAAACTTTAGTACGACCCACGGAAGTGGAAATTACGCGCTATTGCAGCGTGTTATCAGTTGCCAATGTTGTTGATTTTGCCTTACGCGTTAATTAAGGACCAAGTAAGATAAGCAATCGCTCTTGATTTCACCATGCTTACAAGGAATCGGCTTATCTTCGTACTTATACACTTTTAATCTGCGAGGATGTGTCCATGAGGATATTATTTGGCTACTTCATCAACTAGTTTCTTTTAAGATTTAAAAGTAGGGCAAAGTCTATCAGTTATAACGATAGACTCCTGCATGCAGTTTAAGGCTCAGACAAATGATTTGGATGTACTAGCCTCTCTTTCTCTATTATTCTAAAGTAATTACTGGGTTTGCGAAAATTAACATTGTAAATATCAGAATATAAATTGGCGAGCATACGTTTGTCTTCGATAAATTCTCTTCAGGCCCGTACATTAATATGGTAATAAAATAAATATACTATGCTGCTGTTGTTGTTGTCAGGGGCAGTGGGGGGGGGAATTGAGGTCAAAATGCCAGTGTCTAAGCGGACCGGCGGCCAAGATAAGTGGTAAGGTGTGTGCGGTTGAATTGGGGACTTGTCCGTCTCTGAGCGATACGTTTCTGAGGCCAGTGATAAGCCGTGTGCGGTCCTGTTAGCGACTTTCGCCCGTGGTAACTGCGGTGCCGTTACAAATTTCTTTTGAGTGAACAGTCCCGGTCTGCGCAGCCTGATGGCAGCTGTTTCTGTCATAGCCAACAGACGCTGTCTAAGGAATTTTGAATAGCTTGGGAGCACCTTGTAGACCACCCGGAGGCCTCTTTGGCATCCATGCGATGGTGCGAGTCTACCAGATGCACTAGAATGGAACTGCTTATACTCTTTAATTGGCCCCTCCCTAGCCATGCAGGGATGTGTTCCCGTACTCTTTTGGACAAACGCCGGCTCATGCGGCCAATATATCCTGCCCCACAGGAGCAGGTAAAGGGATATATCCACAAAGAGGTGGTCTGGGCTGGCAGTTTGTCCCTAATCTTTCCATATAGCATGGGAGTAGTCGAGAACAGCACATGGGCTTTGGCTGCTAGAAATGTGGTTGCTACAACTTGACTCAGGTACCTCCTAAGAAGTTCGCTTGATCCGTCCTCTTAAAATGGGACCCTGATTAATATTTGCTTTTTCTCTGCTGTTAACACTGAGGGCTTTGGCTGCCTTTTAGCCACTTTCTTAGCGATAAATCAACTGGGATACCCATTTTGTTGAAACAATCCTTCCACAACCTTATGCTCCACTTTGGTGCTACCAAAGCATAGTTTACTTATCGAATTACCTGACACGAATTTATCGAAAACAAACGTAGGTTCGCCACTTTATCTTCTGAAGGAAAAAAGTTTAAATAAGGAACGAAATTCTCAGGCTGTGTTAGAACAATGTCGACTCTGCATCTTCGAGTAATGCACTTCCTTACAGTGAAATTCACACGCCTGTCTGCTCACCTTCGCCCAAGCTGAATCTTCTCGAACAAAACGAATTTAAGTTCAGCAACTCTCTCACACTTCCTCCGGGCCTGCACACAAACGAGGAATTCGCCTTGAGAGACTCCTCTCCCCCCCCACTCACTCACCTCCATGGGCCTGGGTGGCTCGCCGGTCTCAGGCATTTTGAGTTCAAAAACGGCTAGCATTCTCAAGCCTTCAATTATTGGAGGACTTTGTTGGAATTATGTCAGCTGGCAGATATCTTCCTTTGTCTTCATTCACACGCACTTCCGCTTCTTCGTTTTGTAGAGATGGGGGTCAGGGGATTGCGTGGTACATCCTATTCTGCCGACAGCCAAAATACCTATTTCACTAATGCTCACTTGATCTTGTTAAAGGGTCCGTGTTTAGCGATTCGAAGCGTTTCGAGCACGAAAATTCGTGGACTTCATGGGTAAGAACAAGCCATAATAAGCCAAAATAATCGAAAAAGTGTGCCCTTTAAGGAATTGGCTGGACTGTATTACATTTCGATGTAGCACAATTCATGAAATTCGCCAAAAAATGCCGACTGCACATCTAACATACCTGATCTTCTGTTTATTTCGAAGGACCAGACAAAAACTTTACAAGTTAAACTTTCAAAAGTTAATTCTCGCTGATCTTAAGCGTCGCCATTCTTACAAGAATTTGCCTGTTCACATGTATTATACAAGGTCAAGCCTGAGCTCTGCTCATGTTCTGTTTGGACGATGACTGGCTGACGCATGTGAATAAACCACGAATTTCCAATCGAGCCTTTGTGTTCTTTATCCTCAAATCCATAAATCAGCTATAGTTCAGTATATTTAGGGTTATAGGCAATACCTTGTACGGGCTCGAATCAGAACTTCACAAAAAACGAGAATATTTGTTCTAAGTATAACTGGATCTTTTGCATAAACAACAGAGATGATTTAATTTAGGAGACATCTAACCATTTAAATAATACGATGTGGACAGGAGTACCCCATTCCCCATTAAAGAATTGTTTCGTTCATGGTAAATTTCTTTGACTTCTTTTTATAACGGATTGAATTAACTCACTTTCGTGATACATTTGTTTTTGCAAATTAGGTTTCTACTCAAATTTGCCTGGGTGGTTTTGCGTACATTTTCTCGAAAGCGTCACGTTTAAAGAAAACAATCGCTCTATATATCTTAGTTTTACCTTAAGATCTACGACGTGACCTGGTGTGGCAGAATTACGTAAGCGTAAAATCTGACTCGTCTACCGTAGTTCCACCCAGCAGTTTATTCTTCCTCATTTTCGGTCCTCAATTCTACCACTGAGATTGAAACTAATTTTTATATAACTGGCCTCCCGTACAAAATTCCGCCTCTGCAAAGTTTTGAAGGCCATAAAGTGTGTCTTATGATTTTTGTCGACCAAATGCAGAATACGCAGAATACAAGACAGTGAAGGAGGCTAAGCGATAAGTTTTTTATTGTCTAAATCAAGACGGTTTGCCTAATTATAACTATAATCAAGCTTTTTATGTTCAGTTTTTATCCTTTCTACAACAAAAACGCTGAAAAATTACGCAAATGAAGTGGTCTTTGGGTGAGCAGATTTCGCGGTTCTTCAGCGCTTTCTATGTGGCAAATCCGCTTAAGCGTGATGGATCAGGAACACATACGATCTGGATTCTAAGCGCGTCCAGGAGTCGTTTACGGTCCGGTATATGACAGTTTGATAAAAGAAATGACCTCATTTGTACCACTATAACGCTGAGAGCAAGAGGAAGAAAGAGACTGAGACGCAGTAGCCGATGATCGTGTTAGTTTCCAAAGGCGTTTGAACATGGTCTACAAACTGACAGAGTGCAGTCACAGATAGGAGCAGCCTTCCTCGTTGATAAAAAGTCCTGTCACAAACTCTAGAAGCTTTATTTAGAGGTAACTTTCAATTCAGCACTTAAAACTGTTACCTTTGAAACTACTCATGCCCTCAAGAGACAAAGCGGAACCGAAAAAGACAAAGGGAGACTTAAATGGCCATTTCTGGCTTATAAGCCGTAATCAACCAGTCATGTCCTATTCCAGTTTTGACAAACCGCGAGATTTGGACCTAGGGACCCTGAGTGGAGTCGTCTACCATTGCACCGTTGGCTCATTGCCTTTGCCGGTTGCGATCGGGAATATGACAAATGACCAAAGCTCCTGGGGTCGAATCTCGGCGATCACCAGAAATGGTCCTTTCTTGCCCCCTTGGGTTTGTCAGTTCCACTTTATGATAAGTCACTATGCGTCTGCCTAGGGGGTTCTAGATTGAGATCCAAGGCAACACTTGAAGAGCATGTTCCTTAACTAGATCTACGAGCACCCTCCTTTGGAGAGAATCATGAATTCCCCAACAGTAGGGCGGGGGAGTAAAAGCCGAGAAAAAAGTTACTCAACTTCAAACTGGTCACCTACCTGGATGCTTGAATTCAAATTATTGTGTGTTATTCATTCGAGTTTAGTGATGGTACCCATGCAAGCATTCAGGAAGTCAAGTTAGGTGAACGAAAGTTTTCCATTAATTCATCATCAGCCAAACCAAATAATATAAGGGAGGGTAGAGTTAACAAAAAGTAAAGTAACCAATCAGTGTTGATTAGAGGGGAAAAAAGGGGAGAGGTGTTAAGGGATCGAAGGGGTCAGATTCTAGTCTTAATTGGGAAGGGGTTTGGCAATTAGTTTATGCCGGGTCGTCGTCCTTGTATCTCGTTTTATTAGGAGACGTGAGGATGCAAGGTTTTATCGTCTCGTGAAGGCCTGAAGATGCTTGCTATCTTTGCCCCGTCACCGTTTTGCGGCATGGTAGAAAGCGTGTGGACGAATGTTGCGTTTGTGTTTGGCCACGGGAGCCATTAGGCTCCTACAAAGATTTTCTGCGCACATAAGATCGGGTTAGCGAGGCGTATGGTGACTGTCTCTGCCATCGCAAGTATCCGCTGACGCAGGAACATTGAATAATTTCACTGATACTGTATACGTGGTTCGAAACGCTGTCAATCAAGTGAGCCAAAATAACGCTTGATATTGACTTTACCTTGCCTCTGTTTAGCCAAGCAGGCTGGCATTTTCGCATGCGCTTGGATAGCCGCCTAGTTGTTCGACATATATAACCTGCTCAACAGGAGCACGTACAGATGTAGATGCACACCGACGAGGTCTGGAACTGGAGTCTATCATTGCCTTCAAGGTAATGAAGTGAAGTGCTTGAAAATACCGATCTTAACTTAGTTGCTGGATATGTCCGCGCGATTGTAGCGTTCAAGCGAAGTTCGCTTGCTGGATCCTCTGGAGAAGGCAATATAAGAAATAAGGTTTTATTCTCCGCCGTCGGCACTGATTGGTTGCTTTAACTTTTGTTAAATCAACCCTCACATATATATTATTTATTTGAGTTAAAACTCTGTGTATTAATCTTTTGAAGTTGTTATTTGCAGGATTTTCCCCTGCTGCTGCTGCTGCTTGACCAGTGTTGGCAATAAAATACCCACCGGATGTGCTCATCCAGAAAGCCTGCGGTCGTCCCGCGCCTCGCGACACGCCTAGCTCTAGGCGCCAGTCACAAGCAGCAGTACCTCTGATTTGCATCAACAGACAACCCGCCGTGGTTTATTTTAGGCCGGGGTAAAAACAATAAAGATGAAGTGGGGAGGCGCATCTTTAACTGGAGGTAGATGAGTAGAGTACCTAATCTGGTTCTTTGGCGGCGGCCTTCTACATGGGCTGGAAACATTGAAATATTTTAAATTTCAACCGAGAACTTACGCAGATTTATGTTAAGGGAGGGTGTCAACAGAATGAACTTTATCAGAGAAAGCTATGCTTTATTTTGAAAATATAATTCTTAACATTTGATCAGAAAATGTCCTCCACACCACTGGGGCGTAAAAGTAATCCATAATTCATAACCGTTCTTTAAATTTTATACTCAAAGAAAGGGTAGCTTTCGGTTTTAAATTAATTGCTAATCATGAGGTTTTTTACTGTTGTTAGGTCTTCATCAATAATAAATCGTTTCGATAAATTTATTAGTGCTGCCTATACTGCATAAAATATTGTCCAAATCTATTTCAGTATTTGATGACTACTTGGTGACCTTTTCCTCAAACTGTAGGCGAAACTGTATATTTCTCTAAACAGGATGAACACAGTGCGCAGTTTTTAAACCTAGAATTCGAGTGTAGCATTCACTCGTTTGGAAAATTGTTCGGCAATTGGGCAACTTTTTTAAAACCAAAAGCTTCCCTTTCTTTGAGTATAAAATTTAAAGAACGCGTAATTTGCTATCAAACAAGTACCAAAAATAATTTTCTCGTGCATGTTTTTCATAAAATATGTTTGAATTTATAAAGGCAGTCAAAATCAATGATAAAAAGGCATACTACTTAAGTAGTCAGTTTTGCTAGGAGAAGGAATGAAGCTCGTTAAAAGCCGGCTTACTATTCTGACTGAAATGACTTCAGAATACACTACACGATAATCAGTATCACAACTGGAGTCAATTCCGATTAGCGAAAGAGTATCAGTCTTTCGCATATGTCGAAATATTGCATGATCAACGGCGTCTACTGTCTATAAGAAAATTTAGATGCGAATGAAAGGAGGAAAAATGGTGGCCCAAATTTAAAAGCCCTCCGTTACATTATAACATTATGAACCCGAACCGTTAGCTTTCCCAAACGTTAAAGTTTCATTTGAGCGGTAAGAGTCGCAAACAGACAATCACCTATTAAGTCGAAGTCGGCTAAGCCATAATAGTTGCGTTTTTTGTCCCAGTTGGTGGTTAGGGTTATGCTTGGCGGCAGCCCGTCCCCACTTCTTCGTTCTCTTTTTCGGGAGACAATGAACGCGATTTCATATCTGTATCCCACATTTTTAGGCATATTAATTTATTTACATATATTATAATATCATTCTGACAAGATATGGGGTTCTAGATATGCGTTGTAGATTAAAGGGGCATTCATTTCGAGTGATATAGTGAAGAGAAGAAGAGGTTCTTTGGAAAAATTAAGATGTAGTTGTGAATTTTCGAGCTGGTGACACCTGCTCTTCATCGGACGAAATAGAAAGAAGTGAGAGAATATGGTTACATAAGACAGTTAAATAGAACAGAAGAGTTAGATCAGTAGCGTGTGAGGTGACCCATGATGTGTGAGCCCGCGTGTTTGCAGGCGGCGTGCAGATGGAAGAGGAAGGGCAGATGGTGAGTCGGTAGATGTTGCTGTGACTAAGTTAGCGGTCATCGATAACTGAGTAGGACAGGGGTCGGTAAGTCTTGAGCTTAAGCCACTGTATTGGTCGTTTGAATCGATTTGCTGGTTAATACTACCCGCCGTAGAGTACCAAGCCTCGATAAATTAACGCGCTGGTTTTGTGTTGGCCATGGCGAAGATTTCTGTGTCATCCAAATTAAATCGATAGTTGCACTCGATTGCCTGTGCGAAGATGAGGGACAGGGCATCCTTGCGGCGGACAGTTAATTTATATTCCTTGATACGGACACCCAGGAGTTGACCTGTATGAATAACATACGCGCCAGAGCAATCTGCGCACAGTATGCGATAAACCACGTTAGATTTTTGTTCCTTTGCTATAGGATCCCTTATACGTGATAGCGTTGGGTGCAATGACGATGCTGGTTTGTGCCCGATGTGGATATCGAATCGACGTAACTGTCTGGCCTCAGTATAATTTTTGCGTCGTCATTTCTCCGTAAGGGTTGGGACTTGCGGTTGTGTTTGACACCTGAGGCAGTTCTTTAAGAAACTGATCGGATATCAGTTACATCGAAGCAACCGATACGGGTTGGCAAGTTCTTTCTTGAGGAGATCGTCGCTGTTGCACTCTATATGTATAGTGGCAGATACGCTTACACTGATCTGTAAGGGGACACACTCGTCCGTCCATGGTGTCAGTAGAGCTCACACTCGAGCCTACACCACAAGGCGGCTAATGATATGAAAAGCAGGATATTACGGACAAAGAAAGGGAGACCAGGATGACCATTTCTGGCCTATTAGCCATCATCAGCTAGCCATACCCAGACTTAAGTGGTGTCACCTGCGAGGCTCGAACTCGCGACTTCTATGAGTGGAGTCAACCGTCCTTGCCATTGAGTTACGAGCTCATTGTCTTGCCGGTATTTGATCGGGGTATACAGTGGCACATACACCTTCACCGATCTGTTAGAGGACGCACTCGTCCATCTATGATACCATTGAAACTCACACTCCAACCTACACCGCAACGCGTCTAATGATCTGGCCAGAAGGACTTAACCGACAAAGACATGCAGGATCCATTCCCCCTATCCTCATAGTCATTACGTGACTGTCTATGCGGGCTCTAATTGTGAGCTCCTAAGCGAAGCGGTACTTAATTTTTCCTCTACCAGATCGGCGAAGCCCTTTTATTTATCATATTCCGGTCTTGACGACAAAGCGACGAGCCCGTGGTGAAATGATAGGTTGGCAAACTCAATGCCCAAAGTTTCCGGGTTCGAATCTCGGGGGTTCCAACCCTTGAGATTGGATATGAACGGCTGATAGCGGCTAACAAGCTAGAAAAGACCATTTCGGTTTCCCTCTGCTTTGTGTGACCCATTTCACATAGGTATATGCATAATAACATTACGGCCAACTTATGGGACAACTAAAGTTTTTACTCTCTGCCTTATTAGCCGTCATTAGTCAGTCATACACAACCGTGGAGTATGGCGATCCCCGAGGCCCGAGCCCACAACCCTTTAGTTAGAAGTCAAACGTATTATCCATTGAGTCACAGGCCCATAGTTTTGTCGGTGGTGACCGGGCATATTTTCAATGGTAGAAGAATACTCCCCAATAACGTTATGGCCCATTCCCTGCCGAAAATAATATTCTTTAAGACAATTTTATTTTATATTCCTGCCTGCCTGCATAGCAAAATGCCTGCTGGTTTTCTGTGCACGCAAGCTTTTAAAAACGAGTTTTATCCTGAGTTTTAAATAATTCATGCAGATTTTGCATGCAGCTTTATTGTGTTGCAACTATTTACAATCAGTCCATCCGTTTAGGCGTGTCTCAAGTTATTTTAGAGCAATGAATTATAATAGTAGTTTTGCCATCTTTGGAAACAGTAATTCTCTGAAAGCGGGTGGGTGGAAGGTGGGTAACAAGAAGAAAAAATTAAGGAAGTGTCAGAGTTTTGCTGCGTTTCTGTCCGTCGTTAATTATTACTTACTGGTGCAGAGTGACTGCTCATATTCAGCTCTAGTACGTTGAAAAGCACCCTCGCCAATTTTAAGATAACTGCGTACAATAAATTGATAATTTAAAGTTGCGAAAATTCCCATCAAAAAATTCAGAAGAGTAGGTGGCAAGCATATATATATATCGGGCCAATTGCATTTATATGAAAAGGGGTAAAAGGTACATGGTAAATTGCAGGTTATTATGCTCGTAGTTGTAGGCAAATTAGTCAAGGGAATAGGAGAAGGGGTTGGGGTTGGTAATAGGTGGCTAGTTACGTGGCAATTAGTTATGTGGCCGTTGGCCATGCTAGGCTCGGAGCTTGCAGGAGGTTCTTCTGCGCGCACAAAACTGGTTTTGTCAACCGGATGGCGGTTGCTTCTGCTGTTGCTAGCAACCGCTGACCCAAGGGATTTGGGTGGTTTGGTGGGGCCTTGAAAATCACCTTGAAGACTTCGCTGGGGCCCACACGATGTCCGGAGTCAACAATGTGGGCAAGAATTGCGCCGTTGATACTCCTGATGTCACCTTTGCTCAGCCATGCTGGGAGGTGCTCCCGTATTCTTTTGGATAAACGTCGGCTCGTTATGTTAATTCTGGCACTTTATGAACCCTTATAAGACTTGTGCTTTTAACTGCAGCAGTTTCGATACCGTTGAATGATAACTACACCTCATACTATCTGTCGTTTTGCGTTTTGATTAATCATTTATCAAACGTATTCTACTACGTTAGGTATTAGTAGACCTCATCGAACCATGTTTGCTTCCTGAAGCCTATATAAACGCTGCCGAGAATTCTGCTAGCTTTTTGCAAAGAGTTTTTTTGTTCAGAAGATTAGCTTGGCGAGCGTACCTATACTTTCGATAAATTATCGTCAGGCTAGTACATTGATGTAGGAGTGGAGTACAACTTAAAAAGTATTCGTCTCTTCGTACCCGTGAGTCGTGAGAATAGGGGGCTTGAATTTCGGGTCGAAAAAAGAAGGCTAGTTATGAAGGCAGGGTTTGAGGATAAAGTTTAAGGGAGGGAGGAGGGAGACAAAAAGAGCGCGGATGAGTGCGTGCCGCTAAGTGGCTGTGAGCCACGCCAAACGCGGAGCTTGTAAGAAGTTCTTTTGTGCATATAACACCGATTTTACCAACCTGATAGTGGTTGCTTCTGCTGTTGCTAGCAGGCGCTGACCCAGGAGCTTTATATAATTCGGTGCGACCTCGAAGATCACTCGGAAAGCTTCGTTGGGGTCCACCCGATGTCCGGAATCAACCATATGCGCCAGAATATATGTGTTTAGCCTCCTGACTCCACCTTTTCTCAGCCATGCCAAGAGGTATCTCTTTATTTTTTTGAATAGGTACCGGCCCCTGCGACCAACATAACCTGCTCCACAGGAGCAAGTTAGGGATTCGATGCACACGGAGGTCTTCTTAGCTAGTAACTTATCGTTACCTTCGCCATGGAGGTTTGGGTTGGCTTATAATAATACCCGAACCCTGGCCTCTGGGAAGGTTCGTGAAACGGCTTGGTCAAGGTGTCTTTTCAGCAGTTCACTGGTCGCGGCCCTCGAAAGGGGACTTTGCTGTTTTTTACTGCTCTCAAGACTTCCTCAGATCTCGTCTAATTTTGCATTTAGGCCGTGCTCCAGGCGACGATCTACTCACCGCCCCCACCTCCTCCTCCAGCTTCCTCACCTTCCCCTCCGCCTGAAAAAAAGAAGTACCAAGTAGAGGAGAGGGAGACGCAACCACTGGATCAGAATCCGCCCGCCAATGAGCCTGCTGGTGGTGATGGTGTGGACGGACTCTCTGACCCCTGCGCACTGCCCTCACCTAGCCGTCTCTCCTACCCACCCTCAGATCTCTTCCTTCTTCGCAGTTCCTCGCGGGACCAGCTGTGCTCAGTTCCGCGCCGAAGTTGTTCACGCAGCCCTCGCCATGGCTACCAATCAAAATCCTTCCTCTCCCGATACTCTGACTACTCGCTATCTCCAACTGGCCTCAACAGTCTGAATCCTAGCGGTGGTGGTGGTGGTGGGGGTAGCCGCGTCTCCTTCTCTCCGGTTCGCTGGACCCGCTCTTCTTCCTCCTCCATACGACCCTGGGACCGGTCCACCCTCAACGGCCTTGAAGCCTCTGACTTACCTACCTATTCGCCGTCATACTACTCCAGACCGCAGTGCGGAGTTTGCAGCACGCGTTGCCTAGGTAACTTGGTGTGGTTGCATTCTTGTGTTTGGAGAAAATAAATCGGGCGATTTGGGCAGATACTGGCAGAATTATTTGATCCAATTGTGAAAAGTTCGGCGACTTCGGTGGGATTAGATCACACTACAACAAAAGAAATGCTTTAATATGGCTACTGAGGCCCTGACCGGTCATGTTATCCGCCATGTCCAATCCAAAAATGTTGATACGGTAAGCTGATTGGCCAAGCAGAATTTCCTAAGCAACCACTCTAGCGTAGAATCCTAGTTTAGGTCCAAGAAATCGTTTAATAATCTGATGTTTTTGGAACAAGGTCACGCGCAATAAATAAACAAAGAAATTTGCTTTCATTTAATTTTTACAGTAGATTGAATATCTGATGAAAAGTGAACAGCAAAATTTGCGTGGAGTATTTAACACACATTTGTGGTTGTTTATTTTGTTCATTGAGTTGACTTGAGGTACAAAATGTTGTTAACTAGAAAAGGAGTTTGTTTCAGATTAGTATACTGTGGGCAAAAGGAGGCGGAATGGGGGCCAAATCCAAGTTTTATTGATATCCAAAGAATTTCCTACGCTATTAAACGCCGCGGAAAAAAATTCCTTGTTGTTGCGTGTTATACTGTAAAAGAACATTAATAAAAAGCGGAAACTTTTAGATAATATATCTTCAGAGAACAGACAATTTTTTCTTGCCTTCATGAAATTGTGGTTAGTGCAATTATGAGATAGCGCATTATTTTTGAGAATAGAAGAGCAAAATAAGTTTAAAAATTATATTTTGCAAATGTGCCAATTTTGTACCATAAAAGTGAGTAATAAACTTAAAAGGCTGGTACCTTCTATTCCCCACCTTAAATTGTATATTTTATTTTTGAGGAGTTGCAGGCAAGTAATGCGCATGATGACTTCATCAGTATGAAGTAACCAAATTGCTTGTACCGTCAGTATAAAGTTGAACGCAGTTAACATAACACACATTTGAGTGAGTTGTTGCAAGACATTGGTAAACAGTTTTCTCAAAATTGCCGTTGATATTATTGCAACTCTGATCTGCTTTTATTATTGTAGAGCTGAACCTTGAATTAACCAAATATACTAAAAATTGTTCAGATTTAAATATAAAAGCAAGCAATTTCATTTATAATGGAAGATGTATCCCTAATTTTTAGGAAACTCATAAAAACTGGCTAAACGTTTCTGTTCTGATCTTGACTTAATCTTCAAAAAAACGTACGCAGATATCCGACGTCAAAATATACAACCAAAGCTCTTTTTAAGAGGTAATTTGATATAGAAAACATTTTAATCAACCTTAGGCATATTTATTCGCGACGTTCGTTGTGGACGTTCATTCTTCTCCGCAATGAGTTGACATGTTTGGGCGGTTCTGAAACCGAAAGAAACAGACCGCTGCATAAAAAAGAATGTTTAAAAGCTCGTTATTTAGGTAAATACTTTTAAAGAAATATTTTTGAAGGTTTTGGTAAGCACTTAGAATATAACAATTATTTATGGTCAATCGACTGAAGCTAGTGAAGATTGCTAAGTCTAAACTAGTATTTCAAGGAAGAGCTGAATCTCTTCGTAATCGAAATCCCAAAATAATTACAAAGTAATGCGGCGGAAGGCACTTACTCATAGTGTACAAAAATGGTACGTTTACATTTGTCCCTGATAATTCCATTAAAATTGATTAGTAACTGACTGCCATGTCCGCACGTAAGCTTAAGAAATATATCACTCCTGTGATCTCCCAAAGCTACTTGCTTTAGTCCAGCGTAACTCAGGCAATGCATGAACGAAAGTAAAAGCTAGTAAATCTCGTAATTATATTTAAGTTTAGTTTTCATTTTATTTTTATGCTTTCTTTTTTATTTTTAGTTTTAGATCATTTTTTAAGTAAAATCAGTAAAGCTTACTTCAGCTTACCTTTTTAGTCAGTTGATTTAAGGTTCAGTTACTAATATTTTAATTTAAGTATTTCTCAAGATTTGCATAATTGCAAACTTTTTTGTTGAAAACATGAGAGCTTTTAAATAATTATTCCAGCTTTTTCTAGTTTTAAACCTATTTCTATTTATTTATTTATTTCCTTTGCACTGCTCAAAACGTGTGCTGTTTATTTCAACCGGTACCATATTATTGAAGGATGGGTCTTTCGCGTGCTGATCTGGGACCTAAACTAGGATTCTACCCACGCTTGAATGCCCCAGCTGACTAAGGCACACGTAATTAATAGGGGGGGTGGTTGGCAAATTAGCATAATTCATTTGACTCAGTAGGGCTTCGCAGAGCATTGTTTGTATTTCAGTCAACTGAATCATTTATATCTGCCAGAACCTCATGAATAAAGTGCCCCGGATAGTCATCTTGTAGGTTCTCCACAAGGATCCCGAGCTAGCAAGAAGAGGAGTCATCTGCTAGATTCTCAATTTTTTGCCTAGGGAATCATCGTGCTTGGGCAGTAGTATAACAAAAGCATTGGATTTCATAGGTTGCAGAAGAGTGACTGGGTTAGTTGCCTCAAGTGTACGTGCTTGAATTTTCACAGGATCAATAAAACCAACGTCATTTTCCAACGCGGTGAATAGTCAATAATACTGTCGCTTTTAAACTTGGGAACAAAAAAGGGACATTATTTAATAAAAAAATCCAAGGGAGATTAAATGGAGACATGCGATTACCAGGGCAGTTGGAGGGATTAGCTTCCTGGTCTAGCTGCTTACATAGGTCGGGCTTCTCCCGCCGTATATAGGCTGCTTCCATATGGCGAAAGGTTCGATTTGTTCGTGCTTAAATAAGAGACCGGAAAGCTGTGTTGAGGTCAAAAGAGCGACAACAGTCTAGCAGGTCAATGCAAGCGAACATCCGTGTCCCAGGAAGCAATTGAGAAGAAGAAGACTCGATCGCTGGGACAATATGTTTATTCGCCTGACGTTTCGATATCCGTAGCGGATTCGTCATCAGAGACATGAGTAGCAGAAAGGTTAAGTATGCACAGACGTTTGCAGTATTTATAGGACACAGTCATTACTGCAATTCTCAAGTTGCGGCTCATTCGACGAGACCCGGCCACACCTTCAAATTTGATGAGGCCGAAATTCTCGCAAGAGGTGACAATCGGGTGAGCCGAGAACTACTTGAGTCATGGTTCACGGGCCCCCAATCCATCAACAAGTGCAACGATTTGCCCAATCCATTTTCAATCCTGAGATTCAATTTGGCCAAAGCAAGCCGTCACTTGAGGAACGGGCAGGCCACCGCCTCATCGTACATCAACACCGGGGAGCCAGGCGGCCGAGCAATCATCATGCTCGAGCTCATCGCCTGTGACGAAAGTTCAACAGGTCAGAGCCCGAGTGCCGTCCAACAAGCAGTCCACGCACAAGAAGGCAATTTACGTTAATTGTCGCTGTATGCTTGCAGTAATGACTGTGTCCTATAAATACTGCAAACGTCTGTGCATACTTAACCTTTCTGCTACTCATGTCTCTGATGACGAATCCACGACGGATCTCGAAACGTCAGGCGAATAAACGTACTGTCCCAGCGATCGAGTCTTCTTCTTCTTCTTCTTCTCAGTCTAACAGGGGTTTTGTAGTAGAAGACAGTGGCACTTTGTTTTCTTGTTAAGTAACCCGATTAAGTAAATGTTCAGCGGCCCTGGTGACCAAGTGTTTTTGCCTACGGCCAGTGTACTTGCACGTGAACTCATAGACACCGTTTAAAGTGGCGTGTATAGGTAAGACATCCCTTGTTTGGTTAACCGGAAGGCTTTCAGTGGGAGTGAGGAACACTAGCTCAACTGCATTGCACTTTCTCTCTATGATGTAATCTAGCCGTCGCTTAATTGTATTTGAGCCATTGTCTCCCTGAAAGGGTAGAGATATAGAAACGGGCTTTTCTGCAACCGACTGTTCTGTAGAGTTCAACCGTAAAAAGCTGCTGTATTTTAAAATGAAACGTGAGAGACAGCCACGTTTCATTTGGGCCTCTTTTATGCAAGCAGGTAGGGTCTCACTAAGGCAAGTGTTCTTAACTCTCTGGAAAAGTCTATATAACAGATTGCATTTCCACGACCTCGTCGCTCAGGACGTTAGAGCAGTGACTATCCTTACACGTTCCATTTGCTATCAGCACTCGAATTTTACGGAGGCCACCGAGTTTTCCACCTCTAGATCAAATGCATTTGGAACTGAAATCTAAAATTCACGGACAGTTTTGCAAAAGGTCCTGCACCTTGTTCGAGAGTGCATACACTGAACATTAGCTTTCTTTAAGTCTTTTGAGGCTCGCTAGGAAATCGCAACTTGGAGTACTGTAACAAAAAAACTCTCGGTTGCGCATAGCACCGTTTTTCTCGTTACTGGGCTTTATACACTGAAATTCATGTTTCGGCGCGCGTCTTTAGTGTTCATCAATGTAAACTGACTGTAAAAATAAGGAATCAGTTTTTCCTCGTTTACTACATGCTTCAGATGATGTCGAAATGGTTCTCAAAGTACTTGTTCCAGCCTATTTTTCTTCATTAATTTATGAATAAGAAATAAGCATCCTAACAGCAGTAACTATAGTGAGTTTCGAAATTGAAAACAGGCAAAAACAGCAGAATTCACCAGGGCAATTGGAGGTTGACGAAATGATCAAGCTGCTTGCATAGGTCAGGTTTTTCCAACCATATGTATGCAGCTTCCAAATACCGCAGAATTCGGTTTGTTTGGGCCTGAACGAGTACTCGAAACGCGGTTTTGACGTCGACAGAATGACCGCTGTCTACTAGATGCTTGGTAATAGAGGACCTTGGTATTCTGTCTTCTTGCTTCAAAAGCCAGTTGGGCAAGTGCTCAAAATGGATGAACATTTTAAATAATTGTGCACTAGGTGTTAAATATAATTTTATTCTTTCAAAAAGAAAAAAAAACTTTCAGGTATCCGTTTATTGTGCTTTTTACTTCATTTCGACTACGGCAACAGTGGCTGGATTGAGAGAAGCCACTGAACACGAATGCATCCGAATACCAAGGGAATTGTTTCATGATGTGTGCGATTCCATTGCTTCGCGTTGTCAGCAGTGTCATGATCAACATGGACGTCAGTTTGAGAATATTTAGTGAAAAAACGATCAAATGATACTTTCAAATAATTTTGTATGTTTAAATAATTAACTTGTGATAAATACCAATTTTACAATTGTGTAAAATGTGTATACATTTTTGGGACACCCTGTATTGCTTCCGCGTCTCCCCCAATTTGTTGGTTTTTAGAAACGTGCTTAAAATATATCCTTCTGTTCTGCATTGATATTTACAAGATCGCAGTTACAGAAGCCATGTGATGTTAATTAATAAAACTGCAGTTTAGTCGCCTCTCACTATAGCTTGCTGACAGGAATGATGATAACTCTTCCAATGTGTCGTTGACCTTTATAAAGGCTGGCTCGCACTTGTGATTAAGAGTAATAGCGAGCCATTATAGCAAGCCATTTCAGACGTTTTAATATCTGGACTGCTATACTTACTCAAAGTTTTTCTAAATCGATTATTGCCTACTTAGTAAAAGAAAAGGGGTATTCTAAAGCGAATAATTTTGCGTGCTTGAATGCATCCATTATAAGGGTACACACACAGCAGTTGGTTAGGGGGTGTCTGTAAGTCCCACTTAAACATTGTTAGCTCCCAAAAAACGATTTTTGCATATCCACTCACTCAACTGGCGTCGATAGAATGCAGGATAAATGCGGTTGTGTGGACAGTATATGTGTCGCTTTTCCGCGTGATGTTACATTTGATAAGGCAACGCGAAAATGCATCAATCCATCTCAGAAATAAACAACTGTTTAACAGTTAAAACAGTTTTCTTTATTTACTGTTTCTGAGCATAACAAACTTCCATAGTCAGAGGTGAATGTAGTGCTACGCCCCAGAGTACTGCAAAGCCGGTGGCCGTGTTGACATGCTCCAGGCGCCAAGGTTTTCTCTGGGAATCGCACAGTGGGAAAGAAGTTTTTCTAACGCTGACTGTCTACTGCCCCCTGTTATTACATTCCTATTGTTGCCTGCGTCCAATGCCAACGCAGTTGCTGGGATAACGCCGCCCCTTTTGCCCGTCTTCCTCACTTGAACTGACAGTTCTATCGCAGTAGGTTAAGTTAATAGGCAAAACCGTTGCCACTGTCATCTTCAGGCCCGGTCCCGTAGGAGGAGGTATGACTTACTTGTAATTGTTACGGCTGCGATCATGCTTGATCTAGCCGACCTCAATTATGTCATGGACTATACGCCTTCACCCGTGACGGTTGGCGGCAGCGTATCTAGAGAGATCCACCCAGTCTCTTCCCCAGCGACGGAGGCCGGAGATAGAAGGTCTAAGAACTGCCTCCCTGTCTTAACGGACGGCGTCCAGCCAAGTCTTCAGTTGCACCCCTCGATCACAGTCATTATCTTCTCTATCAATGGAACCCTAATGCCGAAGGTCCAGGAGCCGCTTTAATATCTTGGTGAACTGAGTCTAGCGATAGTGGCACCGAACCGAGGGCAAAGTCCAGCTGACTTGCTGAAATTTCATCTTGCGTGGTGGACTCGAACATTATGATTGCTTGGCCAGCTGGCTCTGTGGTGTTGGCGTGAGACAACGTGGAGGTCTGTGCGTTTCCCAAGTGGCCACTTGCTTTGACCAAATTGAGTCTCAGCACCGAATAGGCGTTGGGCAAATCCTTGCACTTATTTGTAGATTGGGAGCCCGTCAACCATGTTTAAGTAATTCTCGGCATACACGGCTGTCACCTCTTGCGAGGATTTTGGCCTCATCAAACTTGAATGTGTGACAGGATCTCGTTAAATGAGCCGTAACTTGAGCGTTGGCATCATTTCGCTGCATTGCTGGTACACTGCTGTCGCATGTTCGGCAATTCGCACCATGAGGAGTCTGCCAGTTTCCCCGACATGGCTGATTTGTCCGAAACTGCGCCAGATCCTGCGGACGACCCAAGATGTTTCTTGCAGTGGCAATGGGTCTTTCGGTTTCATTATCGGACGCCCTATGGTTGCCTCCGGCCGGTGTGCGACTCCATCTCCAATTGGTGCGAGGAGGCGGCTGACGGTCTCCGAGACGTTTATGGCGTACGGGATCGCTCGCCAAATTTTTAGGTCGGTGTGATTTTGTTGGCCATTTCGCTTGCACAAGCAGTGGTTGACGAAGTTGCGCGGGTAGCCATTTTCTCTTAACACCCGTCGAAGGTATTTTATTTTGGCAACTTTATCTTTCGGTTCGCTGCAGTGCGTCTCAACACGCCGACAGAGCGTCATTACGCAAGTACGTTTGCGGCTGATTGGGTGGTTGCTGTTGTAATTCAGTGCGTGCATCGTGTTTGTTGCTTTATGCCACCAAAATCTTTGCGGCAGACAAGAACATCAAGAAAGGCCAGCTGGTTGTTCTCTTTCTTTTCCGTCGTAAATTGTATGTCCAGGAAGACGCTGTTGAGACGTTCCTTGAATATGAGCAAATATTTTGCCTGTTTCGGCTACTGATTTCTGTTTATGTCTCTGATGAAGATTCCGCGATGGATGTCGAAACGTCAGGCGCATAAAAGTGTTGTCCCAGTGATCGCATCTTCTTTGAAAAAATAGTATTGTTTTAACTGGACAAATGAACTTATTTGACAATCTGACTGAGAGACTTTATGAGTGGTTTTGAAACCATTTGACCGCAGTTCCTCGATTAATTTATATTATCTCTTTCCATAATACCGTCTGAGAGAAAATCTCAGAAAAGATGTTCTCGGAACCTTAAAAATTTCTGTGCACTCGAGTGAGCGAATGAGATCTTGAGTCATCTGTAGGCTGGAAAGCTCGATAACGTTTCCGGGCTATGCAGAGCTTTTTGCTGTAACTTCTTGCAATGGTCGATATGTTGACGTTAGTTACTTTCTTGTCCACCGCATTTGGTATTTGCATTACTCCGTCCTTCCCTTTTTATCCATCTCCTTGGTTACTGCCAGACGTCTCACGTCAATTTGTATAGTGCTACGATGCAACTGCCAAATTATTAGGGAGCATTTAATCAGTCAGACATTCCAGACTGTATCACTATCTCACGAAATCTGGGGCCATTGGCAGAAAAAATGACAAACCAAGTCCTGAAGAGCAAACACCTTACTTACATTCCACTGCAACATAAAAGGGATGCTTACATAAAGCCTGAGCTCTACGGATAAAATGAAAATCGGTAACTGTGAAGAAATGCCCTTACTGGCAGCTCATTCGCCCCAGACTCACCGATGCAAACATAAAGCCTATTTATTTCTTTAAAAATTATTGATGTGTATGTGCGAACTTGAGGGATGGAAGTCAGAAATTCGTTTTCGTATTTAAGTTTTTTGTTACGGAGGCTACTACCCCTGACAATTTATTCTAACTAACATGTTTGGTATTTTCGTTTTGTTAGGGGATGCTCATCACTCACGCAACACCGAAGCATGCATTAGGCGAAGCAACTGTGCGTTAACTTCATCCCGCTGAAACTTTTTATATTTAGAGGTTTTGCGAAGTTAAAGGCTTTGTGCACTTTTCGTAAACCATATGAGATATGGTAATCGAAAGACCAAAACATAAAATCGGACTTGTCTCCTACTTTGCAATCTACTGTTTTCTCGTACAGTCAAAGTAAAATCATTTTTGACTGTTCATCTCTTTTATGTTTTGTTTTCTTGCAGAAATAGTTTGGAAAACGTGCTTAGACATGAAAAATAATATCGTATTTTATTGATATTAATTAGCATATTGTTTGAATTCAATTTGCGGCCGTTTTTTGGCCTATTCGTCAACCTTCTTGCCCGTGAATCAAACCCTAGTGGAACCGTCAAAACTCAGTCTGCTTAAGTATGATCATATAGTAGAATCCGAGTTTAGATCCCAGATCACCACGCGTAAATCCCATCTTCCTGTAATAAAGAACCGGATAAAATAAATAGTATGCGATCTGGGCTTTAAAAGAAACAAAATATTGATAAAAACAAAGTTTATAAAAGAAGAAAAGGCGGGAATAATTATTTAAATGCCCTAATTTTTGTTAACAACTAAGTGCACCATAATTAAAATGTGTAATTGTGAAAATATTGGGAACTAAATAAATTGAAAAACTACCTTAATCTAAAAATCAACTCAATAAGACACGTGAGCTTAAGTGAGCTAAGCTGATTTTACTTTCAAAAAATTTAAAAATAAAAGCAAAGCGAACATATCAATGACCTGGAAACTAAGCTGAAAACAGAAATGAAATATGTATATATATGGTAAGTAAACCAAATAAAATAAACTTACGTTAAGATATTGCGCATGCAAATTGAAGATTTGCGCGGCGTGAGCGGTAAGTTGGACCTCAGGTAAGTTGAAGTAGATGACTTCCTAACAACCAATTTATTTTCAGGAATATCAAGAAACCCACAAACAATGAAATAAGAAAGTAAAATAATGTTAACGTGTTTCACACCCAAAAAACTATCAGCAAGTAATAAATATAAGTAACATTCCGTGTTTTTTTATAGCGCGTTACTTTGTTGGGAAACCATTAGCTTCTTTAAGCAATTTCTGGGACAAAATTAGGATTCTTCCGACCATATCTTGTTGCCTGTTATACTGTGCCTTTGTGCCCTGAATATATTCGACGGGGGCGAGTCAGCTGATTACGCCTTTGATTCAGTGTCCTATGAACAGGGTTTCTGATTTTATTAGTAAAACGTATCACAATTTAGGTCTAGCACGCCAATTTAATCTAATTGTACTGCAGTATGGATTTCTGGGAACCTCTGTCGTTTATTCCAACGTCCCTTTTGGTTCAAGTTCATTGCTCGGGCTTATCAGATCAAATTACTATCTTTTGTGCTTCCGAGGAGTCGATCCTGCCTACAGTAGACGCCGTTGAACATGCAATATTTCGACACATGCGAATGCCTAATACTCTTTCGCTAATCGGAATCGAATCCAGTTGTGATACTGATTATCGTGTAGTCTATTCTGAAGTCATTTCAGTCAGTAAAGGATGCCGGCTTTTTAACGAGTTTCGTTCCGACTCCTAGCAAAACGTGTCTATTGTAAAAACTGACAACTTAAGTAGTATGCCTTTTAATCATTGATTTTGGCTGCCTTCATAAATTTAAACATATTTTATGGAACACATAGATAAAGTATTTCTTGTACATGTTTGATGGCAACTTACGCCTTCTTTAAATTTTATACTTGAAGGAAGGGTAGCTTTCGTGTTTAAAATAATTGCTAATTATGAGCTTTTCTACAACTCTGAGGCGTTTTATTGCATAAAATATGTTCCACATCTTTCTCAATATTTTATGACAACTGTGTGACCTCTTCTTCAGACTGTAGGTGAAAACGTACTTTTCGTTAAACAAGATGTAAACAGTGCGCAGTTTCTAAACCTTGAATTTGAGTATAGCAGTCACTAGGCTAGAAAATTATTCGGTAGAGCATTAGCCTCCGGCAAAGGCTTTCTCTGATGCGCGGGTTCAAATCCCGCCAATCGCCTAGAGTTTTTCACACTTGGGTCAACTCAAATTAAGCAAATCTGCCAAACCAACTTAATAATTATTTGGCAATTGGGCAACTTTTTTAAAACTGAAAGCTTCCCTTCCTTAAAGTATAAAATTTGAAGAAGGCGTAAGTTGCCATCAAACATGTACTAGAAATAATTTTTTCGTCCATGTTTTCCATAAAATATGTTTTAATTTATAAAGGCAGTCAAAATCAATGATAAAAAGGCAGACTACTTAAGTAGTCAGTTTTTACAATAGATACGCTTTGCTCGAAGTTGGAACGAAGCTCGTTAAAAAGCCGGCATCCTATACTGACTGAAATGACTTCAGAATAGACTACACGATAATCAGTACCACAACTGGAGTCAATTCCGATTTGCGAAAGAGTATTAGTCTTTCGCATGTGTCAAAATATTGCATGATCAACGGCGTTTGCTGTAATCGGTTCGTTTTGTTTCAAATGTTCGTGTTGTCCGCGGTCTGCTATTACCCCGTGTACTGGCTTCATCCGATGAAGTAGTACTTACTTCCCAGCGTAATTGGCAACTGTGCTGATATGACGTTTTGAAGAGCTCACCTCCGTGGCCTTTTGCGTTTCAGTACTGTTATTGCGTTTTACTCTCTCGCCTTCGTTGCTAGGGCGACTATTCTTTCTTCCGCCATCCGTCCGACTACCTCAAAGGAAGTAATAAATCCCCGGCATTTTGTTTTTATCGCTGTCTTGTATCCTGTTGACTTTGCGGACGCTGACACATTTAAAGCTCACACGATGACTTTTATCATCTCGATGAGTGCTTTAGGATCTTCCGGCCACTTCACTGGAACATCGGCAAAAACTGGGAGGTAAACAATTCCCGCATTTTACGAATAATATTTCCGTGAGGAAGTAAATACGCAGAGGCAATAGAGCTGACACCCACCTCCAAACACAACGTAGGAGGGAAGGATCCTAGTTTTAGTCCCAGAAAGGGTTTAAATAATCTTATCTTTCCGCGATAATGTAACACGGCATAAGCGAACACAGAAATTTGCTTATATTTATTGCTTATTCACCGTTTATTGGGTGTGACAAATTTGGACATATTTAAGTTGATAGTTTATTGGGTTTCTTGATATTCCTGAAAAAACATTTGGTGTTTAGGAGGTTTTCCACTTCAAATCACCTGGGGTCCAACTTGCCGTTCTGGGGTTAGATAATTATACTTCGCAGCGTGAGGCGCCGCGCGCGTCTCTAATATACTGAACTCAAATATAAATAAGTTAAGTAAGCCAAATCGAACAAAATAACGTAAAGTTGTTGCCCATGTAAATAAAAGGTGTGCGTGGCGATTCACGCCGCGGACAATACAAATCTTACTTCAGAACGGTAAGTTGAACCCCAGGGAATTTGAAGTAGACGTCCTCCAAGCCACCATTTTTTCAGGAATATCAAGAAACCCAATAAACTCTAAAGTAAAATATGTCGAAATTTGTCACACCCAATAAACTGTGAATAAGTAATAAATATAAGCAAATTTCTGTGTTTTCTTATGGCGTGTTACCTTATCGCGGAAACATAAGATTATTTAAACCCTTTCTGGGACCCGAACTAGGATTCCGCCCAGACAGCCTGTCTTGACTATTAGTAATTGCGTGTGTATTAGAGTACGATGATGTCTTTGTCTGCTATATTAATACCAGAAAACTACATGAAACATTGTCTTTATTAGTATACTTTGCATAATAATAGTCTTAAATATAATAGTCAATTCATCCCTGTTACAAAACAAATGCAACTCTTTGCCGTGTACTGGCCCCTTTTGGTACTTGCGGTCTGAGGTGCATTTGTGCGCTTTTCTCATTCGGTGAATATTACCTCAAATCAGTAAAAAGAGTTTTCTTTTTTTTAATCTAGCACTCAAATGATCTTACCATTTTTTGGGAACCTGCCTACCTATTTTCTATATGTTTTACCTACCCAGGTCATTGGGATGAGATTCGGGTGCCAAAAACTCTCGAAGATTCCCCAACATCTCGTTTTCGGCACCTCAGCTCCTCCAGATTGCCAACCTTTCAATGCAGCTCTTACCAGCATCTCCATGACAACCTATTCTGAAAGGCAAAATGCAGCCTTACCGGGACCTACCCACCTACCAACCAATAACAATGACCTTTTTTCATCTTATTTATTGCTCCTGCCTGTCTTATATTTTTTCAAACTATCTAGGCTCGAATATCCTGGCCTTATACTGTGATGCCATTGATTTATTAGCGTAGATGTAAAATTTCCAGAATGCTGAAGATAAATATGATTGTGGTATGTAAGTGTAAGTCTTCTATTTGCTCTGTCTAGCGCTTTCTAGCCCCTCTGTGATACTGGAATACATATCAGCGAACCTTCTGCAAAAAAAGGTCATCTTCTCAGCACAATATATAAAAAAAACTATCGCAAATGTGGGTTCCCTAAGTTCCAGTGTTTCAGATATTCACTGCAGAGTCTATGATGATTTGTGTGTTTCTACTGAATTTTAACAATTGTAAAACGTAGTCCTGTCTAACAGACAGCTCGACAAATTCGCTTTCATAAAGTAGTCGCTAAAGACCTTGCAAGCTTCGTGATTAAATTCAACTTGAATTTTAGCATATGTTTGGTAACAGTTTGATGCATTCAGTTGATTGAATTCTGCGAAAGCTTTTTATTTGGTTAATGCGTTTGACTCTGGCTCGGATGGGACGCCACTTGGGGCTGGGTATGGCTGGCTGAGGACTGCTAATAAGCCAGAAATGGCCGTTCCAGTCTCCCTTGTCTTTCCCGGTAATACTAGTTGCCTATACTACCAGATGTTACGGCTGTCAGGACCTCTGGCGGGTCCCAAGGCAGAGCGAGACAGATGAGTTCCGTTAGCGGTTAGGTGAACATTCATCAATGAAACTGTGTTATCTTGGACAGTTCTTTACACATAAGACCATCTGGGTTGACCGCGCAGACTTATCCAAGAGTTAAACCCCAGCACGGAAGTACATATGCTATTCCAGAATGAGGGTCTGCAATCAAAATAGTTTTTAGAAAATAACAAAAATTGTGCTTAGAAGTTCCATACGGCTTGATCGTGGCTTTTTGCGGGTGAAGTTCAAGCTCCTGGATCATTCTTCTGGTCAGATGCTCCGAATAAACCATCACTTTTTCCCTGTGAGTTGCCTTAATGGTTATTTAGTGATCCTATTTCAGTTAAAGACCAATAAGATTGTTGTATTGTTTTCTCTTGCTTTGTTTTGGTCCGCTCTGGCTATTTCTAGGTACTGTTCTATCATAATATAGCGCATGGTGACCGTGAAAATACTTCGTATCCGTTTGTTGTTCACTGTTGATAGAAATTGTTTGGATATGTTTATGGCACGATTTGGCAGGGGGACAGTGACAGCCTGTGATGGGTCCCCATATGGATATTTGTTATGGCTTCAATTATCGTCGTGGTCAAACAAATAACAGTGAAAACAGTTTGTTACTGAATTCATTGGCAGAAACGTTCGCTACTTTATGAAACATAACTTTTCAAAACTGAATCTGCTATTTGTTTCTCGAAAATAATGTGATTTCTCATGTGTTCTTTCAGGTGTTTGTCTTGGACGCAGAACAAATGTTCTTTAGAAGGTTTTGTCCATACCTTGAATATTTTTTAAGTTCACAGCATGCACAAATAAGAGGTTTTGACCCGTAGATTTCAGTTACCTGGTAAGTAGTAAGTGTCTGATTTCACTTAATTCTGACCAGCTTGCTTTTACTAAAACAGCTACGAAACTAACTCGGCAAAAGTTGTTAAGTTAGTGTAGCCCCGACTCTCAGCATTCGTCCTATAGGGGTTTTCGGGTGTAAAAATAGAAAAAGGGGGTGAAGGAAGTTTATAGAAGCAAGGATAAGTGAAAAAATGTGGTTGAATTTGTTTCCCATGGTCGCTGGGAGTAAGTTTTTTCCGCATTCAAATTATAGATGTGCGCAGCGCTTCGCACCGCGGATTTTACTTACCCAAATCCAGAGCGGTAAACTGGACCTCAGGTAAGTTGAAGTAGACGACCTCCTAACCATCATATATATTACTTTAGAAATTTCACGAAACCTGCATTTTGATAATCGTGTTTTTTCGCAACACGTTAAATGATAATACAGATTGGGAAAATCTACAGACATAAATCAACAGTAATTCTAAATACAGGGTGTGCACGAAGTCAGGGTTCATAGGGGATAAATACATACCTTTAGAAAAAAAAACAATTTTATTTAATTATAATGTTAGGAACAGTGTGTATTGAGACACAGAGCACGTGAGAGCAAGCAGAGTGAGTCAGCAAGTCAGAATGCAAGAGTACAAGTCAGTCACGGAAAAAAGGTTGCAGGTTATTTATTCAGTGCGCATAGCGAGGAGGCCTCAGTATTCACGGTCCAATCAGATAGGACGGAAAATCGATAAGTATTGACGCGTCGTCAAGCCACGGCGTGGGACTTTGCGCTGCAGCTGTGCTGAGAGCCTAAGAGTTGTTGACTAATCATGGGACTCTGCCTTCCCAACAAAAAAGCATAAATAAATAAAATATTAAAATTCCTATGTACGAAGACTTTGTGGGCACCCTGTAAAATACAACAAAGCTGCATATAGCAGTAATTAGAGTTTATTTCACCGCCTATCTAAATCCCCCCCATTAAACCCTTTTAGCCACCATTTCCGTAGGACAAATGCTGGGACAGAGGGTTGATGAGGTGCACTACTTCATGCTGTTGCCCATGTTTGAAACTAAACTTTAATTTAGTAAATCGCTTTCTGCGTTTCAAATCAATTCAATTAAGAAAATAACGAACGGCGCTTTAGGCCATAGTATCTTGGCATTCCAGCCCATCTACTGTATATTGCGTATTTTGGCAGTTTGAGATGCAAACAAATATATTTTAAGAGACCCTATGAACAGAATGGACTATTTGACAGTCGTTATTGATAATAACTACTGCATGCCTCACAGCACAGTGACTCCAGAGAAGGTGACCGGCACCTATCTTACCATTTTCTCTTCGACTTGGGAGGTATCCAACTCAAGCCACAGCAAGCTAAAGCAACGCGGGGACTCCCACGAGATTATGATTAAAGTAGACTTGCGGAGAATCTACTCCACTCTCTCGCCATTCCCACACTGGGACCCGGTTTCAAAACAAAAGCCAAGAAGACCGTAGATGGGGAGGGCGCAGGTGGCTGGCGCGACCCATACGCAACAAGGGTATCAACAGCATGCCTCGTTAGGTAGGCTCCGAACGGGGAGCGCCATGAAGGCCACGTTGAGATGGAGCCATTGAGCCTGACTCTCAGCCCGCAGACAGCCACTCCACCGAACAAGGTACACACTGGGCCGCCTTGTTTCACTACCAAGTCGGGACGATCAGCGGTAAGTTGGAGCACGGGTGGCTGGTGCGGCTAGAATCCGCACCTACGTGGACTACCACACTTCCCTCGTACGACCAATTTATCTGTGCTTGGTGGCTGATCTGTTCATGATCTGCGAATTGACTACCACAGGAAGCAGACCTCATCTACACGTTCCCGAGATGAATAATAACTTCATCCCGATAGAGTTAGCACTGCTAATACTTTGGGAAGCCAATGATTTGGCTCTAGGTTGTGCATTGTCTGGGGTTGGATATGACTGGTCGATGACGGCCGATGCCCCAAAAATGGCCATTCAAGTCACCTTCCTTGTCATTTCTGATAACGTTCATAGGCCAACTTTTGTAAACGAACAGCTGACTAGCGGACCATAGTTCAGACCATTTGCAGCCTATATTAGAACCACCCTACGCGAGGGCTCCGGCCTTAGAGACTCAGAGACTTGTGACTAGGTTCTACTGAATGAGCGCGACTTCCGACCGAATATGTACTTGATGTGAAAATTATTTTAGGCCATTAATCCGTTTTCATTAATCTCCGTTTATACCATTTTCTAAGGAAAGTATATCCTACTGCTTTTGATTATTGTACTTTGGAGAGTAAATCTTTCAAATTAATTTACTTCCCCCTTCGTCAGTGAAATCTCTTCCAGAAATTCGATATGACGGAAAATATTAAACTACTTTTGAAAACGACGGGATAGTTCATAATTTACGAAAGTTCAGTTTTTTCACGAACGGAATATGGATTTTATTGAATTGTGCTTTAAAGTAAGTTTCCACCACATAAAAAGTATCCAGGTGTATCCTTGTTGTTTTACACACCTATGGTTATGGAAACCTAAAACTGAAACCCTCACAACGCACACGTTAGACCTTAGGTCGTTGGTTTGATTTGGTTTGTTGATAACAGTACAGCGACCACCAACTTTGAAAGGTGAGCATCGCTTGGAATTAAAATAGTATTTTGTTCAACAAACCATGTCGGAAGAGTAGTTGCGCAGGGACTGTGGGAGCAGGGTTAGTTGCTCGCTATACTCCAATTTTGAGGATATTTTAAAAAGGTTAAAAATTGGTGCTTATTTAACAGACGCTTTCGAAACCACTTTTTAAAGAGCATAACGGTGCTTTTATGCCTCTTCAAAACAGCATTGACACCTCAGCTGTCCTGTTTACTTCGAATAAAAACATATATTTAAAAAACCGATAGTGAATCACGATTGTTTGAAGATCGTCATATGTTATGCATTGTTCTAAATTTAAAAAAAACTGTTACGGAGCTGTGAGAACCTCCCGCATAGGCCGTCAGGTCAGGAATTTCGTGGTATTTAATTGCAGCATTACAAAAAAATGCCCACAAAAGTAAGGCTGCGTTTGAACTACAGTGTCCGATAAAGGATTTGCTGAAATTGAGCAGTTTAACACTAGGGTTGCGTTTCTCCCTTGGGTCCCCAGGTTTATTTTTATCTTTTAATTCTGCCTACTTTCTAGTGGTTAGTAACGTGTATCCGGTCGTTAATTGACGATGTCGCGGACGACCTGTTTCCATGTGTCACTTTCTCATACACATTTCTTCTCCACAAGCCTCTTTTTAGCCACAGTGTTGTGCGCTGGCCAACTGAGACAGGCATAATAAGTCATTGCATAGTCAAAGTATAACTCCATCATCTAGAAATAATGGTGTTTGGAGTCGTATATGTTCAGCTATTCTTCTGTTGACTTTATTCAATTAACATTCGTACTAATGAAGGTGTGATCCCCAGGCAGCATTTGAGGATCAGGCGAACTTACGCCAGCGGCTGTCTTCGACTCTTTTGAACTTACCTTCCAATCCGCGAACCTTTGAGGAAGTTTTCTTACTAAAGCAAGAACCTGCAAACTCTTATGCATCCTTCGCGTAGTCATTCGCAATTATGCGCGTGTTTCTGAGTTAGAATTTGTCCTTTTTGAACAAATGTACGCTAAAGAGCGTTTATGATATTTTCGCCACCTTGTACTGCGGGTTAAATATTTTCCTCAAGGGCAAAATACTCTTATTTATAGTACACTGAAAGGAAGAGTTGAGTGGAACCAATTCGACATGAATATAATTTTAGATTTTTTGAAAAAAACCTAGTAAGAAGGGAAACACTAAGCCAGTTTTATTCGGTTTTGAACTCTAGTTTATTACATTCATTCATTAATTAGCGACCTAACAAACATATTTTATATTCTCATGGATTTCATGTCTTAGGTTTCAGGGAGATTTACCAACAGTTAGTCCACCTCAGGAGTGAAATGGTTGAGAAGAAGAAGACTCGATCGCTGGGATAATATGTTTATTCGGCTGAAGCATCGATATTCGTCGCGGATTCATCATCAGAGACATGAACAGTAGCAGAAATAGGTAATGCACGCACAGAAGTTTGCAGTATTTATAGGATACCGTCATTACTACAAACATACAGCGAAAATTAACGTTAATTGCCTTCGTGCGCGTGGGTAGCTTGTTGGACGGCACGCGGGCTCTAACCTGTTGAACTTTCATTACGGGCGGTGGCTCGGGCGTGACGATTGCTCGGCCGTCTGGTTCTCCGGTGTTGTCGTAGGATGAGGTGGTGGCCTGCCCGTTCCCCAGGTGACGACTTGCTTTGGCCAATTTGAATCTGAGCATTGAATATGGGTTGGGCAAATCGTTGCACTTGTTTATGGACTGGGGACCCGTGAACCACGACTCAAGTAGTTCTATGCTCACCCGATTGTCATCTTTTACGAGAATTTCGTCCTCATCGAATTCGAACGTGCGGCCGGGTCTCGTCGAATGAGTCGCAACTTGAGAATGGGCATAATTTCGCCGCACTCCTGCCGCGTGTTCGGCAAATCGCGTCTTGAGACGTCTGGCAAGTTCTCCGACATAGTTGCTTTGACCGCAACTGCACTAGATCCTGTAGACGATCCTACATGTTTCTTCTTCTTCTCAATTGTTTCCTGAGACACGCATGTTCGCTTTTATTGGCAATGAAATAGTTATATAAAAGACAGCGAATTCCTCAATTAAGGTAAACACTTATGAAATAAGGCCATAAATTAACCCATCACACGCCCTGATATGATAAAATATAAACAAGCATAAATATTACTTGAACAATGTAATAAATAATTTAAAAACAAATGTTCGATGAGCAACAATTTCACTTTAGTTGAACAAACCTCCTAAAAATTTGCAGAGGTTCAAACAGTCATTACATAACGAAGGTGATGCAGTATTTATCGGGATATCATACAGTCTGAAAAAGTATGTTAATGTTACAAGGGCGACCTTTACAAGGAAACATCAGCTCACTTTACTTATGTAGAAACCCGATTGCCCCAAGAAAAACAATATTACTTACACATTTCCTTATTACACAGGTATGAGTATGAGAAAAGAGTTGCCCACGACACTTTGGTACTGGCTAGAGATTAAAGCAAATGAAAGTGTGATAAGGAGAGTTAATTCAACAAAAAGCATCTGTCAAACCACGTTGAACAAAGTATTTTAAATAACGGTACTGGAAACTCCGGAAATGACTATTTCAAAGATTTTCGAATGCTTTTACTTAAAAATGTATGCAGGCTTAGTTGAAAATCATGGTTTATGTACTCGCTAAATTAATACCAAAGTGCCAACAAAGGAGAATATCCGATTTCCAGGAAGCAATTCAGAAGAAGAAGAAGAAGAAGCGATCACTGGAACAAGGGGTTTATTCTTCTAACGATTCGAATTCCCTTGGGATTCTATACTCATAGGTAATAGTAGAACAGTGTGAGACATGCGCAGATAAGGGTGATGCATGCAAAGATTACACGATATTTAAAGTTCGTAGCGGTCACCCGCATGCGTACTACAATTGTCATTGCCCTTAATTACCGCTTGAGGTCTTAATTGGTGCGGTGATGGCTCATCAATTGCCACAACGTTCTTGACCGCATCGGATGCGGATTTGATCATTTCGCGACAATTATGCCCGCTGTTATCAGAGTTGTTGTTGCGCACAATCCTTCCCACATGACTGAATCTGTTGCTCAGGAAATTTCTAAGTACATCGTAAGGGAAGGCCAAATCGGTGCGCTTGTTGATGGACTGGGGGCCTGAGAACCATGACTGAAGCAGCTCGCGGCTCACGCGGCTGTCACCTCTTGCGAGGATTTCGGCCTCGTCAAACGTCAAAATATGGCCGGGTTCCGTCGAGTGAGCTGCGACCTGGGAGTTGGTGTCTTTCTTCCTCACCGCCGCTGCAAGTTTGACCATTCGTGTCCGGAGTAATCTCCCGATTTTTCTTCGACGTAGTTGCTTTGTCCACAACCGCACCAGATCCGGTAAACGACTCCAGCCATCTTCTGCCGTGGCAGTGGGTCTTTTGGCCTCATGACCCGGCGCCTGGTGGTTGCTTAGGGCCTGTGCGCAATTCCAACTCCAAATGGGGGTGAGTATACGGCTGACAGCTTCCGAAACATTCTTCACGTACGGAGGAGCTCGCCAAACGTTTGGACCAGCTGGACGTGGCTTCTTCTCTCGTTTGCGTATGCATTGGTTGACAAAATTGCGCGGTATCCATTTGCTCTCATTACCAACTTTAAAACTCTACTTAATACCACGTGAGTAGCGTGTATTTATGTGGTAATATTTATCTGAACGCGACAAATGTGACTCAACAGTTCCTCTCTGACTGGAAATTGCAATTCCAACTTTAGAGCTAGTCTGCTGTTAATCCTACCGGTATATTTCAACACTTATTCGATTTCTGCTGCCTTGCATGATTTCTTTTTAGTGAATTCGCAGGCTAGTGTCAAAAGTTTGCACAGTTTGTCGGATTAGGTCGAGGGATATTGAAACTCAATGGTGAACGTTCACCCGACCGCTGACGGAACTCATCTGTCCCGCTCTGCTTCGGGCCCCGCCAGAGGTCCTGAAAGCCGTGATAACTGGTAATATAGGCAGCTACTATAACGGGTAATGAATAGACAGGCGGGAATGCTCATTTCTGGCTTATTAGTCGTTGTCAGCTAGTCATACCCAGACCCAAGTGG
>JAYGXS010000002.1:13407149-13417770 GCA_036362985.1 Ligula intestinalis | reverse complement strand
CCATTTCTCTGTCCCCAATTAAGACTAGAATCTGATCCCCTTGATCCCCCCTTGATCCTTTTACACCTCTCTCCCCCTTGTTACTACTGATTGGTTTGCCTAAAACTTTCGTTAACTCTACCCTCCCTTATATTACTGTATTGTCTGATGATGAATTAATCGAAAACGGTCGTTCGCTTAACTTGACTTCCTTAATACTTACATGGGTATCATCGCTGAAAATTATCATTCTGTTAACTATTTATTCCCCACAGAGTTACATTGCAAATATTTAAATATTTCTCAGGCTACGAGTGCGCTTCTCTTTCGCTTGGAACTACGCATTAGGCAAAAGTAAATAGCATTAGAGTCTCGGAGTATTTTTCAAGTTACGTTAGCAGAGGAACATCTTCAGTTACCTTCCAAAAAGCGAGTGTTCGCCTAGGAGAAATGAGTGCATAAAAATAACGTTTGTCAGAGAGTTTTCATTTGAAAACTATTTGCTCTATTTATGGATACATATCAGCTAGCAAAAATTAAATTTCTGTGGGTAAGAAGACTCGAAGCCGGTCTATGCTTCCTGTTTCGCGTTATTAATAGCCCTAATCCCCCCAAAATTAACGCTCTTACTCCAGTAAACCGAACTTACGCCACTTGTAACTCTTCCATGACAATTTAAACACACCTTAGCTCCATATCTAGTGGTTCTGTTTTTCTTGCCTCTGGAATAATCTTTCACTCGAAATTAGGCTGTTGTCTACATTACTGATTCTCAAAGGCAAATTGCGACAAATGTAAATCTGGAAGAAATAAAGTCCTTACGGTCTACTTTCTTCCCAAACACGCAACTTTTAGACTTTGGAAAGTGTCCTCCTGACATTTGAGGTTCTCCCCCATGACAGTAAAGTGTTTTCTTAATATGTTTGCATTTTCCTCTGCAGAGTCAGGCATAATTTTTAAATAATGCCAACTTTTCTCCAATTTGCAAACCTGAGGGTGGTCTTCGAGTTCGCTGTTGATGCTCACCGCGGGCTTTTACGTTGTCGCATACTTGTCGGTGGACTCTGCCGTCTTATGGGTCGCACTTCGGTGATGCTGGCGTGACTTCTACGGTCCATTCCTCGTTTTGACCCCGCTAGCCCCGATGAGCTCCTCTTGAATGACGAGGAGCGTTCCAAACCCCAACCACCACTATTTCATGTCCTCGCATCATATCTTGTCATATCAATCTAACTACCTACATAAGCAATTATTTCGCCTATATTTTTTTGAAAATCGGTGGCTCGCTGAATTCTGCAACTGATATAGGAGGTTTTTCAACTGCCATAGTTACCTTATATTGTCGAATATCATTTTATAAGAGGGTCCGGTGTAAATCGGATTTGACTTTCGATGTGTAACATACTACTTCTTCCTGTTGTTATACAGTTGCTTACGCCCATCAACTTTGTATTTATTTTTACCACAGCAGTAAGTCTGTAATGAAAGAGCGCCTTGGGTTTTAAATACATAATTCACCATCACTATTTTGGTGTTTCTGAGCACAATTTTAAAAGACGTAGCAGTAAAAAGACCTGACGTCATTTGTAACTCCTCCGTGATAATTTCACCACCGCTTAGCTCCACACCAAACCGTTCTCGTTATTTTTCCAAATAAGCTTTTATTTCGAATAATCTTGTGCTGGAAATTAAGCTCTCCTCTGCCTTTCTGATTTTCAAAGGTAAATTACGTAAACATTTAAATATGGAGGAAATAAGGGCCTGACTGTCTGTTTCCTTCCCAAATAGTCCACTCTTAGACATCTTAAAGGGTCCTCCTGGTACCTAAGGCTCCTCCCAAGATAGTCACTTGGTCTCTAAATATGCTTGCATTTTCCTCTGCAGAGTCAAACATCATTTCCAGATGAGGCCAACTCTTCTCCGTTTTGCAAACCTGACGGTGGTCTTCGAAGTAGCTGTTGAATATTATCACAGGTTCTTACGTTGTCACCAACTTGTGGGTGGACTCTGTAGTCTGCTTAATCGCACTTCGGTGATGCTGTCGTGACTTCTACGGTCTCCTCCTCGTTTCGACCACGTTGTTTTCAATGAACTCCCCTTGTTTCACTCCCATAATGCTTTATGGTTATTCTCCCACGACCAGGAGCACTCTGAACCCTAATAAACGCTCTCCCATCTCACTGCATCATATCATATCATATAAATCTAACTACCTACGCAAGCAATTTTTCGCCTATATTTTTTGAAAATCGGTGGCTCGCTGAATTCTGCAACCGATAAAGGAGTTTTTTTCACTGCCATATATACCTAATACTGTTCACAATGGTGTTCTTTGTAAATCGGATTTGACTTCCGATATGTCACATACTACTCCTTCCTGTTGTTATACAGTTGCTTACGCCCATCTGCGATTGCAAACTTTGTATTCATTTTTACCACAGCAGTAAGTCTGTAATGAAAAGGTGCCTTGGGTCTTAAATATACAATTTACCATCATTATTTTGGTGTTTCTGAACACAATTTAAAACACGTAGCAGTAAAATTTTTTGCGATCAAAACAACTCCTGCTGTTCTGTGAAGATCGTTTGATGTTGTTTGGTGCATGTGAGCTTTAGAATCAATAATAAAGTCTTCAGTGCGTCACCATCATCAACCTGTCCACTCTCACATATAACATATGGCTTCTAGAGGATATCCAGCAGTCCTTTGGGTGTCGCCTGTGATAGCTACAGGCACTAAAATCGCTTCGAAGTAAGGGAATTAACATCATATTTAGCCCAAAGCGTCATTATTAGGTTCAAAACGTAAACCAGAAACAAAGGCTGCGGGAAATAAAAGATCATTTTACGCAACGCACTGGCGAAGCTAACCCAAATGAGCAACTGAAATTTTGGATGCCATCCCTTTGCCCAAAAAGGGTGCAGGAAGTTGTAGCTTTCAATTTCAACAGCCGTGCCCCATTTTCGTTTCAAAACGCACCTTTTGGCCTAATTATTTCGTTCATATTTGCAGAGTAGACTTTTATTGCCTGCGATCTACGGTGAACTTTTCGATTTTATGAAGAGAACAGTCAGTCACGCGCCTATAGCGTTGACCAGCCTCCCATATCCTCCCTCCCCTCATAGGCCTCAATTCTTTTGTGTGGGAAAACTTGCGTCGAAAAAAGTGTAGTCAAATAAGTTCTGCAAATATTCCCATGTTTAACTTGAAAAGTTTACTCGGCCAGCACATGTTTTCAGCAATTCATCCTCAGCAGGCCAGTACAGTTGCAGGGATAACCAAAACCGTACAGTTGGAGACTCATCAGGCCAGTACAATTGCAGGGATAACTGAAATTGTACAGTTGGACAGGGTTAATAAGTGTAGTTTCGGATGTTAGCACTGGAATAAGTATCGTGTTCCAGTGGTCCCATCTCCTCTTCTTCTGAACTGTTTCCTGGAACTCGTATATTCACTTCTATTTACAAGTAAAGTTTGATTATAAGTCATCGTTTTCACGCCACCCACACGGCTAGATCTACGTGTAGAGGTCCTTGTACTTGGGGAGGATGGGGTGGGGAGGAAATCGGGTTAAGTTGTGGAAATTTATCAGGGTCAGATATATGGAGTTATAATTGCTGTTATTTGCACGAAGCGAACGATTGTCACTAGAAGATGGG
This sequence comes from Ligula intestinalis, assembly GCA_036362985.1. Classification (NCBI taxonomy): domain Eukaryota; kingdom Metazoa; phylum Platyhelminthes; class Cestoda; order Diphyllobothriidea; family Diphyllobothriidae; genus Ligula; species Ligula intestinalis. The sequence continues at coordinate 13,414,132 of JAYGXS010000002.1, read as the reverse complement.
ACGATATGCGATCCCCATCTGGTTTGCGGTAGCGTCTTTTTACAACGCAGCACTGGATTCGCTAGCCGTATAACTACTGCCTCGGCTGTTGCAAGCACCTGTTGGCGTAGGCCTTAGTTGGTGTCCGGAAGACAACCTTAGAGGCTTCATTACTATCGACTCGGTGATTCCTATTTACAAGGTGTGCGAGAATCGAACTTGGAATTGCCAATACCAGCGAAAATGCTGCGACTTAACTGGACCAAAGCAAGTCGTCACTTGGGGAGAGGACAGACCAACACGTCATCCGGAGGGCCAGATGGCCGAGCAATCATCGCAGCCGAGTCCACCACGCGTGATAAAAGTTCAGCAGGTCAGAGCTCACATGCTGACCACAAAAATATCAACATGCAAGAAGGCAATTAGCATTAATTGTCGTTGTATGTTTGCATTAATGACTGTAACATATAAGTACCGCAAATTCATGTGCATACGCTACCCATATCTGCTACTGCTATCTGACTATGTCTCTGATGACTAATCCGCGACGGATCTCGAAACGTCAGGCGAATAAAAGTATTGCCCCAGCGATCGAGTTGACTTCTTCTCAGAACTCGGAATCGACATAGTTTCCCCTTTACTTAACCAGGGTGGTATGTGTTTACTTAATCTCATTTCCGTGTGCCTCGCTGTTCGGCCAATGTATCCTGCTCCATAGGAGCAAGTGAAAGAGTAGATGAGCATGGATGTGGCCTTGTAGAACACCCGTAAGTTCTTTGCGGGGAAACTGCTTGTGATCGCAGTGTACATTTATCAATCCATGGAAGAGAAAAAAGGATTGTCGAGCAATTGATCGATTCGCTTATTGTCCTGAACATTCGGGCTCTTACACAAGTCCATCGTCAGTGATAGAAGCGTTCACGAGCCAATCAACCGTCATAGAGGGAAGGAGGGAACTTTATGCAACTGTACGATTTTCATTATCCCTGCAATTGTACTGGCCCGAGGATAAATTGCTGAAAATAGAGGTTTACCGATTAACCTTTCCATTATCCAAATAACCGGTCTATCATATAGCTCTTCGCATTTTTATATTGTTCTATTTAGCAATGTTTTGGTTTGGTATCTATATGTTTGCCTAATTTTTGTTATCGTTTAACGTATTGCCGAAAAACCCGATTATCAAAATGCAGGTTTCTTGAAATTCCTGAAAAATAGAAATCGTGTTTAGGAGGTCGTCTATTTCAACTTACCTGTGGTCCAACTTACTGTTCTGTAGTTAGATTAGTATAGTCCGCAACGCGAAAAGCTGCGTACAGCTTTAAATTACACGCTGAACAATTTACTCCCAGTGACAGAGGGAAACAAATTCATCTACACTTTTCCACATTGCGTTTACTTCTACAAATTTCGCTCACTGCCTATCCTATTTCCCAACCCGAAAACCCCTATAAACACCGTTTCCATAGGAGAAAATGCAGGGATCAACGGTAGTTGAGGTGCACTACTAAAGCTACTTTTGCCAGCAGATGTTGCTTGCTCGTTGAAACAGAGTATGTACCAGATTTCTTTTCCACTGAAATATGGCTAATGCACTTTCCACGTACTTTCCCGGGATCGTTTGATGAGCAGCGCGCTGGTCGTTAATCCTCCTCCTCCTCTTCCTTTTTATGTAGGTTTCGCGTGCCGTCCGATGAAATGGCCGAAAGGTACACGCTGGCTGAATGAGCTGGGATCAGCGGTTGCGAAAAAGCGAACCCGCCTCGCTTCATCCCACACCCCAATTTGACGCCAGGTACGTGAGCGCGCGGGCACAGTGAGCGCTATTCGCGCCACCGAAAAGTAAACTTTCGCGTAAAAGTACATCCCTCGTGCGTGCACGCGCGCTCGCACGCACGCACGCACGCACGCACACCGCAAATGATCTAATTATACATCAACGATGGTCACGTGCTGTGTGTGTGTGTGTGTGCGTGTTCGCAGCAAACTTCTCAAGGGGCGGAGCACACACACGGGGGGGAGGGGGGGATGGGGAACAAAATCGTCGCCGCATGCTTGCTAATGCAGGCAGGCTCTCTCTCTCTCCCTCGCTAGCTGTATGTGTACTTTTCCATACGCGCATGTTGCGGCGATTACACTTGCTGCCAGCGCACACTACTGCACAGTTAGATGAAATGCTTGTTCGCCCACCGCTGGCACCACCCGCACCTGGCGAACCAAAAGTACAAAACTGGGGGGGCGGACAAGGTTCGGTAACGGCGACACGCGATAACGCGTTGAGGGACTCACACACGTCGCAATCGAGGTCACCAGGGCGTAGATACACAAAGTCATGTGTAGGCGAACGTACGCACGCACATAAACGGCACGGGTGGACCAGCAGGTGAGTCACGTGTCTGAACTGAACTGAACCCACTTCAGCCCGGGGTTCGGGCAGGTGGGTGTGGAGAAATTGCAGTCCGCTGGTCAACAGTCAGTCGGATTGGAATATTCGATAGACAAAGGAAGTTTAAGTAGTGCACCCTGTATACCCCTAGTCACAGCAGTTGTTTCCTATGGAAACAGTGGTCTTGGGGATTTCGGGGGGTGGGAAGACAGGATAGGCAGGAAAGTAAATTTGTAAATGCAAATTGGAAAGGCGTAGTTGAATTTTTGCTTCCTGTGGCCGCTGGGAGTAATTGGTTTCGCATTTCAATTGAGGTTGTACGTGCCACTTCGCGCTACGGACTATAATAAGCTACCTGCAGAACAGTAAGTTGGACCTCGGGTAAGTTGAAGAAGACGACCTCCCAACCAGCATTTATATATTTTTGGGAATTTCAAGAGAACCTGAATTTTGATAATCGGGTTTTTCAGCAATAACGTAAACGATAATACTGATAAGGAAAATCTACAGATATATATCAACAACACTTCTAAATACAAAAAAATAAAACAATCATATAACGGTTATTTGATTAAGTGTTACTGCCTTTCGTAAGTCCCCATCTATAAAACCCTATAACCACCGCTTTCGTAGGAAAAAATGCTGGAACTGGGGGTATATAAGGAGCATCACTTAAACTACGTTTGCTATTTGTTTTATTACGGCGGTAGCGGCGTCAACAGCATAAAAATTAGAAAGTACCCAAGTTTTCAGACCCGCCTACACGAACACAAAGCGGTGGTCTAGAGACTAGACTCAACCACGTAGCTTGCAAACCGCATAGCTGAGAGACACTGGCCACAACTCTGATATTCAGGAAGCGACAATCGTTGGCCAAAGAACCACAAAAGCGGAAAGACTGACGCTTCAGGCATGGCAATCAGACGCAAACTCCGTCAGCACAGGCATGTTGATTTTCCAGCAGCCTATAAAGTCCTACACCATTGCATGAGTAAAGAACAGGAAGAGATCAATCCTGGCTTACTTTCTGCAAGCGCAGGCTGCCCTGTGACGAAACCACCGGACGAGAGCGCAGGATTACCAGCATCCTCTACCCGGGGGAGGAAACACAATACTGACTGCTGTCAAGCTATGCTAAAATCGACACAGAGGGTGGCATTTACACTTGCTGCCAGAACGCATGGCTCTCTTGCTAGCCCGCCCACCCAACAGCAACACCCCTAGCAGGCGAGAAGGCCACCTGATCCGAAAGTTCGAAAATGGGGGGCGAACAAGGGCTGATGGTGACGAAGTGCAAGAACGCGCTGCATTGGCTGACTCACTCCCACCGCCACCGATGTCACCAGGGCGTAGATGCGTAAATTCCTGTGTACGCAAACGCACGTACGCACGCACATACAGGAAATGGGTGTACCAGCAGGTGGGTCAATGAAGCGATACGGATATCCTCGTCTACTTCCCTATATTTAACCATTCTTCCTCCGTTCGATTCTTTAATAATACGAACTATGGTCTCGGAAGAAAACACCTGTCGTCGCCGCTGGTGCTACTTGGAACCCATGATCAACCGCACGTGAATGTCCGCCGCATGCTGACTCATCGTGACCCACTGTCGCTGACGTCGTGTCTTTGGGACAAGGTGTACCTTGCCTTTCCGCCGTGGCCTGAATCCATCCAATGAGACGATCGCGTGAGTAGAATAACCTCATAAGTAAGTTGGCCTCAACCTGTCTGGACAGAACTAAACGCGGTGGCTGCCGCTAGACATCACTTCGGGCTTCGCCGCTCTAGCAAAATGGTGGGTGCTCCGGAATCCAAATCTCCTGCAACCATTATTTGATCCTTCCGCAGCATAAACTCTTCCTACCACTCTAGCCTTCCCATGACTTCCCTCCTTTTCCAAGAAAGCGGGTCTGGCGAATCGCAACCGTAAGGGTTGACTCAGTCAGCCTTACTGCACCACCCGCTACTGGCGAGGCTGCCGCATGACCCAAATGTGCAAGACTGGGAGCGGACAGGGTCCTGAATGACTCACACCAGGCGCCACCCATCGAGGTCACCAGGGCATTAATACGTAATTCACGCACATAAACGAAGGGTGTACCAACAGGTGAGTCAGGAGGCTAAACTGAACCTACGTCAACCCGGGGGTCGGGCAGGTGTGTGGAGAAATTGCAGTACGCAGTTCAACAGTCAGTCAGTCAGGTAGGATTATTCGGTTTATTGCGTTAGCGGTGGTGGTGGCGGCATCCTCAGCGTGAAAATAAGGAAGAATGCCCACGAACGGTGCATTTTTAAACGTACCCATATTTACTTCAATTCCATTCCCCAAAGGTAATTTAAGTAGAGCACTTCATATACCTCTAGTCCCAGAGTTTTTCTTGCGGAGACGGTGGTTATAGGGGTTCTAGAGGTGGGGAAATAGGATAGACAGTGAAGGAAATTTGTAAAAGTGAGTGGAAAGTGAATATATGCAGTTCAAATTGTTTCCCGCGGCCGCTGAGATTAAGCTATTTGGCATGTAAATTAAAGGGGTGTGCGGTGCTTTGCGCGGCAGACTATACTGATCTAACACCAGAATGGTAAGTTGGACATCAGTAAAATTAAATAAGACGATTTTCTAATCAATATCTATATTTTTTCAGGAAGTTCAATAAACCTGTATTTTTATAATCGAGCTTTCCCTTAATATGTTAAATTATAATACAGGCGAGAATAATCTACAGATATAAATCAACAACTTATCTAAATACAATAGAACAAAAATGCATATCGCAGTTATTAAACAATATTTCATTGCCTATCCGAATTCCTCGCCCGTAAAACGCCTATAACCACCGTTACCTTGGGTAAAAATGTTAAGACTAAGGCTATATGAGGTGCTCAGCCTCAACTGCTGGTACGATTCGGTTTCTGGAGTCGGTGGCGGCGTCCTCAGCATGAATATTATAGCGAACCCAAGTTTGCAGACGGAGACTAGACCCAAACTGGCAACTTGCCACCGACATGTTCATGAGAGACTGGCCACAACTCTGTTATTTAGGTTGCGACCATCGTAGACCGAGGAACCTCAAAAGCGGAAAGGTGGACGTTTGAGGCATGACACTCAGATGCCAATTCCGTCAGTACAGGTATCTGGACCTTCCCGTGGCCTACAAAGTCCTACGCCACACCACGTGAGTAAACGACAGGCCGAGGTCAATCCGAGCTTAGGATTTGCGAGCGAAGACTGCCCTGTGACGACACTACCGGAAGAGGGAGCAGGATTACCAGCATCGTCTACCGTGGGAGCGAAACACAACACTGGCTGCCGTCAAGCTATGCTAAGATCGACACGGAGGGCGGCATTTCCACGTGCTACCAGAATGCACTTTTGCACTGCTAGGTAAATGGCTCGCTGGCTTGCTCGCCCACCCATCAGCACCACCCGCAGGTGGCGAGTCTGCCACCTGACCCAAAAGTACGAAACTGGGGGGAGGGGGGGGGGGGGGGGGGCGGGCAAGGGCTGATGGCGAAGGGAGATAATTTGCTGCACTGAATGACTCACACCCCACCATCCGCTGCCACCCATCGAGGTTACAAGGGCGTAAATACGCAAAATCATGTGCGCGAACGCTCGGTCATTAACGAAACGGGTGTACCAGCGAGTTAGTCATGTGTGTGAATTGAACTGAACCTACCTCAGCCCGGCGTCGGGTGTGTGGAGAATTTGCAGTTCGCAGTCGAGACGCAAAACTCGGTTTAGTGTGGTTGTGTCCTCAGCAAGAAACTGGTGAACAACCAGACTGAATGAGGAACAAGGGTTGTCGAGCATCGGATTAACTTGTTTCTTGTCCTGAGCTTTCGGGTTCTTGAGGGTGTCAATCGTTGAAGAGAAAAGGGTCCACGATAAGCAAGCAACAGCTACAAGGGACAGGAGCCAATCAACCGTTATAGGGGTGGAGGAAAAGGGAGGGAAAGGGGGACACATTAATCACCAATGTCGGCAGTGTGGATATGCCTGCGGGGAGCGATGTATGCCGGCGCCAGATCAATAGATCGATTGACTGAATATTCATCCTAGGCCCAGACTTCAATCGATTCTCGGACTGTCTTGCTGCCGGCGCGGACGGTGATCTTCGCAGCTGCGAAGTTAAACTCGTGACCGGTTTCGTAGTTGTGAGCCGCCACTTGCAACAGTTTGATTTATCTTATTTGTAGGTGATGACTGTAAGCCGTTGAATAGGAGGTCCTGAAGTAGTACGGCGTCACTAAATACTACACACATCGTTGTTTTTTCGTTATTCAAAGTGGATAGCATTCCCGGCAAAGACAAGTGAGTCTGAAATGGCCATTTCTGGTTTATTATCCGTCGTCAGCCAGTCATACCCACACCCAATTGCTGTTTCACCCGAGCCTCGAAATTGCGACCTTTTGAGCAGAATTCGACGCCCTCACAATTGAGCTACAAACCTGTTGTCTCGCCGGATATTGACACTCGTTGATATACGTTCATCTGACCGCTAACAGAACTCATCTGTCACGCTGTACTTGGGATCTCGACAGAGGCCCTGACAGCCATGGCAGCTGATTGGATAGGTAGATAGTTTTGCCGACAAAAGAAAGAGAGACAGTCATA
>JAYGXS010000002.1:13385895-13407049 GCA_036362985.1 Ligula intestinalis | reverse complement strand
TGAAGAACTAGACTGCCGTCTTATCTAAAGAAACGGGAAGTGGACGGTGCATAAAAGTTAACTAAACCGGTCGTAATCTTGCCAGAAGCCTAGATGTTTGCCGTCCAACAACACCTATATCGAATTCCCCCAAAGGAGAACATAACAGCAATGGCGCAAGAATCGAAGTCCTTACCGTACTCAGCAGAGCGTATTGAAGGCGAGCAAAGCATGCACACTTGATAAGCCTACAATCGGACCAATCAGATAGTGGCCTCAACTGGCCTTCTGACTGATCCGAATAGCGTGTGGGCAGTCTAATCTTGGCCACCGCCGCCTCTGCGTAAGCAAGCGATTCGGTTAGGCTGGCTCCAAAAAAACATATTTCACGTCAACTAAACCGAGGGATAGTAAACACATGACTGTCAGCCAGGACCCACAGATTGGCCGCACTCAAGTCCAAAATTTTCTTCCGTGAATTCAAATCCCCCGATTTTGCTGATAGTTGGATCATATTAAATTAACCACAGGCCGAGGGGGCAGGAAGAATTATTGCCCACTTGTATCCTAGAAAGGTCGTATGCATGGTCGGTGGTCCCGCCATGAGGCAAACGGCTGAGAAGCGTCTGCCTAACTCACCGGCGTCGCTTCCGGTACCTGCAGACAGAGCTGAGGAAGCCGTTGAAACAGAAACATCCTGACGGCCCTACGTATGTGCCGAACATGATCTCTGGTGTGTTCTGATCCAAGGTGGGTGTTATGGGGACGTGAGTGGTGATGCACTCCGAGCCTACGGCCAGAAGCGCACACCAGTTGCTCGCAGACTGGCCGAGCGGCATCGCCTGGAGCACATGTGCAGTACAGATATTCTAGAAAGGTCTACCAGGGCCACAGCGTGGGAAAGTACGAATCAGCGTGCAGGCCGGAACCCCCATCACACGTTATAAGCCAGAATTATTCTCGAAGGACCAGAGCCGTATAAATACGCTATAAATTTGAAGCAGGCCAAAACAGCAGAATTTATTTGCGCAAATAAATTTCGAGAGCGCTTAGCAAATGCGTCCTCTCTGTGCAGGAGTAACGATATATTAGAGAACGCATCATTTTAAATTTTCACAAAGTCGGTAACAGCAAGGTCAGGTTAATGTGGCGAATGGTCAATAGTTATGCCAACTTTAAACGTGGGACGAAAAGAAGGGAAAGGAATTAGCAAAAAAAATTGGTCTGTATTCACCAGGGCAATTGAATATTAACTATGTGGTCAAGTTGCTAGCATAGGTCGGGTTTCTTCCGCCGTATGCAGGATGCTTTTTGTGACGTAAGGTCCGGTTTGTTTTTTCTCGAACAAGAACGCGGAAAGATGTGTTGGTCTCAACGGAGTGACCACCGGATAGTAAGTGTTTTGTAATAGATGACCGTGGTACTTTGTTTTCTTGTTTTAAAAGCCAAGCAGGCAAATGTTCAGCAGCCCTGGTCGCCAATTAACTTTGCGTACGACCAATGCACTTGCATCCGCAAGTGCAGGTGAATTCCTATATGCAGTTTGAGGTTGCGTGCAAAGGCAAGGCTTCCTTTGGCCGGTTAATTGGAAGGCTTTTAGTTAGAGTGGGGAAAACAAGTTAGGCCGCGTAGTACTTTCTCCGTATGGAACAACGTAGCCTTCGCTCAATTGTATTTTAGATGTTGTCTCCCTTATGGTGGGAGAAACCGGACTTATGTAAGCAGCTAGACCATGCAGTTAATCTTCAATTGCCCTGGTAAATACATAATGCACTTTTATTTTTGTTAATTCCCCCCCCCCTACTGTTTGTCCCGAGTTTAAAGTTGAAATAACTATTGACCATTCGCCAAATTAACACGACGTTGCTGTTATCGATTTTGTGAAAATTCCAAATGATGTGTTCTCTAATGTAACGTTATTCATGCACAACGAGGACGCAGTTGATAAGCGCTCTCGAAATTTATTTGCGCAAAAAAATTCTGCTGTTTTGGTCTGCTTTAATTTCGTACCTGGGATAAAATGCTTTGAACATACGCTATAGCTGAAGGAATCCACTGTCTCTGTGTTTTCCTGAATAAGGCCCTTGCCACCAGAACCGGTTCTCTGCCTTATTCTGCCTTCTAGTCCGGGATATAACAACCGGCAGCTTCCGTATGCCAGAACGATTGAAGGGCGCTAAAGGCACATTTGTGCCATTTATCCCTGAATTTTCACCAAATGTGTTTGACCTCAGCATGACGATTGTTCGACCATCTGGCTCACTAACCTTGAACTTCAAAACGGTGTCTGTCTGGAAACGCATCTGTGTAGATACTCATTTGTAGTCTGATCACTAAAGGTAAACGCCATTGCAGTCTGGAGAAGGTACCAAGAAATATCAAAATTCAGCGAAGCTATCCTGTGTTTAAGAGAACTAACATGATTCACAAATTTTGGGTGCTGATTTAGTTTAATTTTTTCTCCATTCCGGTGGCGTTCGTGCCCCCTGAGTCCTGTGGCAGGCTTCATGTTGAGGGCAAGGGGGTTGACTCTGCAGCCAGCAGTCAGCGAACAAACTTGTAGTGGCTGTAGCTCTTGTGCTGAATACCTATACTGAAATGCCTTTTCAAAATCTTAGCAAATGTTCGTGGTTGAACTACTTTTTTGGTTGACTGAGGCGAACTCACCCCTGCTATGCAATTGCGGCTGGCTTGTCCATGCTCATTAAGTTTTTTGTTTCACCTTTTATTCAATATGATTATTCATCTACTGTTTCGGCTTTCATATTTCATATTAGTGAATATAATGCGTGGAAGTTAGTTGATTAGATCATATGACGTCTTAGTTCGTCACACTTATTCCTCCTAACGCGTCAGGCCACACACGAAGTCACGTGACGGCAGTCGGTCACCCGGCCGCAACCGTGTCCACGCTCGACCTCGCGTGGCCGGCCAGCATGTGCGCACACATCGACGCCCAAACTTTGGCCTCTCATATCAGTGTGCATGGGCGTCCAGAAGTCAGCATACCCCAGGCCTGCCCAATCATCTCACTGAGGCTAACTCACAAAGAGGCAGATTTGTAGGCGCCCGTTACAACCTTGCGCTCGCACACCCCAGATGCCGACCCTCAGGGCCGCACGGAGGCTTGTCCCAGTGTCAACTGCCTCCAACCAAATCTCCACTTCTTCTGTACAGAGACAACGATGGCTTCCACTCTGGCCTCCATTTTCTTCGCTTGCCACACGGGACCAGAGGCTGGAGCTCGTAGTGACAAGCGTTTGCCTTATAAGTTTAAAAGTTTGTGATAAACATTCGCCAACGCAATTTTGCCGGTGCAGAATATCGGGAGACTGACAAAATTACCTTTGTACCAACTCCTCTCTGTCCCGAACTACTATCATCAAATGGACTGCAGTTTTTCCCCTAACAGACACCAGTTACTGAGGATTTTTTGGTGGAATCCTACTGTGGGTCGCAGCGCAGCACGTGGAAGCGCCATCGTTCTGTATTACACGATCATGTGTAATAAAGAGTATCTAATCTGGGCAAAACCATGGAAAGGAAACATGATTAAAAAATAATGTTCATAAAGTCTAAAAAGATTAATAATTATTAAAGTGCAATTATGCAAATATTGGGAAATAACTAAATTTTAAAAAATCGCTAACTAATACTCAAATCAACTTTCTAAAAACGAAAACTAGAGAAGGCTAAATTCGCTTCAATAAAAAAATCAGAAACTAAAATAAAAAATAGGAGACATAATAAAAGACTGGAAACTATACAGAAACTTGAAGTTAAATCTAAATAACTTAAGTAAACCAAATAAAATAAACGAACGTAAATGGTGTGTGCGTACTTCGCGCCGAAAACTATACTTATCTACCTCCAAGCTGATCAGATTTTTCACCCCGAATGCGAAAAGTTCCATATTTTAACAGTAGTAGCTTGGTTGATCGCTCCGCCTTGAAGATATAGAGATGAATTTTAATATTTTTGTTAATCAACCATGAAAGTACACTATCAAGTCAAAGATGTTAAAGCCTTCCAGCAATTGCGATAAGTGGAAAAACGCATATGTTGCTTTTGCCTTGTTCAAAAGCATGTGTCTTTGCAGACCTTATTTAGTGTACATGCATCTGTTTTCGTTCTTCGCCCAAGACATGGCAAGCCACTGGGCTGGAATAACGATATTTTTCTCATAGAATGACAAACTGGCTAGAATTAAATAAGAAGTTTACGTGACGGCCTTTCACGTCTTTTCTCGCACGCCACAGATCAAGCTTTACTAGTGTCACCCTATTTCATACATGTTTACTGGCCACACATACAATTAATATTAGTGTCCATTAAGAAACTTCCACTGGTGGGTAAAATAATATGTCTAAATACAGTGTTTGTTCGCTTAATTTCTTCAGATTTTGATGTAGTAAATGCGGCCTGCTTAGAAGATTCGTTTGCGCAACGGTAACCAGAAAAGTAATGAAGATGGTAATGCGGGTGTATTTGCGTGCTGATAATGGCCTTCATCGGAGTCTATACGTAAAACACTTGCAAGAAGGGCAAAAAAGTTTATGTAGTGCACCTAATATACTCCTAGTCCCAGCATTTTTTCCTACGGAAACGGTGGTTGTAAGGTTCTGTAGGGTAGAAAACTAAGATAGGCTGGGAAGCAATTTTTTGTTAAAAGGGAAAATGTAGTCGGCGTTGTTTCCTGCGGCCGCTAGAAGTTAATTGGTTTGCGTGTAAATCGGAGGTTTGCACGGCGCGGCGCTTCGCACCGCGTACTACAATAATCTTACTACAGAATGGTAAATTGGACCTCATGTAAGTTGAAGTAGACGTCCTTCTAACCATCATTTCTGCTTTTCAGAATTTTCAAGGAACCTGCAGGTTGATAGTCAGGCTTTTTCGCAATACGTTAAATGATAATACAGATTCGGAAAATCTACAGATAAAAATCAACAACCTTTCTGAATACCATAAAATAAAAATGCATTTACCAGTTATTAAAGTATATTCGACTGCCTATCCTAACTCCGCACCCATAAGACCCTATAACTATCGTTTTCTTCAGAAAAAATACTGGGACTAGGGATTAATTATGTGCACTAGAAAAAATGTCGGTGCTGCAAATTGTTATTGCTCATTAAATTTTTTCAATTAAAATGCTTAATTTCATAGAATTCTCTCTGTACACTGAGCTGCAAACTGCAGCTGATCAGATGTGAGCAATTTTGTTGAACCCCAAATAGGTACGTGTTGCTACTACAGCAATAGCGGGCTTAGAATACACGTGTCCAACTTGTTACTTGATATGCAAGCAATTGTTACACTTTTAAAAAATGGATTTGTAACAAGGCATCTACATAAAGAAACCTCGTCTATATAACTAGATCTAGAAAGTGGCATCCAATGTGCTCCACCAATTGAATACAGTAAACAGGGTGGCAACAATAGCTTATGTGCTCACCCTTATTAATTCCTATTCCCAGCATGTTGTTCTACGAAAATGGTGGTAAGATGTTTTTATGGGTGAAAATAAGGGCACGCAGTAAAATATACTTTACTAAGATTAAGATGCATTTTACGAATAGAAGCAAATATGCGCGCCCCAGGTTCTTGTTGTAAAGAAACAGATCGCGTCTACTTTAAAATATGCATTTTATTTTATTTTATTTATTGGGTGTTGTTGATTTATATCCGTAGATTTTCCTAATTTGTATTTTCATTTGACGTCATATGGAAAAACCCGATTATCAAATTGCAAGTTCCTTGCAATTCCCGAAAAATAGAAATGGTGGTTAGGAGGTCGTCTACATCAACTTACCTGCGGTCAACTTACCGTTCTGGAGTAAGGTAAGTATAGCACGTGACGCTTAGCACACCTTCAATTTACATGCGGAAAAACTTACTCCCAGGGAAACAACTTCGACTTTAATTTTTCCCTTTACACTTGCTTTTAAAAAGTTCCGGCTCTGCCTATCCTATTTCCCAACCCCCGAAAACCCTATAACCACCGATTTCGTAGAACAAAATGCTGGGACTAATGGTATGTGAGGGGACTACATAAGTTACTTTTGCCAACAGGATTAGTTGGGGCGAAATTCATCCAGATCTGGTCTACTTATGGCCAGAAAGTAAGGTGAATGAACGAACTGTTTCAATCTGGAGGTGGTTTTGATAGGTAGATAGTCTTCTGGCTTCGACCAATCTTCTTTCCAGGATAACTGTCCTGGCAAACTGATTACAGGAAACCAAACCTTCCCAACAGAGTAACCTAATCGCATGACCTTAAACCCTACACCTGCCCTGAAACATGTCCATTTATTAAAGCCAACGACTGCTTCCGGGTCAACTCCTTTTATGCGCTTATAGGACAGGTTTATGCTCAGAATGCAAGAGTTCGGTTTGAGGGGAATGAGGCGAAGAAGGGACAGATTCGGGGTCGCCTGAGGACACTCCTACAATTGTCTTCAAAACTGTGGGGCGTATAACACGTCTTTATTAAACAGACCGAAAAAGTTTCATGTTTGACGAAGAATTAACAGAAGACAGCTTTTTCGGAATTTTGAAACGAGAAAAAAATGCGTTTGACGTCGTTTGCAGTAGGATTGTTCCCGATGGAAGACCATATAACACTATCAAAATTGCGTTTGATAGGCGGTCTCAGGAGAATTGGCATGGTTGTTAAGCCATAGGATCCTCCAAAGCTCATTAACTGTTAGGATGAATCTATAAAGTCTGCGGTTTCAGCAAAAATTTGAAAATGCCTTAAAAGTCCACTGAACTACAAGCATCTTTCGGAAAGCTGTTAGCGGCCTAACCTTGGTTTAGGGATGTGTGTTTAACTTGCGAGATGGTATGTAATGTGATAAACTACACCAAAATATGGTTCAAATGTATTATTTTAATCTGCAACCCTCCATTACTTAAGTGCGCCTGGTAGCCCTCTGATGGATTTAAGAATGATCGCTCAGGAAATCTTGCTTGGGCAGTCAACTTACGGTAGGCTAAGCCGATAACTTGCCCCAAATGTGATTAAAACCACGGCTCTCTGGTTGGCTTCGTAGCTTATATGGCTAGAGCATTGGCTGTTTTAAAATCTTCACTCTGACGCCGTCAATTTATCAACAATTGAGTTAAATGAAATGTAGGATTATAAGAGGTGATGACAGCATTAACCTGTGCTGCCCTCACTACCGTAGAGGACTATTTCCGAAACAAAATACTGGGCAACAGTAGTTTAAGTAGTGCACCTCATAAACCCCTAGTCTCAGTATTGTGTCCTATGGAAACGGTTGTTAAGGGGGGTTTTGTGAGTGGTAAATTAGGAAAGGCAGTGAAATATATTTTGATAATTTCTACAGTAGAAGCCATGCATCACGTAACATTTCAACAAAGGCAAAATGTTGATGCTCTTTCGCTAATCGTTATTGACTCAGTTTGTGAAACTGATTATCGGGTAGTCTATTCTGAAGTTTTTTCCGTCAAGATAGGATGCGGGCTTTTCAACGAGCTTCGTTCTGACTACCAGGAAAAAGAATATCGAGCAAAAACTGGCTACTTAAGTAGAATGCCTTTTAATCATTGATTTTGACTGCCTTTATAAATAAGAATATATTTTATGGAAAAAATGCACGAACAATTATTTCTTGTACTTCTTTGATACCAAATTACGCCTCCTTTAAAGTTTATACTCAAAGATAGGGTGGCTTTCGGTTATAAAAAAGTTGCTAATAATGAGCCTTTTTACATATGTGGTGTTTATTCATAATACATCGTATCCGCCAATTAAATAATGCTGCCTATACTGCATTAAATATGTTCCGCACTTATTTCAATATTTTTTGACAACAAGGTGACGTCTTCCTCAAACTGTAGGCGAAAATTTACATTTCCTTAAACAGGATGCACACACTGCGCAGTGTTTAAACCTTGAATTTGAGTGTAGCAGTCACTAGGTTAGAAAATTATTTGGCTATTGAGCAACTTTTTCGTAACCGAAAGCTACCCTATCTTTGAGTATAAAATTTAAAGAAGGCATAATTTTCTATCAAACAAGTACAATAAATAAATTTTTTGTGCATTTTATCCAAAAAACATATTTGAATTTTTTAAAAACAGCCAAAATTAATTAGAAAATGGCATACTACTTAAGAAGCCAGATTTTTCAATAGGTAATTTTTCCTGCTTGTCAGAATAAAACTCGTTAAAAAGCCCGCATCCTATCATGAGGGAACAAACTTTAGAAAAGAATACACGATAATCAGTGTCACAACCTGAGTAAATACCAATTAGCGAAAGAGTATCAATCATTGGCCTACGTCGAAATGTTGCGTGATCCATGGCATTTACTGTATATGCATTTTTATGTTATTGTATTGAGAAATGTATTTGATTTATATCTGTTGATTTTTCAAATCTGAGGTCCAACTTACCGTCGTGGAGTTCGATTCGTACAGTTCGCGGCGCCACGCGAATCACCATGCATACCTTCAATTTACGTGCGGAACAACTTGTCGCGGGAAACATATTTACCTACATTTTCCCCTTTACACTTATTTCTACAAATTTTCTTCACTGCCTATCCTATTTTCCTACACCCAATTCCCAATAACCACCGGTCCCGTATGACAGATTGCTCCGGGTGGGGGTTTATGAGATGCATTACCTAGAGTAGCTTTGCCGGCATTTTTTGCGCGAAAATGGGAAACACTTGTTATTTTAAGATGTAGTGTAAATTTAATCCAATTCGGTTTTGCCGAACTCGAAAACTAATCGGTTGCTTCTGTGTGAGAGCTTGTCAACCTGCGAAAGAAAAATCTTGTTTTATTAGGAAATTAGAAACATTTTTCGGAAGGAGTTTCCTTGGTAGCGCCCATATGTTATTATTTATATTTAATGCAGTGTTTCAGGAGTCCAATAAGTCATCTTATTGGACTCCTGAAACACTCCTGATACACTTTTTTCACCTTTAATGGAACCGTGTATGAGCAAGTCAAAGGTACGCCAATGGGTCGCCGTTGTCTGGCCTGATTGCCGAGGCAGTATTACAACGACTAGAGGCACTGGCTTTTGAACACTATCGACCACGATTGTGGATCCGGTATGTTAATGACACGTTTGTCATCATCAGTCGACACAGGATTGGGCATCTAACAGAGCATCTGAACTCTTTTTTTCCCGACATATAGTTCACGATGGAGGAAGAAACAAACTGCCAGTTGCCGTTCCTCGAACTGCTGGTGTGCAGAAAATACGATGGGAAACTCAAAACAACAGTTTACAGAAAGGCGACAAATACCTAGCGTATTCTGAGTTACCTCAGCAACCATCCCGTCACGCACAAACGCAGCTGCGTACGGACGCTATATCGCCGCGCAGAAACCCACTGCAGCGAACCAGTCGACAAAAAGGCCGAGGTCAAGTATCTGCGGAAACTCTTCACAATTAATGGGTTTCCTGGCAGCTTCATCGAAAAATGCAGGCGAGGAGCAAAAAGAAGAAAACCAACGGGGCAGCCAGAACCAACATGCTGGCGAGCAATATCCTATATTGCTGGTGTACCTGAAGAATTCGCTCGACTGGTCAGCGAATTTGGGATTGGCGTCGCTCACCGACCGGAAGTGGCAATCCGCAGGTAACTCATGCAGCCTAAGGATCCATTACCCATTTACCAGAAATTGGGTGTTATTTACCGAATCGACTGTCTTTACGGTCAAGCCAGTAAGGTTGGCGAAACCGGCAGACGGGTGGCCACGAGACTGCACGAGCATGAACGCGCCGTGGAAAGGAATGACAAGCTATCCTCGATCGCCACTCACGCATCCTAGCCAGGGTATGAATTTGACTTCGAACATGTGCGAATACTGGGACAGTTGAAAGACAGAGTCTTAGGCCTACTACAAGAAGCATGGCATTCGCACGCGGACTCTATCAATAGGCATATCGATCTCCCAGATGCCTATATCGCGATGCGCGAGCACTGGCAAGATTCAAGGTCACTCGCGACGGAGCGAAAAATGGGAACTCAAGGTCACTCCCAGCAGAGCTAATTTAATCACGCAGTGAGTTGTACGATTTCAATCCTTGACTATGGTCCCTAGTGAGAGTCCGAAACGTCGGGCAAATAAAATGTGTGTCCCAGAAAACGCTCTTCCGCTTTCTATTCAATTACCTGGGCCTCGCATATTTTCGACTATTGAAAATAATAACATATGTGCGCTACCAAGGAAACTCTAGATCATTTTCCGTATAAGCGTGGCATCAAAAGCAGGAAGGAACACCAGGGGCACGTTTGAAGAATCTATGCTGTAATAAGACCAGAAAAGACGGATGGGATGCGTTTTGCAGAATTCAGCATGCCATTATACGAAGCCCAAGAAGTCTTATTGAAGGCCTTCTTCCAGGGTGTGGGTAGCGATCTGGGACAGTGGGTTGTCTCTCCGCACAACTCGTTTATGCTGCGTTATTCGCGAGCTGAGTCGTCGCCCGGTCAGGCGCCATGTTGCGAGTGTTCTTGCCATTACTGGCGTGAGCAAGTTATAAGACGGGGCGAGAACTCCTGTAGGTCTGGGTGTCAGATCCTAACGCCATCAACAGGCATGTGGATATACTGCCCTCTTACATTGTCATCCGTACTCGCGACCAGAAACCGCGGCCCAGTTCCCATACAAACATGCAGGCTACCACGTCAAGTTCACACGCCACAACTCCAGGGACGCGCGTAGGCGGCACACGATAAGATGGCGTGAGAATGGACGTGGCGTGGGCTTTGACCAATCACAAGTGCGAACCCCCTCCCACCCCCATTTACGCAGAGCGAACGCTTGTTGTTCTCACTTTCTCTGACGATGGCTTCTCATGTGGAGTCGAAAGATCAGACAAATCAACGTTCCAGGAAACTCGTACATTTGCAAATCTTACGCGGTGCAAAAGGACAGTGTGAATATATTGGAAAGATTATCCTTCCGCAGTGTGGGGACTGAATCTAGTGCAGCAGTAGCGAAATAGGATAGGCTGAAAAGTGAGTGATGCATTTTTAAATCAACATACGGATGTAGCGCTTATGCCGGGCTGCGTACGAGGCAGAATGCCCTGAATTTGCCATCCGCAGAGAAAAACGCCTACCATTAGTCACCCTGTGAGCCCAGTGCACTCTTTCTTTTTCAAGTAGGAATGTGAAATTGGCCTGGATTATACTCCAGGGTTTGGCGGCCAATGTTTGGGGAGTAGTCGGTAATATCAAAGATTGGACCAGATAAAAGCCCTGGATGATTTGTCAACTGTCGTGCAGCAAAAATGTCCATAAATGTCACTTGTCAGAAGACGTTTTCCCTATTGGCAATAGAGCAAATGCACTTTTGATCAGCCAAATTTTGGCACATTGCCTTTCCCCTCTCCACTCAAAAGTAGGTTTTTGGTTACTAGCTTACTTAGGTCCTCCTAAACAGTTCACGCCTACCCTCTAACCGTTCAAGGCTTTAGTCAACCTCAAAGAGCCGGCATGCGAACGCGCTTGGGTAGGGAAAACCAACCAATCAGAATCTTTTGTTAGGAAGCGTCGAATGTTCGACTCGCTCGCCAGCAAATCGGGAAGAGTAACCTCGACTGCGTAGCCTTTTTGTTCCGCAATGGAATCTATTCGAATAGCATATTTGCCGATGAATTGAGGTAGATCACAGGCGAATCGGTTAAAAAGCGATGATTGAAATTTAAATAAGTGTCTGATGATGACATGCTTATTTAGAAGTGCGAAAGGATTCTCATTTAGGTTATCCTTCATAAATAGAAAAAAAGCCTGCTTAGATCAATCTGATGTACTAAACAGGACATTATTAGTTGAAGACTGACGCCGAGTAAATTTAAATTCAAGGTAGTTTCGTAAACAAAATGAATATCTTGGCTGATTTTCCCATGTACATAAATTATTTAAATTGGGCCACATTGCTGCAAACTGCAGTCACATACTCCATGTCTGGTTTTATGCTCATGAAGCTCAAACTAGCACGCAATTGTTGTTGATTTTTGATGCGAAATGACTCCGTCAAATGCGCTTGCTATGCGGTCGTAACCGACTGTCATTCCCACACTTTGCAGTAAGTGAACCTCCATGGTAAGTGATATTTTAGTGGCTTTCTGGCGCTCTACATCATCCCACAGAGTGCTCTCCGCACAACGGGAATTCTGCCAAGCTGGAATAGTATCATCTAGTGTGCTTCTGACGTTTAATCGTTTCTGATCCGAAAAACCTTGGATCGAAGATTTTACGGCCTCATCTCATCAGACTGTGTCTGCCTTTATTAAAGTGTAACATCTAGCTCGTTTTTGCCTGCCAAAAAAACCTGCCTCATTGTTGCATTGAAACGTTTTTGGATTTGAGAGTATGATTTCACCTGTAAATGACACACTGT
Organism: Ligula intestinalis; assembly: GCA_036362985.1. Taxonomy (NCBI): domain Eukaryota; kingdom Metazoa; phylum Platyhelminthes; class Cestoda; order Diphyllobothriidea; family Diphyllobothriidae; genus Ligula; species Ligula intestinalis. The sequence goes on along the minus strand of JAYGXS010000002.1, from coordinate 13,394,672 downwards.
AAAGTCCTTAGAGGCCGTCGCAACCTGACTTTGATTATTGGGAAGAGTCCACTAACCACTTCAGTAGACAGGCATCCAAGCCACGACCTCAGTGCATCAGATATACATAAATGAGTTATACGCTGACGTGATAAGAATATGAATACCCTACAGGCGGCCTCTCACTCCTTTTTCTTTGTCTTCCTTCTCCCATGAGCCACGGGCTAATCCAGGTCAAGACAGCTGGGAATGATATTAAGCATAGAGGCTTACAGATCTAAATAGTCCGTCTACCCCTGCCACGCAAAAGCTGGATTCTTTGACACGCCTGCACCACATTACATCCATGGAAACGGTTTCAATCGAAGTAAGATGTGCACATTCTCAAGTACGACGCTTTACACTTCATACTTACAGTAGTCTCCGAAGATCACGCAACATATCCACATAAGCGAAAGATTGATACTCTTTCGCTAATCGGCATTAACTCAGGCTGTGATACTGATTGCCATGTAGTCTATTCTAAAGTCACTTCAGTCATCATAGGATGCGGGCTTTTTAACAAGCTTCGTTCTGGCCACTAGCAAAACGTAAATATTGTAAAAAATTGCTTCTTAAGTAACATGCCTGTTTATTATTTATTTTGACTACCATTATTAATTCAAATATGTTTAATGGAAAAAATGCATGAACAAATTATTCCTTGTACTTGTTTGATAGCAAATTACACCTTCTTTAAATGTTATGCTCAAAGAAAGGGAAGCTTTCGGCTTTAAATAAAAGTTGCTCAATTGCCGAATACCTTGCTAAACTAGTGACTGGTACACTCGAATTAAAATTTTAAAACCTGCGCACCGTGTACATCCTGTGTAGGGAAAATTACTTTTTGTCTAAAGTTTGAGAAATTAGTCACATGGTTGTCATAAATTATTGAAATAGATGTGGAACATATTTATGCAGTGGAGGCAGCCTTAATAAATTGACGGATACGATTAACTATGAATAAACACCTCACAATTGTGAAAAGCTCATAATTAGCAACTTTTTTAAAACCAAAAGCTATCCTTTCTTTGAATATAAAATTTAAAAAAGGCGTAATTTGCCACCAAACAAGTACAAAAATAATTTTCTCGTGCATGTTTTCCATAACACATATATGAACTCCTAAAGGTAGTCAAAATAAATGATAAAAAGGTACACTACTTAACTAGCCATTTTTTTAAAAAAGATACGTTTTGCTAGTGGTCAGAACTAAGCCTGTTAAAAAGCCCGCACGCTACCATGCCTGAAATGACTTCAGAAAAAACTACACAATGATCAGTATCACAACTTGAGACAATGCCGATTAGCGAAAGAGTATCAATCTTTCGCATATGTCGACATGTAGCAAGATCTTTGCCGGCTATTGTACATTTAGAAAACTATTGCCACGGGTTTCATATGAGCGTCCTGTGTTGTGCTGTTAATAGCTGTTCAATAAAAGCAGGTGCCTGAGTTGACCCAATTGTGAAAAATTTGCGGTATCGGCGGGAGTCGAACCCGCAGAGCTGGGGATGGCTTTGCGCAGCCAACGCTCTACCATTGAGCTACGAGTCTCACCATGTGCCGTAAATTTAATCATACTTGGATCGATCAAAATTAATCGCAATCGATTTTGTCAGATTTTTTCTGCAGATCCAAGAAGATGATGTAGAGAGACTAATGCGACTTTACTAACCTCTCCTTTGCTGTTTGCGTCTTACGTCTTGCGAAGTTATTCCTGGTAATAACTGCAATTCTGACGTTCCACCGCTCTGCTGCCAGATTTTTGCTTCGGAAATAGGTTTACTCGGCATTCACCCACCCTCCTACTTTTCCTGTTCGGGGAGGCGGCTTTCACTGACCTGACTTGCAAAGTCCACTTTGTAGGGGACCAGTTTCCGGGCGACAAGAACTATTCTCTCCCTTCCGGTTGGTTTGCCGTTGAATTATATGTAGGGCTATTTCAGGCTACCGGAAAACATGATCACTCTGATTTGTGCAGTGCTTCAACCGCATTAAGTACGTGATGCAACTATTGAAATGTGAAATCCGCATGAGATTTCCAGTGTTGTAAATACTACCCACCTGGAGTCCAAACATCAACTTTAATTGAAAAGCAGTCATAGCTCGACAGAAGGCCAACTTTGTTTAATAAAGCATATATATACTATCAAAGAGGAAAAAAACGTTGTTAATAACTAACATTTTAGATTTAAAAAATAAGGCAGGAGTTTCCTTGGTAGCAAAGGATGTTCTTATTTATCTTTACATGCCTACACCCACGATTCCCGTTAGATAGAAACTTGGGGGTTTTTTACATACGATATCACTATCCCACCCTAACCCTTATCCTAACCCTAACCCTTATAGAAATTAATTGAGTAGGCATGATAATATAAATAAGAACATTCGTTGCTACCGAGAAAACTCCTGCCAAAATATATGAAGTTACGCTTACACAGAAGAATTCATTATGGATGAAAATGAATGAAAAGTAATATCATCTACAAAACTAACTGCTAAATGGATGCCCTATCGTTTGTAATAAGTCTTGCAGGCATATGAACTGTCCAGTAGTCTTCAGTGTCTTAGTACACAGTGAAGTCGTTCTTGCATTGAACAACATTATCATGAACAGTAATAAGCGCGAAAAAATATTCGATAGCAAACGAGATTCGCAGAATTTAATGACGTTGGATTTCGTTACCTCCTATTCAACTGCGTACGACATTTGCCTATTACAAAGACAAGATATACTGTCCGACTACGTATTGACCTGGAAGGCTGACACTTGGTAGGTAAACTAAGCATGAGCTGCTGGGATTGCTAGCAAAAATAAGGGAGAAAGTAACGGCCATTTCTGGCTCATTAGCCGTCGTCAGCCAGCCACATACCTGATCCCAAGTGATGCCCCACCCGAGGCTGGAACTCGCAACCTTTCCAATTAGAGTCTAACGCCACCACTTTCTCAGGACTAGAGGTATTTACACTCGTTCAGGAACGTTCACCGACTGCTAACGGAACTCACTTGTCCCCCTCCGTCTTTGACTTGATACGTATTTATCGGGCCCTGACAGCAGTCGTTGCGGATAGTAGCCTTAGGCTGAAAGTATTGCCAGCAAGGAAAAGGGAGGCTAGAATAGCCCTTTCTGGCTTATTGTCCCTCATCAGCCAGCCATACCCAGCCCCGAGTGGTTCAAGGGAAACATGAACTGTTGGTCTAAGATGCGAGCAGCAAGCATGTAAGAGGTAAGAGGGGGGCGGCGCACGCAGTTATCGAAGACCGTTCAGATTACGGTGTGAACTTGTCAAGCATGATGAAAATTGCAAATGGCAGAGAAGTGGGGAGGGTTTACATGTTGGACATTGACCATACCGCAGGAGGGCATTTGAGGTCGTATTTCGGGCCTAAACTTTGCAAAACAGCTGGATCACGTGATCAACCTCGCAACCTCGCCGTAGTAGGGATAGACGCAACTCCAGTCCCTCTTCCGTCCTCTCACCCCCAACCCCTTCCCCAGATGATCACCTGCTACTCTACCCTATCGAACTTTGAATCACGCTTGACTGCTTCTCACCGTAGCGTTACCTGTCTTGCTTCGATAACTGCCCCCCTCCCTACCCCTTACTAAGAGCAATCGCATTTGACTCCGGTTTTTCGTCTTCTAGTTCATTGTGTTATTCGATAGTTTTTATTGTCTTGCTAGTGGGCAAATACCGCACGCAGGTGAATATGAGGTCACGCAATTTTATGAGGTCAATAAATTCTGCTAATCTCGTAGCCTTTTGTTCTTGTTCAAATTTCTTCCGGGAAAGCAATGATTCTATGTTTGACGTGCATAAAAGGGGCCTGTTGGTAGAAATAAAGGTGCTTTTAAGATCGCAGACCGAAATACGGACTATTTTTGACAAGGTATAGTTTATTGATGTTGTAAATTACCATATTAACAGCCCAGGTACAATTTCGGTCTATGCGCATAGGCCTTAAATATACTGATGTACACCGCGAACATAAATTAATTTCTTAGGAAATTAAAAAGCTGAGGTTGGATTATAGTCGTGTGCCTTTTTCGATGCATAACTTTTTGAACCGATGAACTGGAGGCTTATGCCGCAAACCGCCTAGTATCAAAACAAACATAGGTTTATTTCTATTATTTTATTATAATTCAATTTTTTATTTTATTTTTTATCATTCTTTTATTAGTAGTAGCGTGGTGGACGGAATATTCGGCGTCCGTTTGACGTCATTGAAAGTCCTCTCTGCGACAGTCTCCGCTGTTGGACGTTAGATTGGCCGCCTACAAAAGTTTTTTGACCAGAAGATGTCGAAAGTTCTTAAAAGTAACGTTAGAGAGCTTGCCTCTATAAAGAAAATTAGTCGCAAAAATAACCACCAGAGGATGCGTTTCTGGGCTAACCGAAAAACAAGATTCGTAGCAGGAGTAAATACTCTGCCTGCAGAAGGGTACGTACAAAGTCAAAACAGTATGGCCAACTTTCCACTTAAGAGTTGTGCAGGTGAAATTCATCTTTTTCCCCTTTCTTTTAACTTTAGACAGAAGGATAAGTCAACAATTATCACCGAAAATGTTCCTTACAGGCATAGATTGATATGTTTAGTATCCTATGAAAATGTATTCCTCTAGCCTAGCCGTAGACGGTTTTTCTCCACTCCACTTATTTATAAGGCATGACTCTATCACTAATTATATCCCCTCAATCCTAACTTGCGAGTCTTTCAAATTTACGAGGCTTAATTTGTATGCCATTTTTAATGTTTTTTGTGGCTTCTATAAATTAATGAAAAACGTTAAAAATTATCAACTAATAAAACATTGATACTCAAGCACATCTTTCTCAAATTTCCTGCTCAAAGGAAGGGTAATGTTTGGTTTAAAAACGGTTGCAAATCATGTCACGTGCTCATCCCGACCAGAAAACGCCATATCTATCGCTTTATTAATATTCCTAATGAAGTATACAAAATGTCCCACACCCCGTACAGCAATATATGAGCCGTTTGGGGTATTTTGTTAATGAAGCATACAAATTTGTGCTTTACTGGTAATATACAGCCAGCATACCAAAAACCGCAAACTCAAATGCAACGGTAAATCGAGCTCAAAATAATTGAGGACTTGAAGAGACTTTGCAACCTAAATATGAATTTTTTATGAGTAAAAAAGAAAAATATTCGAAATAATAATAATTTAATTTAATAATTTTCGTATAAAATACATTTGCATTTTTAAAGGCATTGAAAACCAATGGACGTTTACTAGGTTGGCAGCGGCCACATAGTCAATGTCAACCAAGCATTCTGAGTCTCTTAGTCCAAGATCCCTCCAGAATGTTTGGTCTCGCCTCCTACCCATTGTGGTACGATGATGAAACAGGGACATAGCTCATTACCAGCTACCTTCTGATTCTTTCTCCACCCTCGTTTTCCCAAGACACTGCCAGGACTATGCTTTAAGCCCCTGGCATCTGGAAGCCCTTAACCCTCTCCTCTGCTTGCTGTTTGCTACCCTTACCTCACTGTTATTATCGTTCAGGCCTGGGGATGAATACTCCTAAATGAACCTGCATTTTTGAAGTCTACGCTGGTATAATCACAGAAGTCAACCTTTGTATACGATAGGATATAATGTGTAAAAAACAGTCGAATTTTTTCGCAGAACCGCGCATTTTAAGTAGGACGAGCCCCTTACACTTTTCACTAAGGAGAGGCACAGATCTATGCAACACTTACTTCCTTGTATTTTGACAAACAACCGTACTTTGCGATCTGCACAAGGGAATGTTTCCTTGGTTGGCATCAAACAAAATCAGGAGGTAATGTGTGCAAAAATTTGAGGTTCAGACAAAATACTCCATTCATCATCCCCGGAAGAGGAAAAGCCATAGACCTTCATTCCGCCTACTAAGCACTCCGCGGAAGGCTAACATCCGCTCAGAACGGAGCGATAGGTCAGGCGGAGGAAGATACACAGGACCGACATCCAGCAGCCACAAGCGGAGAAATTGGAAACGCTCCGGAGACATACAAATGACTTAACACTCCTTATGGAGGTGCCCGTGAGGGCGCAAGTAATTCAAACAGCACCAAAAATTGATTGACACGTGGACATCGGGCATCAGGCTAGCGGTCGGACACACTTACTGACACCAGCACTGGCGATGGAAGTGAGAAAGCTTTTGAAACGTCAGCTTAAACATAACTTGTTCCCAGACATCGCCATATTTAGAAGCACTGCAGTAGTTTGTACATTATTTAATTCAAAAGGAAACAGTAGATCATTTAGTTTTTATAACAGGTTTTGTTTGATGTCAACGCAGTACCAAACTTCGGTAGTAAATGTCGAGCAAGCCCTAAGTTTGTTGCACGAGGGACCCTTTGTTAACTTTTAGAGAATCCCTCTAAAGGGTGATGTAAAATTCGTCAACCTGCCATAACTTTAGCATAGTTGCAAGCAAATCAATCCCATATTCAGGTTCTGTACTAGGCTTGATGGGTTTATCACACATTTTCGAAACAGATGTCTGGCAATAACTAATAAAACTGTATGTGGAATAATGAAGACCCCGCTAGGCACGAATGACTGAAGATTACTGAGTACTGTTAGGGAAGACCTGAGAATTGTAGTTTATGTGGTTAACCAGGAACGGGCGAACAAGGGTGAATGACGTGTAATGGGAGGTAGGAGGTAGGACTGTAAATTGTTTAATCCAGGTTTTTTAAGGATCAGAAATGTTTAAACGCGCCAGTGTAGGAGCCAACGCTGCCATGAGCACTCATCTGCCTGCTCTTTCAACGTGTCAGTTAATCAGTTAATCGATATTGCGCATCGCTGATTACTAATATCACACTCGACTCGCCTCATCAAATCAGTTAATCGATTTTGCGTACCACTGAATGCTGATATGCGCCGGATTTGTTGCCAGCGCTGGCAGGAACAAACTTCACACTAAGCCCATTCACTCGGCCTTCCGCCTCGGCTTGAGACGGATGCAACATGGCAGTGCTCTCTCATGGCCCTGATGGTCAAACTCAGCGCCAGGCCGAGTCAACCCGTCTGTTATCCATTCTCCTACTTGGTTTGTACAGAATATAACCTTCTTCTACTCTGCTTCTCCGAGATTTCTCTATTATCTCCTAAGAAACCGGGCCTGGAAGATCGCAGTAGTTAGGGTTCAACCGGCTTAGCCTTAAGTTCTTTGTGATACCAGCATATTTTGGATGCCACTATCCTGCTTACTAGCATTCTCCCTCGTGCCTAGAGCACTTGTAGGCCGATGCAGACAGTTTCAAATATCCCACTGCCAGAAAGCTACTAAAATGCAATTTGCCATGGAGATTCAGTCAATGCCTAGGGTAGGAATGGCAGTCGGTTGGGATCGCACAGCAAACGCACTTGTCGGAGAAATTTCACATCAAAAATCACAAAAAGCTTGCTAGCTAGCTAGCTCGAGTTTTTCCATTAATAAAGAAACAGAATTCGAGTACGTGAACGAGTCTGCAGAAAGGAGTCCCAATTTAAGTCATTTATGTACGCAGGAGAATCAGCGATGATATCGGTTTTGTTTACAAAACTACATTGAATGTGAATCTACTCGGTATTAAACAATGCCAGTGTTCAGCTAGTAATGTCCTGTTCTATCCTTCGCATTGTTTAACAAAGTTTTTTCATATTTGTTAAGGATTACCTTTATATGAATAGTTCCGGACTACCAAATATGCATGTCATCATCAGACATTCGCCTCTTATTATTTGAATGTCTATCATCGCTTCTTACTCGATTCGCCTGTGATGTACCTCAAGTTAACTGCAACTATGCTATGGTCCCTTTGGATAGGTTGTCTCACGTATCCAAAAGGCTAGGCAGCTAAGGTAACACTTCATTTCAGATTTGCTTGCGAGCGAGCGAGCGAGGCGAGGGCCCGACGCTAGCTAACAACCGATCTTGATTGATCGATTATCCCTACCCAAGCGTGTTCGCACGCATGCTCGTCGGAATTCACTAAAAGGGTTGAGTGCTTAGAAGTAGGGTTAAGGAGCTTAAAAAGTTTAACTTCAGCGAGTAAGCTAGAAGCACAAGTCGTTCTACTCGTAAGCGGAGAGGGGAAAGGCAATGTGCCAAAAGTTGGCTGATCAAAAGTGCAGTAACTGTAGAGCAAATGGGAAAACGTCTTGCAACAATAGGCTTTTGTGGGCTTTTCCGCCTAACGACAGCTGACTAATCATCCAGAGATTTTATCTGGGTCCAATCTTTGATATTACCGACTACTCCTCAACCATTGGCCGCCAAACCCTGGAGTATAATCCAGGCCAATTTCACATTCCTACTTGAAAAGGAAAGTGTGCACTGGGCTCACAGGTTGAATAATGGTAGGCGTCTTTCTCTGCGAATGGCAAATTCAGGGCATTCTGCCTCGTACGCAGCCCGACATAAACGCTACATCCGTATATTGATTTAAAAATGCATCACTCACTTTTCAGCCTATCCTATTTCGCTACTGCTGCACTAGATTCAGTCCCCACACTGCGGAAGGATAATCTTTCCAATATATTCACACTGTCCTTTTTCACCGCATAAGATTTTCAAATGTACGAGTTTCCTGGAACGTTGATTTGCCTGATCTTTCGACTCCACATGAGAAGCCATCGTCAGAGAAAGTGAGAACAACAAGCGTTCGCTCTGCGTAAATGGGGGTGGGAGGGGGTTCGCACTTGTGATTGGTCAAAGCCCACGCCACGTCCATTCTCACGCCA